>JAGPOW010000261.1:77741349-77761712 GCA_030014935.1 Caiman crocodilus | reverse complement strand
GACTACTCATGCATTCCAGCAATGAATTGTATTTCCCATTTTTTATTTACATCGGGTGTCAACGTGGCAATTTCCTATCTGATTTTTAATTATTGCTGTCATGGCGGGGTCCTACAGAAGGGCCATGATCTCCTTAAGGCCCCCTACCCATACCAAGTCAACCCAAGGGCACCCTCAGATTCTCGCCTGCCACATCTTTGATGTTTAGGTAAAGTTGGGAGGCTGCTTCACGTCTCCTTGGGCACAGTTAGTTGGGACCTCTGTCCCTGTGTCTTCCCGGACCCACCGGGGTCTCCCTGTATGATGAGTGCTTCCCAGACACCCTAGCTTTATGGGCTACGCATGGCTCCTACCACCCCTGATACCACGCCCCAAGCCTCGCAGATGGGATAGACGTTGTTCAGTCAAAATACGCTCACTCCCCCTCTAGTGCCTTCCTCTGTACCAGCACCCCCTCTTGGGCCTTCTCTGCTCCCTCTGTACATCTCTATGCTACTGCCCCCTCCTGGGGCTCTCTTTGCCCACTCTGGGCTCTCTCAAGAAATGCTACCCCTCCCTTGGGGCTCTTTGAGCCCACTTGGGGCCTTCCCTGTAATGTTGCCTCTCTCTGGGGCCTTCCTTGTAGTGCCCCCTCCTGGGGCTTGCCCTGCCCGCACTGGGCTTCTCAATAACGCCCCTGGGACTCTTTGCACCTACACATGGGCTTCTCAAATGTCGCCCCCCCTTCTGGGGGCTTCTGTGCCCACTCTGGGGACTTCTTGGTTAAGCCACCTGTCTCTCGGGCCCACCACACTGCTACCCCCTTTTCCCAGGGCTCACCGCACTACTACCTCCTCTTGCCAGGGTTTACCACAGCACTCTGCCCTTTCTGAGGTTTACCGCAGCACCACGCCCTCTCTCAGGGCTCACCACACCTGCACTGGGGCTTCCCAGTAGTACCCCTTTTCCAGGGCTTGCTTGTCCCGCACTGGGGCTTCCAAATAATACTGCCCCTCTCTGGGGCTCACTGCACCTACACTGGGCTTCCTCAAATGCCCCTCTCTGGGGCTGGGGTCTAAGCACCCCATAAGCTGCACCCTAACTGGCAGTGGGGCCCCCACCCACTCTGGGTCCCTTTATGAGGATTCTGCACCCTCACTGGCACTGGGGTCCCCACGCCACCAGGGTTGCCCCTGAGGATACTACACCTTCACTGGCACTAGGGCCCCACACCCCTGTAGGCCCCTATGAGGCCTCCTCCAACCCCTAGTAGCCTCACCCAAACCACCAGCGTCCAAACACTAACAAAACAAACACAAGCCTCCTGGCTATAACTTAACTTAAGGCCACCTGGCTATATAACAACTCTGCTCCCATGACCCAGAGCCACCATCCTTCAGTCTGCAGTGCTCACATCTCTGCTCCAGGAGCTCTTGCCTCTCCAGCTGCTAGCAGGGAACTGCCTGCCTGGCCTTAGCTCTGGGCTTTATAAGAGCCAGGCCCTGCCCCTTACCGCCAACTGACTGCCATCAGGTGCGGTCATTTGTTGCTTGCAGCAACCCTGGCAACCCGCAGCTGTGCTCCTTATCAACTGTTAGGGTTTCTCCCCAGCAGCTTCCACCCTCTAGGAGCAGGGCAATGAGGTGCCCTGCGACAATTTTTTATTATATTTCCAGTCATTATCTCCGTAATTTTATGTTTTATGTTATACTTTAGTTTCAATGAATTGCCTATTAGCATCTATCTCTATATGGAAACCAATGCATTGTAAAATCTTCTCTGGGTCCATCATATCACTCTGTTCCAGTGGTGGTGTACTTTTATTTTTTTAAAACTACTTTTGATTCATTCTGTACATCTAACTTTCCCCCATATAGCATCAGTAAAGGAGAATATGAGAGGGAGATGGTCTATTCCAAACAGGGGGTCTTCCTCTTGGCTGTGATTTGCTTGGCAATTGGAGATTTTGTGTACAATCTCTTGCAGCAAAAGGCGAGAAATGCAGAAGCATTGGCTTTTAACAAAAATACAGACAGCAGCAGGAAGTCATCTCTGCCCAATTACAAGGTGATCCCAGATCATTTTTATGGTTTGATTTTTTTTTATCACATATGTTTCCAAACACAGTCCTGATATCCTGTGGGGATGCTTTTGTAAAAAGCCAGAGCTTCTGATTTAAGGAGCTTCAGAAATAGCTTTCTTCCTCTTCTGTCTGGAAAGGAGCAGTCATATAATAATAACACATTTATTTTCTTTGAAAAATAGAAGGTTGTCAAAAGAAAATTTCATAGTGAAATTAGGCTGATTTGTTTTGTGACTTTAGATGTTGTGGGGGGGAGGGAGGCAAACAGCAGTCTGTTTAATAAGCAAAAATTACTACTAAAATGAATTTTGTGCTCAAAAACTTAGCCAAACAGGCAGCAGCATCAATTATACAAGCACTCTGAAAAAAAAGAAAACCAAAAAGGCAAAGCTTGATATCCATGGATGGATTTTTTCCCCATAGTCAGCATACAACTCAGTCATCATGTTCAAGAGAGGGAAAACCTCATTAATTTTGATATAAATGATCTGCAGTTCCCACAGATTTCCTCTCTGTTGTGATGGATGCTAACTGGGCATCTTCTAATATCATACTCACCTAGTGAGAACTGATCTGGCTGATGTTGATTACGGAGGACTGCAATTTGGGACTTAGTGAAATGCTTTCAAGAGATGCCTAGGTGTGATTTTTCAGGCAGGACCACCCAGAGAAGTACTGTCAGGGGTTACAGCTAGAATCCACTTTCTGCATTTCATATATCTTCTTACACAGCATAATTTGAATAATTATACCCTGTACATCTGCATAACTAAGTCCCTCTTCGTAAAACTCATGGGGTAAATTACCCAGATGTTAAAAAGAATGACATGGCTAAATTCCCACTCAGCAGGCTGAAAATGTAGCCTGCCATGCATGTAATGATATTAATAGATGGAAGGTGGACACTTACACTGTGCACTAGCTCATCCTTAGTCCTTTTACACACAGGGAAGGTATTGCTCTGTGTTCTCTAGAGACTTATTTCAGCCACTCAGGGTGCACTACCCAGTGCTTAATGATGGACAACTTTCTCTTAACGATGTGGCTTACACCAATTTGTATTTCTCCAGCAGTATTTCCTTTACAAGTAGGCTGGACACTTTTGTCACTAGATAGTATTCTTTTCTCTGTCGCTCTGACAACCAAATTAAAAGCCACATCAAAATAAAACCAAAATGAAAACCTATTAGAATGTTATATGTTTACTTAGGTCCTAATCCTGCAGTGTGCTGATTGCTTCTCTAAAGTGAGACTATACAGCATTTTCCCATGCTGATTGCCTCAGAGGAGTTGCTTTACATCTGCAATATAAAGAAGTGATCAGCACCACATAAGGCAAGCAACATTTTAGCTTTTTTGCTAAAGAACAAGACCCAGAGGCAGAAATTCTGTGTTCTGTTTTTAGCTCTGGAAACAGGTGTCTTATATGAAGTTGAAAAGTCACCAACTCTGCTCCTAACTATGACCATGCCAAAACTCTAGGAAGTGGCCCCTAATTTTTCTGCACATCAATCAGCCTACCTATAAAAGCAATACATAGGTTTTTTATCTATATTGGAAAAGCAGTACATACTTTTTTTTATATTGATGGTGTTAGATTTAATTCATTAAAACCTGTCATCTTCTGGGAGAAAGCTGGTTGACAAAGCCAAATATTAATTATTATTTATAATTGTAGTGAGGACTTTAAAAACAGATTAACATTCCTCTTCTTCCTGCCTTCTGATGTCTTTATACAGTATGGCCAAGTAAAGCACTCTGAATATTGCTCTATAAATAATCAATCATAACAAATAATTTTAGGAGATAGGAAAATGCCACATGGTATTTAATGAGTTCATTAAAAACATTTTTTAGTTCATTTCCTACCAGCATACTGAATTTTTACTTTCTAAAGCTGGCTAAGGAAATTTCAACAAATATTTTTTCTAGGGAAAACATCATTTTGTTGAAACTGAAATGTTTCACCTGAAAAGGTCACTTTTGATAAAATTCCCATTTTGAATACATTTTTAAAAAGAAGTTTTAAAATTGTGAACCATTTTGTTTTGACATATTCGAAATGACTGGTTTAAAAATTTAAGGTAATTTGTGGTAAAAAAAAGTTAACAATATAGAAATGTAATAAAAAATAAATGTTTCAATATTATCAAAATAAAGTTGACCCAATACGTCATATTTTCAGATTTTGGGAAGTGGTGGAGGGGGAATTTTGAGATTCTACCCCCCCAGTTCAGTGTGTAAAAATTACGTGTCTCAATTATGTGTAAAAATTTTGAACCCATGAAAATTCTCACAGGATGGGGAAACCATTTCCAGTTCATCTGTGTTTAAAACACTGTTACACTGGCAAGGAAGTGTACTCATGTGCAAATTTCAGCAAGCAGACCCAGCACGCTATTTCATCCAAATTCAGATCATTGCCATGCTTTATATAGTAGATGAATAGAGTTCCTTAATCCCATAATGTATTATTTCTTCTGGTTAAACCCACATACACCAATATATCTGAGATGAGAATTTAGCTCGTTGCATGTCGAATATACCTTACAGTCTGGCCTATTCAGTGACTGTATGGAGCTATTCAAACTTAACAAATGTCAGGCATCTTGCTTAATGCTCATGTGTTTTGGACTGTCCCATATTCACCCGGGCTCCAGGCAAGCAAAACAGTTGGGATGAACTCTCACCCAGTCATCGCAGTCACTTGGCAGAGCACCAGTTAAGTAAGAAACCTGTCTGCCCCTACGTGGTTACTTTCTGCTCCCTCTCCAGGTATCCAGGCTCACAGTGAAGCCAGGATGGATGGAAGCTGGCATCAGTGACTCACAGGCAGGGGAATGAGTCATTGCAGGAATAGAGGGCACTGGGGAAAAAGAAGGGAACAGAAGCTAAGTTTAGGAAGGAGTGGGAAATGTTGATGGGAACAGAGCATGAGTTATTATGGGACAGTCCAGGAGGAAGAAAAGAGCTAGGTAGATAAGTGGCACCTCCACCCAGCAAACAGATGCTAAGACCCTGGGCCACTTGTACACACCACAGAATTGGACTTTAAACCAGCTTAATGCCCTTTTGCACCGCTTTAATGATGCAGCTGTTTGCATGTGTTGGTGGCATAATGCGTTTTAATGATGGGCTGTTTGCATGTGTCAGCAGTGATGTGCATTAAATGACTTTGGGACACAGCAAAATAAAACATCTCTGAGGTGATTTAGTTTGCTGCGGAGGGAAACTCTGGGCCCCATACATCTCAGGGGCTGTGCAGGCAGCCCGTGCAAGTAGCCCAGGGGTAGCCTGTGCAAGCAGGCTCCACTGAAGGAAAAAAATAAAGATCTGTTTTTTCCCCCTGGAGCCTGCCTGAGCTGTGCAGGGTCCTGGTGCTTCCCTCCAAAGATGCGGTGACCTCTGGGACCACTCAGGCTGGGTGCTTGCAGGCAGGTGCCACCTGGGCGGTGCTACTGCTGCCATTGAGGGAAGCATCAGCCCCCGCTTCCATCTGTAACTTTGCTTGGCCCACCGGCAGCTCACCCACCCTTCCCTGCAGTCAAACAGGGAAGTAAGAATCAGGCCCGACCCTCATGTACATGCCGCGGAGATTTACTTCACCTTAAATGGAAGCGGTGTTTTTAAAGACCCATTGCTTCAATTTAGGGAGAATTAAACCGAAGCAAACCCCCAAGGCATGTACAAATGCCCCTGGTTGTTCCTGGCTGCCCCTGCTGCCTCTGGCTCTCAGCGCCACTTCTCTCCTGTCCTTCTGTGGGATGCAAGAAATGCATTTGCTCTGCATTTTACCAGCAGCAAAGCCACACCTTATTAATAATGTTTGTGAATATATGTAATTTCATTGAAAATATTCAAGCTAGAGTACTACCTCATTTACACAGCATATCACATGTGGAGCTGGACAAATACTGGCAACCATGGATATGTATATGAAATATCAGGAAAAAGAGAATTGCCTGGTAGGCAAGTTACCATGAAATGAAAAGTGAAGAAAAATCTTCAGGAAATCTACCCCAAAATGCTATGCTTAACACTCTGTGACATTTATACTAATTGCAGTTCCCTGTGAGATCATAAGTTGGTGTATGATAAATTTATTTAGAAGATGCTTTTTAAGTGGAGAGCAGCAGAGAAATGGAGAAGGGTTTTGTTGGAAGAAAGAAGCATTAAAGCTAAACTACTGAAGCATGTCATTGTTTTGTAAGCATGCATATATTAATATCTGTAAGGAGGACCAGACATGCAGATATCACTCGTGTACATTGAGATACTTTAATAATCTGTTTTCTGGAAAAATGGGAAGGAGCTTTCCATATCCCCAAATTGTCTTTGTTTTTCTGTTTCCTATTTGTATACTCCATATACATGCATATAGTATAGGGAAACATGGAAGAATCAAAGAGTATAAGAACATCTCCACTTCATATAAACAATGTATAAATATTTAGTCTATATGGTTATATACTGAATATTCTGTTTTCTTCAGTACAGTTTAATGAACTGGTAAGTTGGTCTTTTACTAACAATCTGGTGTTCCTTTTCCATGTGAGAACAATCCTTTGGCTCTTCATTACCTGATACAATATTCCAATATGTAGTCACCTTCTCTTGGAAGTTAACATAATGCAAATAAGAGCTATGGTTCTGGAACTATGTAATCTATAAACTGTTACTTTATATGGTGAGATGAGAGTAAATTCATAAAGTGAAAGGCGTCTAAGAATCTCCATTGTATCTTCTATGTATTTATGTATGACCACTTTTATAATATTTGCTTCAGAATAAAATACATAGATTTCTCTTCCTGGATTGAAGCTGTGATCCATCTCCCACTGGAATTAAAGAAAAAATTCAGAATGTAAGATCAAATTCATAAATGCCCAGTTTTGCAGGCACAACAGGAACAAACTTTTTATCCTTTGCTTTAACTAAATTATAACATACAATGGAAATCAATTTTTTTGGGTGACTTAGGCAGCATCTGATATATCTGAAACAGGGGTGGATTACACCTTTATACTTTCTTAGGTCTGCAATTAAACTGTGTGTGAGCTGTTAATCTGTATATATCTGTAAAATACAATATGAAACTGCCCTTACAGTTGCTGGAGTCACTAAAAAATTCATACTAAAGCAGAGACCTTTGCAGGTCAGAATTATTTACATTGAGTACAACACTTAGAACTTCTACCAAATATTGTGTTTTCAAAGTACTTAGGAGAAATTAACTGGTATTTCAACATTCTGCAATGAATTAGGTAAGTATTGATTTATACAGGTGGGCCCAGTCCCATAAAATTGTTCATCTGCCCTTTCCCACATCAAACTCTTCCAAGTGGTCTGAGGTGTGAGAAAATCTCACTGATGCTTCCACTGGAGTATATCATCCATATTTCCATGAAAGAAATGTCCCTTAGCAGCAGTTTGGGCTTGTGCATCTATATTGCTTCCCAAACTATCTCCTCCAAATCTATGACTGTATAGCTACTGTAAAGAGCGATGTTAGTGAAGCTTTCTCCATGAAAATCTGTTAGAGCAGCAAGCTGTACGGACTATGGAACATATTCCTCATGGGCAAAAGTATAGCCAGGCATCTCCGCACCGACACAGGCACATGGCTATTTTTGTACCTCCTACCAACTACTGCCTGGTTGCCCACTCTTAGTTGCACTTCTCTTTATGTGATTTTGCATATTCACAACATGCATATGATGTACACATACACTCCTAGCCCATCTCTTTTCCTAGCTGGTGATATACATCCAACATAGGGAACATCTGCAAAAAATGTCTGAAGAAGATGACTGGGCTCCATGAATCAGGAAAGGCACCTACACAGCAAATGAAAGTGTGATTATACCATAGGCAGCCATATCCATTAGATTCATAAATATAGGTTCAGAAGGGGGCCTGAGCAGATCATCAAGTCTGACCCCTTGCCCTGGGCAGGAATGAATACTGGGCTGATATGACCCTAAGTAAGTTTAAGCTTATATGACTCCAGCTAGGTAGTTATTAAGCCTCCTTTTAAGGACCTCCAAGATAGGAACCAGCACCACTTCCTTTGGAAGCTGGTTCTAGATCCTGGCTGCCCTGACTGTGAAGTAGTGCCTCCTGATGTCTAGCCTACTCTCAATCAACTTATTGCCTTTGTTCTTTGTTACTCCAGGAGTTGCTTGGGGTACAGGGTCTCACCCATTCCCCTTTGGTCCCCCCTGGTAAGTTTATAGATGGCCACTAGATCCCCTCTCAGCCCTCTCTTGTGAAGGCTGAACATGTTCAGGTCCTGTAGCCTCTCCTCATAGGACCTGCCCTGCTGCCTCCTCATCATGCGAGTGGCCCTCCTCTGGAACCCCTCGATGCTGACCTCATCCCTCCTGAAGTGCGGTGCCCAGAACTAGGTGCAGTACTCCAACTGCGGCCTGACCAGTGTTGCATAAATGGGGAGGATCACCTCCTCGGACCTGCTCATGATGCATCTGTGGATACATGACAAGGTGCAGTTAGCCTTGCTGACAGCATCCTCACATTGGTGGCCCATGTTCATTTTAGAATTGATAATGACTCCAAGATCTCTTTCTGCCACTGAAGGGAGTTCCCCAGCCTATAGGTATGCTGCTTGCTCTTTTTGCCCAAGTGCAGTAACCTGCACTTGTCAGTATTGAATCCCATCCTATTCACATTTGCCCACCCCTGTAACCTGTCCAGGTCCAGTTGTATCCTATCAATCCCTTCTAGTGTGCCCACCTTGCCACACATCTTGGTGTCATCAGCAAATTTGAACAGTGTGCTTTTCACCCCCTTGTCTAAGTCGCTGGTAAAGAAATTGAACATTGCAGGCCTGAGGACCAAGCCCTGGGGGGCTCCACTGCCCACCTCCCTCCAGGTTGAATATGACCCTTCCACCACAACTCTCTGGGTGAGGCCCCCTAGTCAGTTTGAGACCTATCTGACTATGTCGGCATCAATGCCACAGTCACCTAGCTTTTTAATGAGAATGGCATGGAGAGACAGTGTCAAAGGTCTTCCCAAAATCCAGAAAGACTACATCCACCACGACACCTGCATCCAATGATTTTGTGACCTGATCATAGAAGGCTATCAGGGTGGTCTGACAGGACCTGCCCTTAATGAACCCATGCTGGTTGCCCTTGAGCATCCTCCCCACTGCTGGTCCCTCACAGTTGTGCTCCTGGATAATTTTCTCAAAGAGCTTCCCCAGGACCAAAGTAAGACTAATAGGCCTATAGTTGCAGGGGTCCTCTCTCTTCCCTTTTTTGAAAATGGTGGCTACATTGGCCTATTTCCAGTCTTCTGGCACCTGGCCAGAGCACCATGAGTGCTTGTAAAGCTGTGCCGGGGCCCTGTGATGACCCCTGCCAATTAAAGTTTTGATATAGCTTGAATGGATGCAAATTGCAGTGAATACATGATGGTTCAGGACTCCCAAGCAGGTTGGGTATGCTACTTTGGATACTAGCTCATGTTGGCACTGGATTTATGCTCAGATACCTTGTTCTGGGCAGATCTAAACCCTCAGACGAACCATGACTTCCTGCACTTGATGATAAGCAAATTTTATTGATACACAGTGATAGTAGATAAAAATAATGCAGGCAAGGCAAGAAAAATAACACCTTCTGATTCTGTATCTACAGGTCCCAAGGTTCACAGAGGAAAGGTACATCTGGCCAGCATGCAAGCTTCACTCCGTGATTCTTGCTTAAATATCAGCAGTCTTGGAAGTTGAGGGCTGAGGCCCACCCTCCACAGTGGGGTGGGTGAGATGGGCTGGTTGTGTGCTTTCTGTCTATGGTGGCCTAGGGATTCCCCTTCTCCCCCTCAGGAACCTTTTGCTGCTCTGAAATCCCTCCTTTTGTATTCTTTTTCTCCTCCGATGACTCTTCATCTCCGGGTACCATTGATTGGCTTCTCTTTGGTTGTTATATTGCCCACATTCTGTTCTTCCAGTATATTCTTTTATTTCAACAAACCCATCAAATGCACACATCTTAATTTGGACATTTACTGGTGTCTTAATTTGGGCATGCCCTGGCCTCCAAATTTGGTCCATCCACCAAAACCAGAAATCCCAGGGACTCTGTAATTGGTCACTATGATTTGGCTTCAAAATGGCAAGCTTATCTCATGTTATGGAATAAGATGGTATATGTCTTCAATTTCCCAGTCTGTCTGTCTTCTGGTTCCAGACACAGTGGCCCTTGAAGGAAACTTTGTCACAAACAGGCTTTTAGAAACCAATTAACCCTTGCCTTTCCCCTGTACCATTGTTCTAGTGCAGTATGTACATCTACAAGACAGTTCCTAAAATCAAACCTCTAAATATCATTTCCTAGCCATCAGCCCACACTAATGTCCATGCCACCTTTTCTCATTACCTGTGCTAAGTAGATTAAAGCTACCACAGGCAGGCCTATCATAGCTGTACTCACACTTTTATTTACTTTGTAGACATGGTGCTCTCCCCTGTCTTGGGGGTCTTTAAGAGAAGGCTAGACATGCATCTGGCTGGCGTCAGCTAACCCCAGTGCTCTTTCCTGCCCAGGACAGGGGATTGGATTCGATGATCTACTGAGGTTCCTTCTGACCCAAACATCTATGAATCTATGCCCAGGGACAGAGCTGAGTTTAGAGAATTTATAACAACACAGGATATTCCAAAGTGCAGTCCCTCAGTTATGGTTGGAAACTTCTTTTAGATCATCCAATACCCTACAGTAGTTTTGCTTGGGCTTAGTAGATTCCAAAATAAATAACTCAGATAATGAAAGTTTGAGATATTATTCTGCAGCCTAGTATTTCTCACTTTCAGGAAGTCTTTCTTCTTTCCCTTCCCTAATTTCTATTGAAACTTACTCCTTTTAAATGCTATACAATTACTCTTGATTGTATACTTTATATTGTTCCAAACTATTTCTTCATCTTTCTTCAGATAGTGTAAACTTTTATAGTCTTCCCACCAAGTTGGCACTTAGGGAATGTGAAGCACATCACCAGTTTCACAGATCTATGCTAAGTGATTACAACAACTATTGCATAAGTAGTGCTTTCAAACCACATTATTCTTTGACTAAACTCTTTTGTTTGTATCGTTGTGGCTACATGTCAATGTGGTGTTTTGAAATAAGAGCTTGATGATATGGACAAACAACCCATAATGCATTTGTCCTGTACTATATGCATTCTGAGATTCTTTGTGCTGCATATTATGGGACAGTCATCAAAAGACAATAGAATGGTGGCATTTGGGGGTTTAATCACTTAATTTCCACGATCCCTCTTGTTTTCTCCTATCATTCATTAGATTTTTGAGACCTAGACTTTGTTATGTGAAGCAGTAGAGAGGAAACATTAGTCGAAATTGTAATCCTCATAGAAAGGAATATAAACAGCCACTGCAAATATATTTAAATGTATGCAGTAACAATCTGGAAATGTCTTATCCCTGCTATGAGTCTGTCTTTCTGAGAAAAAAGGACTTGTTCAAAAATGAGTTCACAAACAAGATCTAATCCAACCTTTATTGAAAATAATCAGCATTTTAATCAGTGTTCTTGTCAATAGCATGCAAATACAGCAAAAACCCTTTCCACCCATTAGAAGGTCTGTTAAAGATATACCAGTCAAATCTGTTCTGTTCAAATACCTTAGACCCCTCAGTTTCATCCTGACACTGATTTGTTATATAAGCGCTGACTATTGCACACATCTTTTGATACATGCACAGTTTTCTGAATGTTTTTCTACCCAACAACATTAACAATACCAATCTCTGGAAACTAGCAGTAACCAAACATGCTTTTCCAGCCTGTTCATAATTTCCCATTAGTTACTTTTCTGAGGGTTTGCTACAGGAGCATCTTTTGGGCGCACCTTGACCAGAGCCCTTTGGTTCTGTGACACTGCCCAACTGCTATTGATCAGTTGATAATTGTTCATTCTATAAATGTAAATTTATAGTGTAAATTGTGATGGAAGTGTGTATGGCTGTAAAGAAGGTGATTGTCGTCTCAGTTCCTAAGGCTGTGCAGTGCATGTGGGTTTGCCTAGTTGGGGTCCCAAATAGCCTTGGTTGGGAATACTTCTTCATGGTGCTGCTAGGCACTGGGGAAAGTTTCACAATATTTCCTGGGTGTCAGGAAAGAAGTCTATTAGTGAAAAAGGAACTGCTTAAGTACAATTTGTTGCTGTAGGTTGATAGCGTAATGTGTATTTGGGGATGTTGATAGATGAAGGACCCTGGTTTTAAGTCTGGATGCTTATCAAAACTTTTTGCCTTGTTTGGTAGCTAATTGCTGTACAGTTTTTCCAAATACAATAGAGAGAACCTTGTGCATTGGTGTCAGAAGGTGGTGAGCAGACTTGCTGAATGTTTTGAATTTTCTAAGAAAGTTCTAAAGGATGAATTCTAGAGCTCTGTGTTAAGGATGAACTGTGCTCTTATAACAAGTCTTGGAGCTATTTTGTGAAGAATGTGTGTTTTTTGTACAAAGCAGCAGACAGGATTATTGCACATGTCTTTTGTGGGTGTATGTGTGTACTGGTAGTAGTACAAGAATTTCATCATGATCCCATTTTATTGTATTTTCCGTGGGAACATGTACTATTGTGCGTGCAGGAATTTATCATAGTCCATGTCTGGAGTTTATGGGAGTGGTGCTGAACATTTCAATTTGTACAAGAAAAATCTTGTACCTAGACATCTTCAATTACTTTAATAAATATCAATGAATACACCATGTTGAATGTTGAGAGAACTAAAAAGGTATTGAACATACATACAGCCATGTAAAATTGAAAGCCATTACAACAACTGCTTGATGCAGACAAGTTTGTACTTCCAGTGTGCACCAGGGTGGTTGTTAGCTTATCTGTTATCACAGCTACCATGTCTATGATATGCTAGTATTTCTTTTTTCCCTCTTTTATTCCTCTTTTTTTTCCTGTTGGTGGTATGGGAGAGAGAGAGAGAGGACAAGGCTGGAAATAGATGTATTTGGTGGAGTGAGATCAGTTGTGCAATATGCTGCAGCACAATTGATCGCACTTCAAGGACATCTACAGACATCCCTGGGTGCTGCGCCCTGACTTGAGGTGCATCTGCAAGTGGAGGGAAACCCCTACTTGCAGACCCACCATCATATTGGAGCGCTGGGGAATCCCCCAAACAGCTCCTTCCCTCCTCCATGTTTGTAGGCACACAGGGCATTACCTCTGTAGGGGATTTCTCTAAGTGCACCTGCAAGTGCAAAGGGGAGATCCCTCTGGGAGCTTAAGGGGCCTGATCCTGATTGAGCAGGGCTTTTCCTCACCAAGCCAAACCCACCCCCCTGCAGTCATGGGGGATGAGTCTGGCTGAAAGAGGAATACCAACTTCTACATTTATGGAGAGGCACCCTAGGATTCCCCAGAGTACCTCCCTTTAAGTGGGGAAAGGGGGCAGGTGCTCCAAGGGCTTGAAGGACTCTCATACCCCCAAAACACTGGCTCAGGGATACAGAAGAGTGCAAGCGGCTCAGGCTGGTTTTGGTTTGATATGGCACAACAAATGTCTCTTTGCTCAGCATTTGTGCCTCCATAAAAAGTGCCAAAGTTATTTGTGGTCTCTGTGCCAGAAAACATTGTTTTTCCTTGGCTTTAAAATTTCATTCCCATAGGCTTTTTCCAGCTTGAAAATGGATAACTTTTTACCAGCTTCTCCCATTTACATGGGATCCTATGGTAGGATGCCACATGACCCAGGTAGTGATTGTAGTGACAGTTCAATGAAAAAGTTAATAAATGCCTGATGGGATGTAGGTGTTAGGGGAGAGCTAGCTAAATAAGGTACTGTTTCCTCTCTGGTTCTACAGGTGACTGGTGTGCTGGTGGGCAGGAGGAGGGACATCAGAGACAAGTTAGATATGGGACATGTCCTCATAATACTTCATGTAGGTTCATAACTGAGAGCAGTACAAAACCAGGAGCTACTTAAATTGCTTCTACTGGCTTGCAGGGTTTTAAATTTTTTTTTCTGAATTTACTGCTATATAAAATTGCCTGCATTACAAATGCCCCCTTGTTAACCTATACATTACTGCCAACTTGAGGGATAGGATCAGGTGGAGATAACACATTATATGTGTTTGGACACTTAAAGATATAAAACATATATTCTCCAGAGCAAGGCCACATTTTGCTCAGCACCACTACAATGCTCCAAAGTAAGTGAATAATTCCACTGTGTAGTTCAGTTGTAATATACATCAGACATTACTTGCTGGAATAGATGTCCACCCTGTGTTGGGTCTCAGCTCTGATTCAGACTGGCTTCTGAAACTCTGAGACTGAGTCTCTATCTTGGAGTCTACCTAGTTGATAATATTCTGAAGTTAAGGATTAATCAAGGAATCCACCAAATGCAGTGGTTTAGCAGTGGGATTGATCATGATTATGTGCCTCAACTAACTGGTCACAGGAGCTGCAGACTCTGGCAAAAATCCCAGAGGTCCTATTATTGCCCCCCTCTCCTCCCTTATCTTATAGGTCAGCCAATGCCTCTGTCCCTTACTGCAGTATTGGCTTTGGCCTAGCTGTTCCCCCAATATTGCATTCACTGATAGCCATTTGCAGACTTTCTTTCCAGATAGGCCTACACATGCTTCTCTCCCTTGAGGGCAATATGATCCAGGATCTCAGCATGGGACCACACTGAAGCATGAGGAATGACTGCTCAATAAACAGGACTATAACACAAGTACATAAACTCCTCATGAGATGAAATCACAAAGGACAGCATCTGGCTGTGTGCTGGCAGTTAAACAGGAAGGTGCCATCTGGTCAGGAAGACCCTGGAGCAGTAGAAAGCACACAGGTAGAAAGACAGGACAATGCAACTATCTGCAAAGCAGTATGGGATAGCAGGAGGAAGTCTTGGCAGATGTGCAGCAGTAGGGTTGCACTCACACCTATTTATTGATTGTAAATTCATCCCTCATGCCTTGTTTTCAAGGTAGGTTGATTAACATGTTAAAATGTCAAGTGATTCACAAAGAAAAGAACAAAGAAAGGAAGAAAACATTTGTGAGTCCAAAGTATTTACTATTATGTAGTATGTCAAATTAACCTAAACAATAAGGTTTTAGCAATTATACATATTTAGGAAAAGGTTTTCACATGCAGGAGCCTAAAGTTGGGCTCCAAAAGTGATACTTAGTCACCTATTTGATTTTTCAAAACCCCTGAGTACCTGACAGCTCCACCTAACGTGACTGGAAACTGTTGAAAGTTCAGCAGTTTTGAAAAAAATGCTGTTTTAGAATCTGAACTTCATAGTCACACTGGTGCCTTATAGGCTAAATTATTTCTGGCTCCTGCAGAATGCATGAAGGTGCAGAACAAAGAACGTTTTAAAGTCTCTTTCTTGCCTGTAGTGGACCTAACCACAATCCATGCACTTAGGAAAGCAGGGACTACTCCAGCTACTTTAGGGACTATGCCTACACATGTAGTCTATTCCAAAGGGGTAAGAAAGGGACTCAGCAACAATTCATTCCCTTCTGCTTATTACACAGATGTAGATGTGAATGTACTACCCTAAATCATACTATGACCTTGGCTGTTCCTGTTATATGCCTGGGAGCCATAAAAGAGTTGAGGCATAGTCCTCCAAAAGATCCCCATGGGGCCCTGCACATGCCCCTAAGCAAAATACTGGCCCTACCTTTCCACAATACTATATATTTCCACTTCTGTTCTTTTCCCCCCGGCGTAGCTCATTTCCTGTGGAAATCTGCTCAAATGTATCAAAGTCCAAAGCCTTGTTCTGTCACAGTCAGTGTGCATTTGCCCACTGATTTCAACAGGACAAGAATCTGGCCCAGCAAAACATATGGAATTAATTCTTGTTACTTATGTAGCTCTTTTCCTTTTAGATAGGAACCTTTGTGGCCTTGCCTGTACAAAGTATTTTTTTTAATCTCCTGCATCTTGTTATGTTTTTGTATATTTTTGGGACTTCTTTCTTTTTCTTGGTCACTTCGCATTCTGAGGTTTTGTTTTTTTTCTCTTCACACTTCAACAATAGAAGCAAGACATGCTGAGACACTGGGTTTCACTCTGACAATGTGGGACACTTCTTATTTTCAGGTCAATGCTAGAATACCTGAGATGATAAAAGATCTGTTTTGAGATTACAGCAGAGAACTGCAACTACCAATTGAAGCTGCACAAACTGCTTTGTACATAACGCAAGGCCATCAAATTTGTGGCTTGAGCTTGTTTTGTGCTGGGGAAAAAATATATTCTTAATTTTTATTGCAAAGTTAGCAAAAGCTACAAATATGACAGCTTTGCTTTTCATGTAAAATGTTTTACACAGGTCCAGTAAGACTCTGTAATGCATTAGCTAATGCAATACAACTTGTACCAAGAAGTTTGCAGGGTCAGATGATTAACCCATATATTTTATAAAACATTTAAAGACACTTTTGTTTGAGGCCTCATAAAACTTTATAAATAAACACTGCATTATGATTCATTGGCTGAATCATAATATTGAGACATTGCTGCAGTAGAAATGGGAATAATGTTGAGGAAAATTCTCCTTTCTGATCTGCACAGCAGATAAAAGCACTGCAGTCTGGCTTTCTATTACATTTTCCACAGGCAAAACTTGCATTAGGCTCAGTTCAGCACATAGTAGAAGTAATTCTGTCATGCACTACTGCACTTCTGCAATACTGTTGGGGCAAATTGTACCTCATACTCAGTATCCAAAGGCATATAATCTGAGTGGGTAAAGGTATGTGAGAATTACCCTTCTGTTGATCACCATGGCTAACTCCTGTTCCCTGTGATTCAGATACACACAACCAATTGCAATATAAGCACAGATGACAGTCTCAGTTCCATGGTGTACCTTTGATCTCTTCATAGTCACCTCAGTGGCATCCAACTCAATTTGCAGGCTCTTAACTATCATCTTTCTCAAGCAGAAACTGGTTCATGCTCCTGTCCCTTCAGACCAGAGGTACATCCCATTGAAATCCATGCTAACAACCCCAGGAGGTCTGAAGTTAAATTCCCCATTTGCTGTTCTGTACTTCCTCATGAGAATATGAGAATCAGCTAGCTTTCACAAAATGTGACACTCTTTGGGGTCAGAAACATTGCAGAGGAAACACAACAATAAATAGTTTAGACGTGCAAAATTTACCAGGTGCTACCCCTATTCCAAGGAGCCATGTAGCTTAATTGGTAGGACAACTAGCTTTACAGTAGAAAGACCTGGGTTCAACCTAATGTGAGGCTGGTGGGTTTCTGCTCATTGTTTCCATTTCCAGTGTGATCCTAAGGCCCACCCAGCCTCTTCTCTGATGGTTATCAGGAACTACTTAATAACCTGGGGGTGAAGGTCACTAGAACATATCACCTCCTTCTTGTGCTGAGGTTAAAGAAATAATGGAACACTACCTCAGTGGCCTGTAAATGGCTTGCCTTTTACCCCTCTTCCACGTGGGAACTCAGCTGGCTCAGTACCAAAGTCTGCCAGTTCTTTGATCCACTGAGAATCTGTTTTTCCTATTGGACATTTTTTCTTATTTGCTTTCTTGAACCAGTGCAAGACAATATACACCATTTTCTCCAGGTGGCAATAAGACTTCTTCTTTCTAGTCATAATTTGCATTAAATACACCCGTCCAGTGATTTAAGTGTCCATAAGGAATTTACCCACTAAACCAGGAATATAGAGATATAGCCAGTATCTTCTGCCTCACTAACACTAACTTCATGGTATCTGTCCCACCTCAGTATAATATTCTGAAATGTCTATTCTTCCAAAACGTTGCCTCTGATGTAAATGACAGAAAAACGAAGTGGATGTGAGTGCAATGAAATGTTGGCAGCTGGAAGGCACTTACTTATTGTATGCACAGGAATGTAGATATCTACTCACCTTCAGGTACTGAGAAATGTCATTGTGGCTAGGGAAGAGTAGCCAGAAGTAGGGCTATATGAGTAATTGGTATAAAGCCTTTAATGTGGTTGCTATCAGATGCAAGAAAATATGAATAAATTGCTTTGAGCAGGGGGGTGGACTAGATGACCTCCTGAAATTCCTTCCAAGCCTTATTTTCTATGATTCTATGATTATAATTAAAAAAAAATTAAATAGTTTGGATCATATAAATATTTTTTTTGTTTCAGGTCAAAACACAACATTTTTTTCTTCTTGGGGGGTGGGGGGAAGCATTTTGTTTCCATCCTAAGCTTCATTAACAAGAACAATGTAATTGGAAAAAGACTTGTCTTAAGCACCTTTCCCATGCTGGAGGAGGAGCTGGTGGATGCTCAGCTTTTATTCCCTAGGTCAGTAGTGAAGACATTCACAGAGGTTTTGGAACACACAAGATCAATTCCCATTTTTACCTGAGAAGACACTTTACACATATCAAGCAGAAATCCTAACAACTCTGCAATAAGGCATTCAGAAGTAGGTTTCTCTGAAACTTTCCTGTTGAAGCTATTCTACTCTGCATGAGCCAAGTATTTGTTAAACCAAAGAAAGAATGTGAAAAGGACTCTGCAGCCTTATTGATAGGCACCAGGCATGTGCAACTTTTGTTCTAATTCCCACTCTGAATCAGGCAGAGTAGGTTTGAAGTTGGGGATCACACATTCCAACTGAGCAAGAAGAGGAAATATAACTCAGGTCTGGAGCTTCAACAATGCATCTCTCTCCTGCTAGAACTAAAGAAAGCCTTCATTTGGTCCATGTAAGGGTAGCAGTAAGCACCTTCTCTTTGCTGTAGACTGGTCAGTGGGAAGCAACACACTCTTCATATGCTAGTCTACAGAGGTATCCAGTGAACTTTGAATTTAATAGAATTGCTATTGATTTTTGTGCCATACTCAAACCCCAAGCCAGTGTTAGCCCATCAAAAAAGTTAGGTTATAGATTCAGATTGCTACCTACTCCTGCTCTCCTTCTGGTTTGCTGATTTTGTCAGAAGCAGTTCTTCTGTTTAAGAAAACAGACTGTGCTACTCACATAACTGTCCAGTCTGTCTTATTAATGACTAGACTATAAACCTATATTATTAAAAACAGTATACTAGTGCAATACGTTAATCACTCGGCACATTTCTACTTCAGCTAGTGGTTACAATATATAGGAGATCTTATTACAGACAGCAGCCAAGATAATAGTGTTTTTGCTGTAGACATTGTGTGATGGAGTTTTAATGGATAGTTGCAAGCCTGGATGTTCTGAGTTGCAGCAAATTACCAAAAAGTTTTCTAGGCCTTACCTCACTTAGTCTACGTAAAATCTAGTGCCTTTTGGGTAGGTTCCAGCATGAAAAATATTTTCCACCTGTAAATAATTCAGGAGAAGCAAAAAGCTGTTGCAACTCACTTTTTCCAGAAAGACCATCAAAACAATTAGGAGAAGCTGGATAATGTTACATCCCAAATACTAGGAAGAGTAAAACACTGTGTATCAACTCTAAAGGGAAGAGTAACTTTCATTAACATTCTGGCACTATCAAGCATTTTGGCAGACTTAGCAGGCCCAATACTGAGTGAGCTAATTTACAGGGGCAGGAATCCACCCATGCACAGCAGTTTCCAGGACTGGGATCTAAACTGACATTAAGAATGCCATCCTATTTTTTTTTCCAGGAGAGAGAGATTAACCCTTTTGTCCTTCCCAGATTACAGTCCACGTAATTTTATTGTCCCATCTTAAAATCTGCCCCAGAATATCAATTGGGCACAGTATTCTCTTTCACGTTCCTACTTTAGACCTGCTCCTCAGAGAGTCTAAGGGCCTATCAGAAAAACAGCCCTAAGTGCCTTGGAAGATCAGTCCTTACACTGTTTTCAAGCACTGCTGTGTAATGTTAAACATCTGCTGCATTTCCCTTCAGAGGCAACTCTATTTCTACAATGGGAGAATGAGTTCCACATATTTAATCGTTTTGAGTTGGATTGTCACATAGCTTGCTCAGCTGCACAGGATGATAAGGAGAAGCAAGTCCCCTGTGCAGCACCGTTCACATTTCGAGGGAAAGAGCTGCTTGGCTCATACTCCCTTCTGCGAGTAAGTAGGCTGGGAGAAATAGAAGAGAGGTAGGCATGGATGGATCCAGGGTCTTGTGAAGGGAAGTGAAGGAGCAGCAAACAGTGTTGCAGGGCCAGTTGCATCCCAGCTCCCATCACACTGGGGCAGACAAATCACACTGCAGAAGTAGCAGTGTAAGGGAAAATCAGGTAAGAATCCTGTCCTCCC
>JAGPOW010000261.1:77705226-77741249 GCA_030014935.1 Caiman crocodilus | reverse complement strand
GCCCTCTCTCCCCTACTCTTAGCATCCCCTGCCTTTCCCTCCATACTCAGCAGCAAGTCCCCTCCCCTCCTATTTCCCTCCACTGCCTGCTATTGTTGGTGTCCCTACTATCCCCAGCTGATCCAGAAGCAGGGAGAGTGTGATCAAGAGCTATTCCAGCTCTGCTCCAGCTGGGAACAGCAGAAGCAGCAGATGGGTCTCCCATCTCCCCATTTCCCCTGGGTGTTCCCTGCCAGCTTGGGGCAAGTACAGGATGAGGGAACCCACCTGCCACCTCCACTAATGTCCCCTGATGACTCCTGCTGCAGTGGCTCTGGAGCCCCTCATTCTATAAGCTTCCCAATTTATTTCACAAGAGGATAGCAACAGCAATGGCAGGTGGATTCTCCTGGATCATGTTTGTTCCTGGGCTGGCTGGGAACACCTGGGGACCAAGCAAAGAGGAGGAATGCACCTGATCTACTGCTTCTGCCACTGTTCCCAGCTGGACCCCTCACCCTGTTCCCAGATCAGCTGGGGAGAACAGCAGTGGCAGGTGGGGCAGTGGGGAAATGGAAAGGGAAAGCTGGAGGGGGGTGTATAGAGAAGGTTGGAGAGATTCTTGCCTGCTTTTGGGACTTTTGTTAAAGTCCCTGGCTTCTGCTCCCACATTGTGATCTGAAAGAAGGAAGTGTCCATGTCACTGCATCCCCTCTGGATCCACCCTTGGAGGTAGGCTCTAGGAGGATCCCAAGTTTTATCCCCACTACTCCTGGGCCAGAATAACTGGCTGGGCACCCAGTGGGGAAACAAACTGCTCAGCGTGGATACAAGTAATTTACCTGCGCAACAGAAAACATGGGGTGAGAACATGGGGTCACATTCCTAGCCCTGATTCATTCCTTGGCTTACTCCTGGGATAGTGCAGCTCTGTGCAACCTCTTTCCCAGGGCAGATCATGAAGTTACAATTAAGCCCTAAGGGGTGAGAGGTGGGAAGCAGAAAAAGTGTTGCAATCACTGGGACTGGATTTTAGAGAAGCAAAACGGCCACCAGCAGCACCACATCTGTTTTATAAATGGTATATTTTCTTCTTTTCATTGTATTCTGTAGTTCTTATCCCTATGGCAACTAAGGGTCTCACAACCATGAATAAATGTAGACCCAAAATCCAATCTCCCCCTCCACCTCAGATACAGGGGAATGTAAAAATTGTGGGCTCAGCCTTCCTCCTATTCACATGAATGACTGCCCACTGGCTTCGAGGGAAGTTGGATTAAGCTCTAAGTCACTTGCTTCAGAAGAAAGCTACAAAGCTTTTTCAGGGAAAAAGTCCAGAGTTCCTGCTTCCTCTGCTGCCCTGGCTACAGAATCATCTTATTCAATGAGTGACATTATTTTGTATGGTATATTACTGGAGGTTTTAAAAAGTACCTTACTTTGAATGCCCTTTGTTTTAGGAGTCAAGTCCTTCACCACCAAAGCCAATGGGAGTTTTCCCATGGGAAATGGGAACTATAGGGGGTGCGGGATTGTCCCGAATAAACAAAAACAGTGCATAAAGAAAGGCAATGGGGAAAAGAAGGGCAAGGGTTAAAACTGATAGAAATAACACCAGTCATTTTATATAGCAAGTGAATCATATGGATTATGGATTGAGGGCTACATAATTAAACATGTAAGGTATCAAGGTAAAGTACCAGAATACATAGAGAGGATAATTTCTTTAGTCAGCAAATGGGCAATAACAGGGAAGAATTTTTGTCTTGGGATGGTGAGCAGTTGTATAAACATATGATGCAAAGGCTTTTTCAAATAGATATAGCATTGCCATATGTTCCATCAAAAAACTGCAGAGGGACTTGGGAAAATCAGAATGATTTAAGATTGACTATACACATCTCTGCCACCACTTGGCTAGCTGAGCATAGACAGCTAAAGGTAAGGAATGTCGTTAAGCAAGGACATGTTAAGAGACCAGAGTGTACCCCAGAGATTCTTGTGCTGAGATAATGAAAGCTCTCAAATGTCACCAAAGAATTGCTGTTTTTCTTCAAACATGGCAGAGAATATGCACTTGTTTTAGGTCCTTTCATCTGATGTTGCATACAGAAGAGTTCTTTCAGAGTGATACAAGAGACCTATTAAAATGGCTAGGGGTGATTGCAATTATACAGTAGCTGAGACACCTAAAGTGTGAGTGTATTTGTAGAAAGGAGAGATTACCCAGTGAAGACTAGACAGGGAAAACAAATATACTTTATTTGCAGAACTGCAAATGTAAGTAAGAAAGAAAGGGAAGTGCTAAAAGAATAAACTTTAAGTCTTTCACCTCCCCAGGAAATTTAAAAGAACCTCCTGGGTCATCAAGACCAACCACCAATATTACAAGTCATTATATCTTATAAATCCTTCCATGAACTTAGCGAGCTCCATCTTAAATCTAGTTAGGATTTTGCTCTCACCTCTGCTCTTGAAGGGCTCTTGTAGAGCCTCATTTGCCAATTTATTCATGGCCAGTTCATGCCCATTTATGATATTTATTTATTTATTGACTACCTATAAAGTACCAGGGAGTTTTTTACATAAAAGAAGACATGACACCTGCCATGAGACATTACAAAATGAGTGGCTGTCTGAAAAGAAGAGGGGCCAACAACATTTTGTCAAGTGAAAATTTAGTCAGTTCTTGAGCTTCATGCTGGAGAACAGTCAGGTGATGAAGTAAGAGAGGCCAAAAATGAAGAGATTGCAGAAACAGAGGTGAAAAATGATCAACATACTGACAATGACTTTAGCAATTAAATGGATAGGAAAATAAAATAAGATTTTTTGAGAAAATGCAGGTTAGAAAGCAATTAAGTTTGGTAACGCTATGGATGTATGAGCAATTGTATCAGTCAGATCTGGTAATGCAGAAGGACAGGTAATTAGTGATGGAGAAAGCTGGTGTGGATGCTATTGGAGAAATGTGTTCAGTGTTCACCACACTGAGCACATCATTAAGAGGAAGACATACACATCAGAAACAGCTTTGTGCAGAGAGGAAGAAACATGGTTGTGGGCTTACTCAAGAATACATTTTTTTTTTAATAGTTGTATAAAATACTGATTTGTTCTTTTTTCATCTACTTCTGTAGGTGTGGAGAAAACAAGAACTTTTTTCCCCTAGCACCAGTATATCTGGCCTTAGAGAGCTTTCACAGGAAACAACTAAGGATCCAGGATTATAGTGTAACATTTTGGCCATCTACCATGGATCACACCCCTGTCAGGAGAAGTTTTGCAGTGGGACATGCCAAAGCAAGAAGCCTTATTCAGTCTCTCTCCTTCAGGACCCTCTGAAGCTAACCCTGGCATGGCTTCTCAAGAGTCAAGCTTCTGGCTCAAGATCTAGCCCCAGACTACCACTTTCTACTGGGATGACAGTTGTCCTACTCATTCCACTTTATACAGCACCTACTTACATCAACACATGCTCATTCTGAGCCCCCCAAAGTGTTCCCCAGCACGGCTACAGGCTAGAACTCAGGTCACTTAGCCTTCTTAGTTATACCACCACAGTCCATCCTTTTACTTTTGCCTGTAAACATTATAATAAGTGGTTTGTTTGTATAATATATCACTTAGGTAGGCCTGAACCAGAATATAACATCTGAACACCCCTAATTCCTAAGATTGGTCAGATGTGGCAACAGAGAGAGGTAAAGAAGGGCCAGCCTGGATAAAGACCAAATGTTGGACTTTGTGGCTTATGTTTCTATTTTTCACCTGTAAATAAAGAGCTTCTTATTTAAAACCTGTGTCATTCATTGTCTTCTAGAACATGTATTGTCTCCCAGACTTCTTGGAACTATACTTCTAACACAGAAAGAGCTCGTGGCTGCTTGTAATTGGAAAGCCAAAGCTTGAGATTTTCTAATTTCCTGCCCTTGTATTACACTATAAAGAGCAGTCTAGTAAACAGGTGGCACCGACAGAACATTCTCCAAAGACAGCTGCAAGAGAAACAGTCTGTAGCACTGAACAAAAGTTATTCATTTGGGGAATGATTTTTTTTCCTCTATTGAAACATTAATTGATTCTTTTATATTTGGAAGCTATTTTCATTTATCCCAGCACTTAACAGAAAAATAAAAAAGAAATAATGAGGAGTTTTGGTATAAAAACACATTTTACCATAAAACAGGTTGATTAACTATGAGACTTTAAAAAATTAATGTCCAATGGAAGGAACTGCTGACTGGTTAAATTAGATCTACTTATTACAGCACTATAGCAGAAACTCTAAATTATTTTTAAGCTTTGAAATTAAAATTTTATTTTTAATTTTTCTGGGTTCTAGAGGTAGAGGGGTTGAGTGCTCACAAAATTTAACATCCTCCATTTATCACAGGCTAGATACAATACATCCAGGCACAATGCAGGCTTTTGCCAGCAGCCTGAAACCCCTTGGTAGTTGAAAAGATACGTACATCAGCAATTATTTTCAGATTCCAAATTTTGAGGCATTTTTAAACTACCTACAAAAATTTGCAGGGGCGGGGTGTAACTTCCCAAAAAGCAGCCATTTCAGGTTTCTAGTTTTTTAAAAACAAACTGTAAAATGATCTATTGGTCATTTTGAAGCCACAGACAAAACAGGATTTTTTGTGATGCTCTTTGAATATCCATTGTGTATAATATTAGCTGTATTTCTTTAAATAAAATGTACAGCCGT
The DNA here is from genome assembly GCA_030014935.1 of Caiman crocodilus. NCBI lineage: Eukaryota > Metazoa > Chordata > Crocodylia > Alligatoridae > Caiman > Caiman crocodilus. The sequence continues at coordinate 77,736,550 of JAGPOW010000261.1, read as the reverse complement.
AGTTAGCCAAATCAATGAAAATATCACCTTCAGCATTTACATGGGACAGTGGAAATGTTTGGCTTTTAAATTAATGGCGTTGTTGCAAAATTAACCACCATCAAAAGTTTATTCCCATGTAAACCCATTAAAACGGTATTTTTCCCTTTCTTTTCTATTTTTATGGGCCTTTAATATAAAGCTACTAAGTGTTATTAAGGATATTCACTATGGAGTTCCATTCTCTAGTACTTGTAGTAAAGACTGAACAGGTCTTTGAAAGTGACTTACATAAGTCACATAGAGTTATGTCCGAGCTCAGTATCTTATCCGCAGGCAAGTGTTCCATCCCCTAAACCTTTACACTTAGCAGAGTTTCTCTTCAAAAATCTTTCCTGTCCTCCCAGAAGAGTGATTTACTATCTTGCTAGCTCTTCTTCTGTTCTGGGGGTCTTATGAGCTTCCTGGAACCACAGATGCTTACGAAGATTCAGAGGTCTAGGTCAGAGCAGATGGATGTGGGGCCCATGGTAAAACCCCATTTCCCCCACTTGTGGTCTTTTGCTTCCAGTGGTTATTTAAGAGCCATGAAAACCAAGGAGGCAAGGTAAACCATAGGCCTGTGCGAAGCGGCTAGTATTTGCTTCGGATTCAGATTTGGCCAATGCGGGGGACTGTGATTCGATTTGGTGATTTGAATCAGTGCCCCAAACTGATTCAGCCGAATCTGATTTGCCAAATCAGCCAAATCACCAAATCAGTCAGGCCCATCCCCCCACCCCGGCAATGGCTGCCCCGCTCACCCCAGCTCCCAGCACTTGGGGAAAAAAAACCCTGACTCAACAGGTGCTGCCAGGTGGGGAGCAATCCCCACTGCCCCCCACTGCCCCACACTGCGTGGGGGGGCTCTGAATGAGCCCCACAACACCCTCCCCACTGCCTCAGTCCCACCATGGCTGCCCTGCCTGCTGAGGCTCCAGCCCTTTAAGAAAAAAAAACACAAGAAAACCCCCGGATTCACCATTCCTGGCTGGCGGGGGCCAATCCCAGCTGCCCCCCACCACATAGGGAGCTTGCAGGAACCAGTGAGTCTTGGGGCTTTTCTCCATTTTTTTTTATTTCTTAAAGGGCTGGAGCCACGGTGGGCAGAGAAGCTGTGGGGGTGCTGGGGGAATGGGGGGGGTCAGGGGTTCATGCAGAGCCCCCCATGCAGTGGGGGGCAATGGAGGGCAGGGAGCACTACAGCGGGAGCACTGCCTGGCAGCACCCAGTGAGTACTGGGGCTTTTCCTTAAAAGGCTTGGAGCTGGTGGGGCAGCCATGGGGGGGCAGGGGGAGCAGGCAGGGGATTGGGCCTGGCAAGAGTCCCCCATGATCCCCTCCACCCTCTCCCAGCCTCCCCTCCCCTGCCCCCTACTTACCAGCTTTAAGACCGGCTGCATCATCCTGCTGCAGCCACTGGGGACTGTCCAAATCATCGAAGCTCTCTGAATCTTTTCCAAAGAAAAAGAAAGCTTTGAATCAGAATCTTTTAATTGGTCCTCTGATTTGATTTGGAGTCAAAGATTCGGCCACTGAATTGGGCCAAATCTCCTCTGAATCAAATCACCACCCAAAGCTTCGCACAGCCCTAGTAAACTCCACCTTCCAGTCAGAATAAGTCTACAAAACTCTGTATGTGCTTGTTTTTTGCTAAGTTGGAATCCTTCCTCTGACACCAATTTTCATGTTGGTAGATATTTTTTTATGCTTGTAAGAAAGCAGGATATTCCAGAGGAGAGTATGCTATCATGGGCCAGGTAGAGAATATTGGCTGCTAAACCCTCCCCCACATACCCACTCCTATAGGTAATTTAAGAAATTAGTACACTTTTTTATTTAATGCTTTGTCTTTTGCAGAGAGCAGCACAGGTAACAACTAATGCTGGTTGCAAAGATAGTAGTCTGAATATATGTCTCCTAATTAGACCAAAGTCAACATCTCTTTTCATAGCAGCCACCAAATGATGACATATTGCAGTCATTGGACCTAATCAGGGCTAGATCCAAAACTGTTGTTTACAGATGTTTATTGCCAGTCCCTAGAATCATCTAATTCTCCTACCTTACTTAATATCTGAACTTGGGTGGTCTAGCTGCAACATTCAAACTTTAATCTGTCAAGAAAAATCTATAATGTTGGAAAAAACTGTAGTTTTGAGGGGTTTGGGGTCATTGGTGTTTATCTGTTTTGTTTTGTATGTGGGGATGAGAAAGTTGGGATCATTTAGGGGAAATAAAAAAAATCTTTAGTTATCCTCCCTTTTTCTTGTAAAAAAAAGAACACTAAAATGCAAGAACAGTCTATCATACTTCACCTTTTTTGCTTTCTAGTTTCTATTTGCTCTTTATTCTCCATATTTTAAAAATCTCATTTAGCATTCTCTTGAGAAGGAGAGCACAAGATTACAATCTAACGATTGTAATGAGAATGGGTTACGTTTGTGCCATTTCCCATTTTCATTACAATCTTTGTGGCAAGAGTAATGTAACAGAATTTTTAATGTCTTATATATTACATGAACATTTTTCCCCGTGAGCTCTTTCTTCTTTTCAATGGATGATGCTGTTGTAGAGAGCTGTAGCTTTGATCTTTTTATAGTCTGCATTATAATCCATTGGCCATTTCACCCACTTCCCCAAAGATTGAAAGTGGAAAATATTTTGATCTACCGCTTGCTATTACAAAAGCCTGTCATCTACAGATATGGCACATACCTGGAAAATAACTAACCACCAAATCCCAATTCAGACTGAGTACAAGATACTGACATCACTGAAGCTATGTATTTTTTCTGAATAGCACTATGGGAATTGTAGTTTGCAGATTCAGAACAGAAATATATATTACTGTTTGTTAAAAGGAAAGATAGCTCTCAGAGAAAAGTGTTGTGCATGTCCTGCAAGACTCTGAATAAAAATGAATGCAAAGATTTCACATAGGATCTCAAGCACTAGTCAAAAATTGAAGAAAATTAGGTAAGTATTGGTATGTGGACAGTGAGGTATGGTCAGTAAATAAAGAATCTAAAATGGTTGACTCCATTAGAAAACTGATGGATTAAAGTAATGGTGCTCAACCTATGGCCTGCATGCCAGATCTAGCCCTCAGAGGCTTAGGTCCAAGGAGCTTAGAGCTTAACAGCAGGTCTCAAATTTTATAGTAATACAGAAAGAAGAAAGAGCTATTCGAAAGGAGGAACATTCACAAATACAGGATATATATTAGAATTGGTTGATTCAGCATGATGTTGGTGGCCATTTCTCCTCAATGCTTGGGGCAGGGGTGGACAAAATATGGCCTGTGGGCCATATGACCAGGCACTTCCATTCGGTCTGTGGCACCCCCCAATGAATTGTGCTCCACTCTCTTGGGCAGAAGGGCCCAGCCCATCCAGCAGGCAGTTTCTGGATGTGGCTTTTACTGCAGGTGGCCTGTGGGAACCTGCTTGCCTTCCTGGATGTCCAGCTTACTCAGGGTAGCAAGTAGGGAAGCGGCGGAGCTCATGCTGGGGCAAGGGAGGTGGAGCTGCAGCTGGGCAGAAGTGGACAGCGCAGCAAGGAACCTGTGCGCAGTGGGGCTGTGGGAGCACAGAGCTCAGCTGGGTGAGTATGGGTGTGCGGGAGGGTGGGGGGAGTGCAGGGACCCTCCACACACTCCCCCACATTGTGCGAGCCCAAACTGCCAGCAGCAGAGGCAGGCAGGGGGCTGAGGGGGCTCATGCCCAGTGCAGGCACTGCCATCCAGAGGGGCACAGCTCCAGCCAGTGCTTTGTGGGGGGTGCTGCAGCTCCTACACTCATGCTGGGAGAAGCCCCATGCTGCAGCCAGCTGCCTTCCCTGCCCCCTGCTGTGCAGGTATCCAGACTCCACTGGGAGTGGAGGGAGCCTTGCCCCCTGCTTCCCTATGGAGTCCAGTCTGGGGCTTCCCTGGTGAGAGTGCTGGAGATGCAGGCATGCCACATGGAGCTCCCATGATAGAGGCAGCTGGGAACGCACATGCAGTGCTGGCCAGAGCTGCACCCCTCCAGGTGCCAATGCCTGTGCCAGACATGAGCACCGAGACCTCCCCCTCACCGGTTGCTGCTGCCAGCAGCAGGAAGCTGCTCCATGTGGGGGAGTGTGTGGGGGTTTCCCCCATCTCCACCCTCCCTCACACCCACAACCTGCCCCCACTGACAGGTACGCACACCATAATACACCCCCACACACACTCACACCCCCTTACAAACTCCCCTGCACACCCCACCGTACACACACAGCTAAACCCACCACCCCAACCCCAACTACACTCCACTCCCCACCATACACACACATAAAAGTGTGAGACTTTATTTTTGAGTTATTAAGCAATCCCTTTATATACAGCACATGGACACATATATCACATCAAATATTTTTTGTAATAAAATTAAAATATGTTATAGTTGGTGTTTGATTTCTAGTACATGATTTCTTTTTTTCTGGTTCTAAGATGGCAACCCCCTTCCTAAAAAGACTATTTCTGGGGGGCAAGGAGAGGAACTTCTGGTGGCAAAGGTCAGGGTTTCTGGTCCCAATATGGCAAGCAGGGGGCAGGGCTACACATGAAGCCCTTGACAGCTCACCAAAACTTGTTAACCAGCCCTCTAGCTGAAATGCCTGCCCTCGGCTTAGGGACATTTTGCCAAAAAGTATAGCCAAAGAAAACATTTCATAGTGAGGAATAAGAGGAAGTTTTCAATACTGAAACACTGCTGGAACTTAACATTTACAATACCAGCTCTGGACAGTCCAACACAGTTGAATCTTTAAAAGTGCCTCAAGAGATGCATCTCCAAGTAAAATCAGAAAACAATTAATTGCCTGTAGACTTAATATCCTTAATCAAGATCTGCTACTTCGATGTGTAGAGTTGAATTCATCATCTTTCAGATAAATGCAAATCGAAAGAACGTATAATGCCTCCACCCATGCTAGGGGGCACCACCCACTCCCTCCTCCTTCACATGTGCCAAACACCAAAAAATAAGGTAACATAGCCACTGTTTGATGTGTGTCTGGAGCAGGCCTAATGCTGTTTCAGGCTCACAGTCTTAAGCATGCTTTTTAGTGCATGCCTACTGCCACTCTGAGGTTGGCTATTTTTTTTTTTTTTTTTTTGGTGACTGGAGCTAGTATAGATTAGGGCTGTGTGAAGCTTTGGTCCCTGATTCAATTTGGAGGAGATACGGCCCAATTTAGTGGCCAAATCTCTAAATCCAAATCAAATCAGAGGACCCTTTAAATGTCTCTAAATCAAATCGGAACCCGCCAAATTGATTTGGGGAGATCTGGAAAGATTCAGCGATTCAGGCATAAACACAGCTTTAAATATTTTTTTCTACATACCTCCAGGTAGCAGGTGGCTTGCGATGCTGGGGCACACTGAGTGTGCCACAGAGGTGTGGGGGGCTTCCCAGCACACTCAGCAGCAGACCCAGAAGTGGACCAGAAGCAATTCTGATCCACTTTTGGGTCTGCTGGGGAAAGTGCAGGGGGCTCCTGTGCCTCCCCAGCTTGGCAACTGGTGCCTCCTGGATGGGGTGCACCCAGGGTTCCCCTGTGGCCAATCACTGAGCTGGAGTAGCATGGGGCGGGGGGGGAATGACCCAGCATGCTCCCTGGCAAACCCAGAAGTGGACTGGAAGTACTTCTGGGATCACCACCAAGCACATGGAGGGCCCCACCCCACACTCCTGTGGAACGCTCCATCTGCCCCAGCAACATAGTGTTCGCAAGCCATGCTGCTACCTCAGGTATGTAGAAAAAACTTCTAAAGCTCTGTCTATGTCCAAATCATCATCGAATCTTCAAATCAAATTGGGGCCAGTGATCCGAATCAACGAATTGAATCACTGCCCCTGATTCAGGCCAAACCTGAATCCGAATTGAATAGGGCCCACTTTGCACACCTAGTATAGACGTGTTCTGCAATAATGAAAGCTCTGCATGACAATCAGTGAAGGACAGCAATATTAATACCATTCAGCAAATAAACTGAAGATTCAGAAGACTCTGGACAAAGCTGTTAGTGGGAGGTCACATGCCGCAGATTCATCAAAGCAGCAGACTCCTCCTCTTCACCAAGTATTCATAATTTATCTACTTGAGACCAAATTCAGTGCTGACATAAGTAAATATAACTCCCGCTGTAGTCCATTAGAAGTGGACACATTGCTCCAGGGCTGAATTTTCTCCTTTGAATCTAAATTTAATGCTATAGACCCTGAGGATAAAATCATTTGAATCCCTTAGAGAAAAGCCATTCGTCCTCTTAATCGGAGTGGCTTTCCATGTGGCTTTCACATCAACAAGAAGAGTGCCTGGATAATTGCTCTTTCCATGGAGGATCAATACTGTGTAATTAATCAAGGTGAAATAGTTCTTTGCATTTCTCCAGATTTCATCCTTGATACAAATTCTCAGTTTCACAGAGTACTGTAAAGAGAGTTTCTCTCCTTTTGCCCAAACCCAAAACACTCTGAAAGGAAAAATGGCACAATTTAGTTAACCAGCGGCTAAGCTAATCTATTTTAATAGAACATAATTGGTTAGAAGTTTCTTGTGAAATTGTACAACATAATTACTATGGAATATTTTACTCTACACTTACTCCATAATAACATTTTCTACATAATAAGAAACAGACATAACTACTTGGGCAGATCTAGGATTTTTAAAAGGGGGGTGCAGGCGGTGTGGTACATCACATATAATACTATGCCTATTTTCTCCAGTTAAAGAGAAACTAGAAGCTTTACTAATATGGCACATCCCTACTTATATGTTATTCAGTTTGGGCATCCTTACACATGCTCTGGGGTCAAGGAGAGGGTGCTTTAGTCAGAATACCTCTAATAAAAGCACCCACAGTGTCAATTTGCATGCTCCAGCCGACTTGGTCATGATGTCCAGCACATTTATAGGTGCCTTTAGATCAAAGCAAAAACCAGTATAACAAGTGGGAGGTACACTACTTTGCAAAATTATATATCAAGTTAAAAAAAAACCACAACAAACTAGGCAAAAAATAATCAAAAGCCACAATGCTATTAGTCCTGTAGTCATTATATTTACATGTACTTCTCTTATTCAGATTTATAAAACATAATTGAGGCTTCTTGAGCATCTCAACAGTGCCTCCAGTATTTCACTGTCAGTCGTTTCAACACTCAAGTTAATATTACTATACCTGAGTTAAGGTTTTCAGCTAGAGCTAAAACACTCTGCAGGACTGTAAAATAGGAGAGAGACATTACCAGGAATGTCTAACAGACAGCAAAATTACGGAAGAAAATACAGTTTGAATAGTGGAGGATCAAGATCATTAAGAATGAGAGAGGATCATTAACACCTGAGGAGCAGAAAGAGATTAGGAAAAATCAGGGAGATAGCAGTGAGCCATGAAGTCAGTTGGCTCCATCATTCTGAATAGACTAAAAATGCTACTGCCTTTCCCAGGCTGTTGGTTTTGAAGCTTGTGGAGTAGGAATGAAAGGGGGGTGCAACTGGACCACTGCACCCCTCCCTACCCCTGTATAACTAGCTTCCCAAAGCTTCCCATCTTCAGTTGGCAATATTACAGAGCCTAGACACTTGCCAGCAGGAAACTAGGATGAACTTGACCAGGAGAGCATGCATGCAACACTCCCTATTAAGTCACCCCAGTTCTTACTGGTTTTTTGAAAGGCAAAGTTACTCAAGAAAAGGGCAACTGATTCTTGAGTAAGGCTATGTGATGTGTGTCCACTCCACTTGTACTTTGGAGGAAGGTCAATTTACTCCATAGTTAATGTGTCATGTGTCCATACCAAAAAATCTCTCATAAATAATTAGAGCTATGTCTGCACCAAGAAATTAAACCATAAGCCATTTATTTATGGTAACTGACAAAGTAGGAGCATGCACAGTGGAAATGCACCATTTGAAACATCATTTATTTTCAGAAGTATTGAAATAGTTCAAAATTGAGTCAGTGCTTTTTATTTCATTTTTATTCATTTCATTTACAAAATGATCTTCTATATAATGGTTAGCTATGTCTGGCCACATCATTGAATATTTCTATTTAACTCCTTTAACAAAATGGGCATAGTATTAATTTAGTTTACAAAAACACACTGAAAATCAATCTAAAATGCATTTCCATCAGTAGCTAAGTGTACACACTTCAAATTTACACACTTTCCATATGTCATAAAGATTCAGTATGTCTACAGCTTGTCAGAATTTTTCAATTTGAAAATGCGGAGGCAAGGGACAAAAAAAACATTCAACCCGTTCTAACTTCTGAGAGTCAAAAAGAAATGTTTAAAATGTCTGACTTCAAATGCCTGACTTCAGAGTAACATGGCTAACCACCTCTGAACCCAATGTCTGAATTAAAAATCAATTTAATATTACATCCCACAAAAATTTTCACATTTCACCCTGATCTAGCAGAAACACAGGTTTTAATATGAGAATTTCCTGCAGAACAGAAATTTCATTTTCAGTCACTTCTTCACACCAAGCATTTAAGGCTGCTTCTCATCCCTGTTGTGTACCTGATGGTAGAAATGCCTTCTGTAAAGACATGCGGTCATACTAACACCATAGAAATGGAAATATCAGGAAAGAGAAGCAACTATAAAAAAGAATGTGTACATGTATGTTTATAAGGCAAATAAATTATATTTTTAAATATTTATTTAAAAATACATGAGTTTTCATTGATCTTGGAAAGTAATGAGAATGTTATGGAACAATCTTCCATAGAAAACAATTTTAGATTAAATTCTTGCAAACTAATTCAGTTTGTAAAAGGATAACCAAAAGTACATCTGTAGCTAAGGTTTTTTATTTTAAAAAGAGCAAAATTGAAAAAATTAAGGAAACTAGTTACTGAAGTCAACTAGCTCAGGGACTTCAGTGTAGAAGTAGCCTGAGATTTCAAGTCAAAGGTATGAATATTATTAGGGATCTGTATTCCAAGCAAGGGGGGAAATTGGTAGGAGGGTTTCATAGGATGAATAACCACCTTTAAAAGGATATTAGGAATAAGCAGATAGTATTGAATAAAGGAGCAAAGGCAGAATGGGTAATAGGAAGGAAGATATGGAAATAGTATCATATGTAAGATGGAAAAAATCAATGATCTTATTACATTCAAGTGGGGGGAACCAGAAAATTATTATCCTGAAAATCAGAAAGAATTCTAGATCTGCTAGGAAGTATTTTTAATAAAACAGTTTAGTTGAGGTAATACCATGTGATCAGAGAATAGCAAATGTATTAGCTCTGTTTAAGAAAGGAAAATTATGCAATCCAGTTAACTAGAAGCCTGCGAGTCTGACTACAATAGAAAGCAAAGCTTTGGAACATATTTTAAAGGAAATAATTGAAATAATTTAGGTAAACAGAACTTGGGATAAAATGCAACCTAGTTTTACCAAAGATAGATCATGACAAGCTAATACGTTAGCCTTCTTTGACAAAGTAATTTAATTTCTGTTCAACAAAAACAATAATATCTACTATTAAAAATTGAGGTATCAGGCTAGGAGTTTATAAATAGAGTTCTTCAAGGGTCAGCGTCAGAAATAATCTTGCTCAATGTTTTTAAGTAGGGCCAATCTTTTTAGTAGGCATGCCACACATTAGCCCTGCACCCTCCCTGAGTGCCACTCTAACCCCCTTTTTCCATCTGATCTGATGTTCTATTTTCTGCTTAGAATCATAGAAAATGAGGGCTGGAAGGGAGCTCAGGAGGTCATCTGGTCCAACTCCCCGCCCAGAGCAGGACCATCCCCATCTAGATCATCCCAGCCAAGGCTTTTGTCTAGCTGGGTCTTAAAAAACTGCAGAGCTGGAGATTCTACCACCTCTCTGGGTAACCTGTTTCAGTGCTTTACTACCATCCTAGTAAGAAAGTTTTCCCTCATATCTGACCTAAACTTCCCTTGCTGCAACTTGAGACCATTGCTCTTTATTCTGTCATCTGCCACCACTGAGAACAGTCCAGCTCCATCCTCTTTGGAACCAACCTTCAGGTAGATGAAGGCTGCTACTAAATCCCGCTTCAGTCTTCTCTTCTCCAGACTTTGCACTTGTCTTTATTGAACCTCATGAGATTTTTTTGGTCTAATCCTCCATTTTGCTTCCTTCCCTATTTGTTGCTATGCTGTCTGTTCCCTCCCTGATCTGTCACATGCCACACAGAGGCTGCCTGTGTCGATTGTGGCCCTCAAGCAACAGGTTGGCCATCCTGTTTTAATGTTTGGCACAAAAAGTAGGAATGTTGCAGATGAAATTTGCTACATGGCACAATGCGAGGAAGTACTGTTGGTTACAAGAGAGGATCACAATACCATATGGAAAGAACCAATAAATTTGAGGAACAGAATCACAGAGACAGGGTAAAATTCAATAGTACAAAATAGAAGGTAAAAACAAGAATTTCAACATGAGCTTGGGGGTCCTCAACTGGAAACAAAAAGGAGAAGGATGTGGATGTATTGCTTGATCGCAGAATGACTATGAGTCACCAAGTCAGGGGGCTATAACACTGGTAAATTAAGTATCAGGATGTATCAGGAGAGACAACTCCAGCTGGATGTCATTGGACAAGGACCTGGTGAGACTTCATCTGGAATAGTGTAATAGTGTCTACAAGTCTGGTTATCTGTGTTCACAAAAGATTAATTCAAATTGGAACAGAGCTACTATTAAGACCAGAGGAGTGGAAGAATTTGGCTTGTTTAGAAAAATGAAAGCTGAAAAAGGATATGATAATGCATCAAGAGATTTAATAGAACAGTGAAAGAAAAATTAGTCAAGTTAAAGGGCAGCATTGGCATAAGAACAAATGCGTCTAAAACCAGCCATGAATTGAAAATGAGTGTCTGAAACAGCTTTACAATCAAACTTGTGGGGGCAAAACATTGTAAGATGAAACCTAATAAATTTAGGGAAAGAATTTCATGACATGATGCCAGCAATAGTTGTGGGCTGAACCCAATGACCCAGATGTTCCCTTCTAGTCCTAAATTCCTATTGCCAGATAGATACGAGACAGACAGAGAAGGAGAGAGACTTTACAGGCATGCATATGCAGAGGCATGCAACCTATAATGGACATCTGATTTTTTTGGTGAATTAGAGGGCTGAATATCAGGGAGGATGGTAAAAAGCTGTGCTGAGAGAAGGAAAATTTAGTATTTTCCTGGACATTGTGCCTAACTCTTGATATCCAGGTTTTCTGATAATTAAGCACTGAAATTAAAATAGTGGGAACTCCTTGGAAAATGTGTAATTATCAAGGTAAAAATTATAGCTACATTATTTACATAACAAATACATAACTGCATTTAGAATAAAACTTCCCATGTCTTCATATTTCAGGACCCAACCCATATGAAACACAAGTGTTGAATGACTTTGGCTAACAGAAGTATTGGAAATGTGTCCACCATCACCTGTTTGCATGGCTAGAGAAGGTGGCAGTGGTAAAGAGAACAGGTCTGGTTAGAGTCATAGGAACAGCAGAGGAGGCAGAGGGGAAGAGAGAAGAAATGAAGAGAAACCAATTAGAGACAGAATAGTGAAGAAAGCTGGAAAAGTAAAGGAGGAAAGGCAGGAAAAATGTTGTGAATAGGGTTTTAGAGCCACAGATATGGTGATTCTAACCACAAATATCTAGTGATCTGCCAGTCTGCTGAGCAGCCTAGGCAACAGACTGCCAGTAAAGCTGGAGAGTGTAAGAAGTAAAAGAGCAGGAGAACACGAGGGTGACATGTTAGAGTTAGAAAAATGAAGCACAATGGTGAGAACAGGAGAGAAAAGCTATTGGGAAGCTCCACAGAGGGCAAGGTAAACAAGCAGTCAGCTGTGACAGAGCAGAGGCAATGAAGAAGCATAATAATATATAATGCTATTTCAAAACAACAGATGGGAATAGGGAATTGAAAGTGAAGCGATTAATACTAGCAATGAAAGAACTAAATACCTTTAAAATGCACAATATTTAATAAGAGCACAGCCAAAGTCTCGAAGCAATTCATAAATTAATAAACAATAATACATAGAGTAAAATGGAGAAAGAGCAACCAGAATCTAAGGAGATGACAACTAATGGCAGAGGGAAGTAGGAGCAGGACTAAGCCTCGGGAAGAAATATGTAGGATAGTACTTGACCCATGGCTACTTCAGCTAATGGGTAGCTAGGAATAGGGCCTTTAGCTCTCTGCAACAGCCTGGGGAAGACACAGTCACCTTCAAAAGGTATGTCTAATAATGGTCCTGGCTCCCTGGACCCAAAAGGCAGCTCAGTTAGAAGGCTAGTTCTAATTATAAAAGGACTGGTTTAACCCAAACCAGTATCCATCCACTAAATAAAATCCTCTCTCAGGTGTAGATTGGTTCAGCAAATCAGTTCTTAATAAGCAAGCTCTTTTTTAGAAGGCTGGCAGGGCACCAACAGAGAAGCAAGGACTTCCTCAATTTGTCTTAAAAGCCTGGCAATCAGGGGCAGCAGTACTAGGAGTCTGTCTCCAGTAATGCTTCTTTTAAAATTAGTTCTCTTTCAGGGCACCTGTGTTCCTTGTAGCCTGAGCCCCTTATGTATTCAAGTATCATAGATTCCAAGCTTTTGGATTAAATGTATATTAGCATCCTAGCATTCAAAGCTGACATTATAAATTGTGTATGCAAATGTCGTATTTCCATATACAAATTAACCCTTAGGCATGCAGTTATCTGTTTTGCACATAGTGCACATTTGTTCAGGCTATCTAATTATTAAACTGTTGACCGAGTGAAGTAAGACCAACAGTGAATTGCCAATTGCCAGCGAGGAGGAAGAGTGTGTAAAACTGTGTTTCTTCCTTCTTCAGGTTTAGACTGTGGGTTTTCCACAAGCTGCTAAGTGTCCACTTCTGAAAACAGAGACACAGGTTCATATCTGCACATTTGTGTGGAAGTGCAGACATTCAGGATAGAGATAGAATTCAGAGTGACCTGGATAAACTGGAGAAATAGTTCAAAAACATTATGATGAAATTCAACAAGGACAAGTGTCATGTTCATGTTCCTCCGGAAGGGTCAGGAGCACTTCATTTGCACCGAGTGTAAGCTGGTGTCTGCTCTGGGAGAGAAAATTCACAGACTGGAAGCATGGCTATCATGCTGCATTGCATCAAGACCTAGGAAGATTACTTGGACAAGAGACCCAGAGGCTGGTACTGGAGGAACCAAAGGGTAATAAAGAAAAGTGGCAGCATGTGACTACTCAAAGGAGAGCCCCCAGGACTGAAGAGGTAAAGAGAAGCAGATTGAAGTCAGCAACCACTTTTAAGCACCTGTGGTAGAACTGCTGAGGGAGAGGCAGAGGAGCCTCTGAGCATGAAGTGCAAGCCTAGAGAGCAGCCTAAAGAGCAAGAAGTGCAAGGCCCCAACAACAGGGGCTCCAGGACCACCGCTCCAAGAAGGAAGAGAAGAGTATTGGTTGCTGGTGCCTCCCTTCTGTGGGGACAGAGGCAACAATTTGTTGTCCAGGTTTGGGGACCTGCTGGTTGCCTGGATACCAACTTCAGGATGTCACAGAGAAGCTGCCAAAGCTCATTCATACTTTGAACTGCTACCCCTTCTAGCTTGTCCATGTAGGCACCAATGATACTGCCAGGAATTACACTAAGCAGATCAGAGATGAGTTTGAGGCTCTTTGCATGGGGAATAAGGAGCTTGGAGCACAAATGGTGTTTTCCCTGATTCTTCCTGTGGAAGGCAGGGGTCCAGGCAGAGATCATTATATCCTGGAAGTGAATGCATGCCTGAGAGTATGGTGTAGATATGAAGGCTTCAGCTTCTTTGACAACAGGAGGATGTTCTTGGGAGAAGGCCTGCTATCAAGAGATGGGATCCATCTGATGAGAAGGGAGAAGAGCATTTCTGAGTGTCATCTGGCAAACCCAGTAAAGAGGGTTTTAAACTAAGTTCCACAGGGGAAGATGATCAAAACCCTCCAGCAACAGAGCACACAATCCAGAGGGGAAAGGACTCAAAGAGGCAATTCAACTCTGGGAAAGAGCGAGAGAGCTACAGGACTGCAACAAGCAGCACAAAAGGGAAACGAGGAGGTCAAAATGTAAAATACATCTGATGCGTGAATATACATGCAAGAAATATGGGGGATAAACAAGATGAGCTGGAAGCTACAACCTGTGAAAATCTGATTGGCATCACCAAGACCTGGTGGGACAGCTTTTCTGACTGGAATGTGAACATGGAGGATTACACTCTGCTTTGGAAGGACAGGGTTGGGAAAAAAGGTGGTGGTGTTGCCTTGTACTTCAGAAACACATATACTTGTTCGCTGGTTCAGGAGGAGGAAGACAGCAAACAGAATGCATTTGAATGCTGATGAAAGGTGAAAAATGCAGCAGCAATATAATGATAGGGATTTATTATACACCACCTAATCAGGAAGAGGAGGTGGATGAGGCACTCTTCAAGCAGGTGACAAATCTATCCAAAAGCTATGGGATGGTGCTGATGGGAGACTTTCTGGGCATCTGCTGGAAGAACGATGCAGCCAAACATTAAATATCAAGCCAGCTCCTAACTTGTGTGCAGGACAATTTTCTCTTCAAGTGGAGGATGCAACTAGGGGATCATCTATCTTGGATCTTGTCCTGACCAATAGGTAAGAACTGGTGGAGAGTGTGAAGGTAATGAGTCACTTGGGAGAAAGCAATCATGATATGATAGAATTCCAGATCCCAAGACGGGGAAAGCATAATGTCAGTAAAATTAGGACAGTAAGGGCACGTCTTCATGTTGCCCTATGGCAATGTTGTTGTAGCACCAGTATAGTGTAGAAACTGCGTGCACTGCACCTTGTACATGGTGCACAGTTAGTTTTCACCACTATTTCACCATAGTGGTGCACTAAAACACTAACACTATAGTGTGCTGCTACAGTGAAGTAGCTGCTGATCATATGTAAATTCATGTGATTGCTACATCTCTGTAACACATCATACTATGACATAGCACATCGTGATAGCAATGTAGGGTGATGTGTAGAAGCCCTAAGTTTGAAAAAGGCAGATTTCATTTGACTCAAGGAGCTATAGGCATGGGGTCATGGGAGGATAGATTGAAAGATAAAGGTGCCCAGGAGAGTTGGGAGCTTCCAAAGGGCACAGTATTAGAAGCCCAACAAAAAAACTGTCCTGACATGATAGAAGCACAAGAAGAATCACAAGAGGTCAGTGTGGATGCAGAAGGAATTTCTAAAATGCCTAAAATGCAAAAGGTAATCATAGAAGCAATGGTAGAATGGGCAGGTCACCAAGGAAGTGCACTAGGCAATAGCAAGAACCTGAAGGGACAAAATCAGGAAGGCAAAGATAAAGAATGAGCTGCATCTGGCAAAGGGGATCAAGGGCAACAAGAAAGGGTTATATGAGTATGTCATCCAAAAATAAAGGACCAAGGAAGCTGTGGGTCCTCTGTTAACAAGCCAGGAGAACTCCAGCTGAAGATACAGAGATGGCAGAGCTACTCAGTTACTTAGCCTTAGTCTTTACAAAAAAATAAGCTGCAGCCAGACAGCTAATAGGGATTATCTGGATAAGGAAGAGGGCAAGCCAAGGGAGGAGATAACAAGAGAGATGGTCAGAGAGCTTTGGTTGGATCTGAATGAATTCAAGTCAGCAGGGCTGGATGACCTTCATCCCAGGAACCTGAAGTGGCAGAGAGCCCTGGGCAAAGGTCTTCATGAAGTTGTGGGAGATGGGTCAGGTACTAGAGATCTGACAAAGGGCCAGTGTAGTGCCCCTCTTTAAAAAAGGCAAGAAGGAGGACCTGGGAACTATAAACAGATTAGCCTCTCCTCAATACCTGGGAAGTTACGGAAGCGCATTCTAAGGAAGGTCATTTGCAAGCATCGGGAGGAGGAAGGGCTGATTGCAAGCAGCCAGAATGAATTTATTAAAAACAAATTATGTCAAACAAACCTGGTCTCCTTCCTTAACAAAGGAACTACCTGGTGGATGAAAGGAATCCTGTAGATATCTGGACTTCAGCAAAATGCTTGACAAGGTCCTATGGGGCCTTTTCAGAAACAAATTGGAGAAGTGTGGGCTAGATAAATCTAATACAAGGTGGATAGATAACTGGCTCAATAGCCACAAACAAGAGGTAATTATTAATGGGTCTATGTCAGAATGGCAGGAGGTTTCAAGTGGAGTCTGTCCTGAATTCAGTGTCTACAGGGGTCTGTCCTGGGCCCAGTGCTGTTCAACATGTTTATTAATAATTTAGATGCTGGCACAGAAAGCTTCTTGAACAAGTTTGAGGATGAAACAGAACTGTAAGAGACTGCAAATATATTGGAGGATGTGCGCATAATTCAGAAAGATTTCGATGGACTGGAAAGTTGGGCTAGAGCTAACAGGATGAAGTTTTATGTGGACAAATGCAAAGTACTACACCTCAGGAGGAATAATCAACAACACAAATATAAAATGGGTAACACCTGGCTGGATGGCAACTGTTGTGTCTTATTGTGCTTTTCCTTGCACTGTCCCTTTATGGCCAAAGCCTCACGTCCAGCACTGCAGAGTTCATTTGCTTTGTGGCAGTTTTGCACCCCTGGGGGACTCCATGTTCTCTGCCGTAAGGAGCCAGAGGCATCCTTGGTTTCTCTCCCTCCACAGGACTGTACAGGGTTAAGTCAGAGGCAGAGCGGGTATAAGATCTGCATACATCTACTGATGCAACTGTTAAGATCCACCCTGAATATGATTCCAGAGAATTATAATAATAAATGACTATTAGTTCAGCACAGCAGTGTCCAGAGTGTTGTTGCTGAAATCACAACATATTAGCACTCTAGAAAAGGACTTGGGAGTCTTGGGAGACCACAGAGTCAGTATGAGTCTGCAGTGTGATACAGCCACTCAAAAGGTGAGGGTGGTTTTGGGATGCATCGATAGAAGCATGAGGTACAAGACATAGGAGGTGGTAGTGTCTCTGTACTCAGCACAGGTTAGGCCACATCTGGAGTGGTGTGTGCAGCTCTGGACTCCACATTTTAAACATTTCAAAACATCATGAGTGACTACAGGGCTCTGGGGGCCAGGCTTAGGAAGTCAGGGGTGCAGGTGGTCTTCTCATCGACCCTTCTGGTCAGCGGTCGCCGTCAGCATCAAGATGCTTGTATCAGAGAAGTCAACCTGCAGCTCCAGAGTTGGTGTCATTGTGCAGGTTTTGGCTTCTTTGACTATGATCTGTACTTCCATGAAAGGGGCATCCTGGGACATGATGGTCTCTATCTCTTGTCAGAAGGTAAGAGCTCTCAGAGGCCATACGGTCAAGGGACATGGTTGTCATGGGTGACCTAAACTACCCTGATATCTCGTGGGAGGAGCAGTCAGCCAGATCTAACTGCTTACATAGATTCTTAACTTGCATACAGAACCTTCACCTAATGCAGGAGGTATACTGTCCCACTAGGGGAAACACCTTGCTGGGCTTGTTGCTAGTTACAGGGGCTGACTTGGTGAGGGTCATGCAAGTACAAGGTAACCTAGGGGATAGTGACCATCAATTGATTGAATTGACTATCCAGGATAGGGTGAGAAAAGTAACCAGCAGGGTAGAAGTAATAGACTTCAGAAAGGCTAACTTCAATGTGCTCAGGAGGTTAGTTAGTGAGGCATTGAAGATCAAGAGCACTGGCAAAATGCGAGTTCAGGAAAAGTGGTCATTCCTCAAGGCACAGAAGGAGAAAATCCCATTGCACACAAAATGGGGCTAAGGGGCCAAGATACTCTCTTGGCTGAACAGAGAAATCCAGGAAAGCCTAGGGGTAAAGAAAGAGGCATACAAGCTGTGAAAGTAGTGGGTAGCTGCTAAGGAGTATATCTCCTTGGCTCGCACTGGCAGGGAGTCAGTTAGGAAGGTCAAAGCAGCAATGGAACTCAGGCTGGAGACAAAAATTAAAGACAACAGAAAGTCCTTCTTCAGGTACACAGGGAGCAAAAAGAAGGTGCAGGGTAACATAGGACCCCTACAAGACAGGCTAGGGCAATTGGTGACAGACAGGAGGGACAAGGCTGAACTCTTCAATGAGATTTTTGCCTTTGTATTCCTGAACACAGATCAAGCCAAATCTCCCAAATGCATTATAGATAGACACAGGAGGAACACCAGTCTGATCTAGTAAAGGGACACTTAGAGGCGCTGAATGTGATAGCAAAGCCACTGGCATGGCTGTTTGAGCACTCATGGTGCTCAGGTCAGGTCCCAGAGGACTGGAAAAGAGCCAATGTGGGATTCTTCATCACTGTAGGTGTTCAGGAAGAGGTTGGGCAGCCACTGGTCAGGGATGATCTAGGCAAAGCTATGCCTATGTTCCCTTGTTTCCCAGGATTTGGGGCTTTGCTGGTTTCCCTCTCTATACCTCTTCTTCTATGTGTGTCAGGGTGTTTTAAAACTTTCTCAGAGGCATTGTGTCCTGGATTCAGGCAAGGCTGGAGACTTTGACTGGGGTGTGCCAGTGGCCCTGCTGGAACCAAAACCAGAGGTTCCTAGTTAGAGGGTCTTGTCCCTCTGCTCAGGGTCAAACCAACTGCCATACTGGAGGTGAGGAAGGAATTGTATCCCATGGTCAGATTGGTATGGACTGTGGGGGTTTTTGCCTTCCTCTGTAGCAGAGGACGTGGCCATCTACCTGGGACTTCTTAAGTGTATATTGACAACATTTTATGGCAGCAGGACATTGGCTTCTGTGGTTTTCCTGCCTTACCTGTGGCAGGTTAAAGTAATTGGTCTATGTCGCATCAGGGTTGATGGTAGTCTTATGTAGACTTTAGATTATTGTTTGTATGAGATGGTTGGATAGGAACAATCCTGCCTCTGGCAGGGGGTTGGACTAGACAACTTCGGAGGTCCTGCCCAGACCTATTTCTCTATGACTAAATGCAAAGTCCTGCTATTTCTTTATAATTATATGAACAAATATAGTCTGGGATATGATTGGCTAGGCTTCAGAACTGTAGAAAAGGACCTGGAGGTTACAATAGATCATGAACTGAATATGAGCCAACCATGTGCTCTTGTTGCAAAAAAAAGCCAACAGCATATGGGGTTGTAACAACAAGAGTGTCTTCTATTCTATTTGGCATTGGTGAGGCCTCACCTGGAGTACTGCATTCAGTTTTGGGTCCCACACTTCAAGAAAGATGTGGACAGACTGGGAAGAGTCCAGTGAAAAGGAAGAAAAATTATTAGAGGCCTGAGAAACATGACTTTTGAAGAAAGGCTGCAAGAACTAGAACTGTTTATTCTGGAGAAAAGAAGACAAAGCAGGGATTTGATAACAGTCTTCAAATACCTGAAAGACAATTATAAAGCGGATGGAGATAGACTTTTCTCTAAATCTGTAAGGGACAGGGCGAGAAGCAGTCAGCCTTTGCTCAGTAGAGAAACAAGAGCAGAGATAGTACATTCAGTACTGATATACATCACAGGATTATACAAAATACCCTAAGTTTGCTATTGTAATTATACTTAGAGCAAATCCACTTGAGTTGGGATTTGGAGACTTTTGAACACCCTGCAAAATTCAGTGGTTTCCCAGGCTTTTCCTGGGGAAAGCTTTATTTCCCTAAGAGAATAAGAGGGTTTTTTTTATGAGGTTGCTAAGACTTACACATTTTACTAAGGCTCTTTTGGTACATTTTTTTAAATATGTGTTTTTAAATTATTGTAATGGGCTTACTAGAGAGAATAATAGGCAGAAATTAAAAAACTAACCAAATAAAATTAAATAAGAATTCATTATAGTCTCATAAAACCGTTATTATGTATACCAAATTTGCCATATAAATAACTTAATGCAAAGAAAATACAATACAGTAAGCTGATACATAACATATATCAACATTTCCAATTCCATTTCAGTTTGTACATACATTTTAGATATATATAAATTATTTTCCTTCTGTTTTATCCTTTCTTTCCCCTAACTAAACTATTCATACATACTCTTTAAAAAGCAAAAGAGGATGAAAGATTGCATTTGGCAGGTCTCTTTTGTGCTATAATTTGTTTCTTTGTGGAAATGCAGCAAAGGGTGACTTTTATTATGTTTCAGGTAAGAATCTGCACAGAGTAACTTCCAGCTGTTGACCAAGCCATTAGGCCATTAAAGTGCAAAAATGGCTGTTTACAAATACCCGTAATTACTATAATTTTCATGCAAAAATCTATGCTCACCTAAAATCAGCCCACATGCCAGTTCTTTCCTGGCCAAAATGGCTATTTCTTTATGTGCAGAAGTCTCAGTCACATATTAAAAAAATATCTGCAGAATAGAATATATTTTGACTGCAGAAATAGATTTTGCATGAATAGACTCCTGAGGCATCCAACAGTTTCAATAATGTTTTCTATTCCAGGGGAGCAAAAAATATTTTTCCTTGATAGCATTTATTTTATATTCACTGCACTGGAATTATTTTTTCAAAATTCTGCCAGCAAAGACTTATCATATGTGGGTGCCATTGCTGTAACATAAAGATAAGGATGGAGGCTTATTCCACTCATAAGCTCATGAGTCTGTAAATTGGAACTATCCTTCATAGTACAATGCATTTTACCAGTCCAAATATTTTTCTTAAAGACAAGACAGGAGTTTTTTCTTGGAAGTATTTTCCTTCACTGAATTAAGGAAGCATATTCATAGACAACTCACAAAAGGAAAGACACAAACAATATGACACCAGTGGATTCTCTGGGCTTTAGAAGAGTCTGCTTTATTTCAGCAGTTCAAGAATCAGTCACCAAATCAGCTGTACTAAACAAAAAGTTGTCTAAAGAGCAAGCCAAATTAGAGGTGAGCCTGGACCACAAACTGTAGATGTAGATCCAAATTTGTTGGTAAATGTTTAGATGTAAATTTATGTTACTGTTGCTAGAAAGAAAGGAGCTGGTCATACTGTCTGGGCCTAGAACTGAATTCAGATCTGATTCTTGGGGTACTGAAATCTGAGGTTTTGTTGCAGATCAAAATATTATGAGTCTAAACCACCTGTAATGGTTTTATTTGGCAATCAGAAAATTACTAAATTGCGAGAGGAGCAGCTTATCTTAAACTGTTGTCAGTGCTGTACTATAAGCAGCTTTGAAACAGATTTGCTCCTGCCAGCGTCAAAGTTAGTATTTGAGGCAAGGTGCTTTAAGGAGTCTTTAATTTAATAAGTCTTGATGAGGTGTGAACAGCTGAGCAGAGGATGAGAGTACATCCTAAGGAACAATGTAACACTGACGTTCCTCACCAGTATTTAACCACAGCTATCTAGATCTGCTTTCAGCAGGATTCAGTATACATGGAGGCTGGTCTACATTAGTACTCTTTCTATTGCTACCTCTGCTAGAACTCAAACACTAGTAACAACGGTGGGGAATCTGAGAGAAAAAAACTAGTGTAGAGAAGGTCCTTCTTATTCTTGCAAGCTATGACACACTGCTTTGTGCTTATTCTAATTCAGGAGTAAGCAACCCCCAGCATGGGTTCCAGAGTATGGCACGTGACGCCATTTTGCTTGGCATACGCACCTTCAGGTGGAAGGCAAGGAAGGGGCTGGGGTTGCACTGCCACACCAAGGGCTGGACCCCTGGCAGCTCCCCTACCATCTGCCCTGGCACACCAACATCTTGCAAGCCAAGTTTGCAGGTGTTTTTCGGCACTTTGTCCAAAAACATTGCCGACCCCTGTTCTAATTATTTAGCAAAGGCTCCATTAAAGTAACTTGAAAGCTGGAACATCCCTTGTGGATTATGCAGTGGAAAGGTAGCTTATAGCACAGGTATAACAACACAGCTAGGTACCCTTGGTAACTGTGACACACAGCAGAAGTGACAACTTCTGACTGACATCATATCACCAGCACAATTGTGTGTGGCTGCAGCAGCAGCACTTTTTTCTGCCCCTCTCCCCTTCCTCCCACCCAAATCAGCACCCCTCTCTAGTTTGGCTGCTGGTTTATAATTCATCAAGGGTCTGATTTAACACATTAAAAAATCTGAGCAAATTTACTGCTAAGTTGGACACCCCAGCTTGTATTTTAGGGGCCTTTACACAGAAAGCAGATTTTATACTGCTGGTCATGTTAATGATTATTTGTCATCAGAAAATTCCTATGGCACAATGACTGTTGTCTATGGAAACAGCTGGTAAATAATAAAAAAGTATACTCAAAAATAGTTGGGGTAGGAGATTTTCAGTGACAAAAGGTAGTCAGGTGCCCCCCTTGGACAGAATTTCAGTGGGATTCTGCTGCTTATATCACTTAGGTTCCTTTGAATGGAAAATTTTAGTAGAAAATCTATTTGCTGAATACTACATAAGAACATATGGCTGGCAGAGACCTTCAGGGTCATGAACTCCTGTTCCTTGCTATTGCAGGCAGCCATGTCAGACAACTCCTTTCATAAACTAATCTTTGTCTTAAAACTAGCTGGGTTTCTCATCCCACATCATTCCTATTAGAAAATCTGTTTCAGATCCTCATTGCTGTGATATGGTTCAAAAGTGCCTTCAGATCTCCACAGTAACTTAGTCCTCTCCACGACCCCACCATAAGTGATGCCACTGCTGTAGGGGAGAGGTGTTAGTATGGCCAGGAGCCTGGGGATTAATACAGGAGCTGCTGGGTCCAGGGATCATATGGTGCTCCCTTGCTGCAGCTGCTACTGCTCACCCCCATAGCTAAGTGCTTCCACTTCCTATCACCAGTGAAACCAATATATCTAGAATTTAGAAAAGGGGGTGCATGTGGTGAGGTGCGTCATCAAATATAATACAATACATATTTTCCAGTTAAAAATAAATAGAAGCTTTACTAATATGTTAGGGGTCTAGGGATATCTTATTTTGTTTTTAGATTGAAGCAGAAAACAAATATAGCTTCATTGGAATGAGTAGAAAATAAATCTGCTTGGCTATGAAATAGGAGCTTCATTACCAGGAACAGGTAACAAACAGCAGAGTTGCAGAACAAAGGAGAGCTCAACTGGTGGAACATCAAGACCATTAAAAAGAAAAGAGGGTCACAGACACCTGTGGAATAAAAAGTTTAGAGGAGATCAGGTATATTAGAATGAGCCATGATGCCAACTGATTCCCCCAGCACTGCCTGACTAGAAATGCTGCTGCTGCTGCCAGGCAGTTGATGTTAAAATTTGGGTGGAGCAGGAATCCAAGTGGGGTGCAAGTGCACAAGTGCACAAACTCTGGGTCCACTGCCGACCAATAACAGTCAACCACAGTACATTCAGCAGCAATAAAGGCAGCAGGAGGACTTCAGATGCTGGTCCCCACATCAGTCATATCTCCCTAGAAAGGGGGCATGAGACTGATGAGGGGACCAGGGCTACTGGGATGCAACCTCCACAAGTCCCCATCTGCCCTACCACAAGTCATGGCAGACCTTCCTGGCTAGATCCAATCTCTTTCTGAGCCCTGGGCTGTAGGTTCCCAGCCCCTGCACTAGGGCCATTATATAATCATAGAAAAAGAATGTTAGACCTGACCTCAAAAGGTTACATAATCCAAACTCCTGGACAATGCATGTTCGTCCTGGCCTAAACCATTCCAGCCAAGCAACTGTCTAACCAGAACTTAAAAAATTCTAGTCATAGAGATTCCACATCCTCTTTAGGTAACTTCTTTCAGGGTCTAGCCACTTGCACAGGTAGAGAGTAGGGATGTGTGAAGCGGACCCTATTCAATTAGGATTCATCCAGAATCAGGGACAGTGATTCAGTTTGTTGATTTGGATCACTGTTCCTGATTCGATTCAGCCAAATTCGAATCTGAAGATTCGATGCTGATTTGGAGAATCAGTGATTTGGACCTAGACCCAACTTTAAATGTTTTTTCTACATACCTTGAGGTAGCAGGCATGGCTCATGATCACTACGATCCTGGGGTGCATGGAGCATCCCACAGGAGTGGGGGGGGGAAGGGGACCCTCCACGTATTCAACGATGAACCTGGAAGTGGACCGGAACTACTTCCGGTCCACTTCTAGGTCTGCCGGGGAGCACACGGGGGGGCTCCCCATGCCCTCCCACCTCAGCAATCAGCCACAAAGGGACCTCAGGTGCCCCCTGAGACCCAGGAGGCACCATTCGCTGAGCTGGGGAGGCCCAGGGTCCCCCTGTGTGCTCCCCAGCAGACCTGGAAGTGAACCAGAAGTGTTTCTGATCCACTTCCAGGTCTGCTGCTGAGCGCGCTAGGGAGCCCCCCATGCTTCTGTGGGACACTCGACTGGCCCCAGCATCACAGTGCTCACAAGCCCTGCTACCTAGAGGTGTATAGAAAAAACATTTAAAGCTAAGTCTATGTCCAAATCTCTGAATCAATTTGGAGGGGTCTGATTCAATTTGAAGAGATTAAAGGGTCCTCTGATTCGATTCGGATTCAGAGATTCAGTCACCAAATCAGGCCAAATCTCTGCCAGATGGAATCAAGGACAGAAGCTTCCCACAGCCCTAGTAGAGAGGTTTCCTGATGTCCACCTTAAACATTGCACATTGCAATTTAAACCCATTACTTTTTGTCCTTTCCCTAGTGGACGTGAGGAACTATTTACCATCGTCTTCTATTTACCAACCTTTTTTGTGTCCAGCCTTTCCTTATCTGTCATGTTTTCAAGATTTCTAATTATGTTTGTATGCTAGTTTGCCTACTTGCTTATGAAAATGTGCTGCCCAAACTTACAGTACTCCTGAGGAGGATTCATCATTATTGAACAGAAGTGAAAAATTATTTCCTGTGACTTGTATACAAGACTTCAGTTAGATCATTGTAGGATGCTATTAGCTTAATTCTTTTTTTTTAAACAATATTACGTTGTTGATTCATATCCAGCTTGAGATCCACTATGACCTCTAGATCCTTTTCTGAAGTACTACAGAGAATTTGATCATTCCTCATTTCATATATGAGCATCAAATTGTTCTTTCTGAAGTGCAATACTTTGCACTTGTCTTTATTGTATTTCTTTTTTCTTTTAAAACATTTTTCTAAGTCATCAAGGTCATTTGGAATCCTGTTCTCTAAAGTGCCTGCTAACCACCCAGCTTGGTGTCATCTGCAAATTAAATAAGTGTGCATTTGATTCCATCCTCCAAGTCATTAATAAAGATATTAAACAGTATCAGACTCAGGACAGAGCCCTGGGGAATCCCACCTGATGCCTCCTCCTTGTTTGACACTGAGCAAGTGATGATTATTCTTTGAGAATATTTATCTCACTGGTTAGTATGACGGCATTAATATTTCTCTGTCTTTAATGGAAATACCTCTCCTGATGCATCCTTTTTCACAGCTGTATGAGACTGGTGGCTCACAGTCATTCTATAATCGACGAGTTACACCCAGGTCTTTCACCTCCTCTGTCATTTCTAATTGATGAACCCCTACATTATAGCAGAAATTCTTGTTATTAGTCCCTAAGTGCATGACCTTGCACTTTGTACTATTAAATTTCATCCCAATTCTACCACTTCATTTTTCAAGGTCAGCCAGTCCTATCTATGATACAATTTCACTAGCAGTACAATTGATTAAATAAAAAAGTGTTTTTCATAAGCAAATGCCAAAACATAGATAACGTTACTTGCAACAAATAACTCAGCTCACTCTATATGAAAACAAGAAATTCTCCCCGAAATGTAATATGGGATCATTGCTTCCAGCATGCACCCCAATGCATGATTATGCATGAAATCTCATAGAATAATAGAGTACTCCAGACTTCATGCTAGATGCCTGTTTCATATTTCATTTGCAAAAGCCCACTATTCCCATTCACAGTACTGAGAGTTCCATATGATGACTTAAGCTTTCAGTGCCCCTACCTATTATGGGGCTATGCTAGACTTTTTATATTCTGTTTCATTTTTTTATGTGAGTTAACATTTCCTATATAAAGATTACTCTATCACCCGAGTTCAAGTTCCCCTCCCCCAGCTTATACTGGGCAGATTACTGTGTCACCTGAGTTTAAGCTCCCTTCCCCCCATCTTATATTTGGCTGAAAATATCCATAAAATGGAGGTGTACCTCTTCATTTAAAACTGGAACCTTTCTAATGATGGGATTAATACCCAGTGTGCTGTAGACACCTGAGACATCCTCTGTCCTAAGCAGAACAGCCTTGAAGAGCCCGCAAGTCAATAAAATAAAATACCCCATTCTCTTTAATTAACATATGAAATAAACACAATCTGTGACACCTAGTGTGCAGCAGCAATTAAGAGGCATTGCTTAGTTAAACCTCCTAATACCTCATTTAAATATGCAATTAAGGGATAATTGCCTTCAATCAATAAAAAATTGAAATATTTTGCAGGGGCTTCAATTATTTTTGTGAGGTTTTCTACTTTGTGCTTAGCCTGAGCAGAGCCTCCACGTCTTATACCACTTGTTAAAGCAACATTGCCTATTTCAGCATTCCATTGATTTATAGCTTTTATGGATGCTATGAACACTAAGAGTCTAAAGCTAACACTAAGCCTCTGAAAGCTCTAATTTTCTGTTATATGTGATTTCTGTTTTCCTCAAACTGCCAGTTCTGAGCTCTCCCTGGATCAAGTCCCTAATTTTGCTCCATACAAAATGGCTTGTTACTCTGTGCAGAAGTCCTCTCTCCTCTGATGGATACCATGGATTACTTTTATGTAATTGCATTTTTTTCAATTATCCAATATCTGCTTGCAAATAAGAAGTACTTCACTTACAGAAGTACTAGTAATTGACACCTTATGTATTACACCTCCCTCCTTGCCTTCACACAAATCAGTCCTCAGCAAAACAAGACAGATCTGTGAATCAAACAAGGAACTAAGTCAACTATCATCTTCCCTCTCAAGGCAGAAAATTAGCAATGCAAATACAGGCTCACCCAGGAGAGGCTCAAGAGCACTCCATCATGGCACCTAACACTATAGTCAGCAACACAACAAGCAATATAAAGGGGAAAATATTTTCATGCTCAATAATTGAATCATACTTCTAAAGAGAAAAGATTCGTGAATATGGGAGTGGCAAAAGCAAATAGGAAAGAAATCCTGACTTTTACACTGAGGCATCTAATAAGCCTCAGCTAACACACACAAAGAGAACATTTCCTTCCAGTATACACTCCTTGCTCTTGTGTAACTATCTAGGGCAATTAATATCATTAAGCATCTTTTGACACGATTTGATAAGGTCAACCTTCCCTCCCCAAAAATATCAAACTCTACCTACAGTGTTCCGGACCACTGAAGAAGCATTTACCTAGGACACAGTGGAATTGGGTCTGCCATTAGTCTGTTTCACCTCTCTATGCCTCAGTTTCCCCTCTGCTACTTTGATTGTCTGGTCTATTAAGATTGGAAAGTCTTTGGGCCAGCGATTGTCCCTCAGTAGGTATTTTCTTAGCACTATGCGCCCCCGCAATGAGTTGCTGTAAAGGCTAAACAGTCTTTTATTAGAAAGAATATAACTCCTATATTATAGGTCCTAGAAATAATAAGCAGAAAGAATAATAAAAGTGAAGCCAGATTTTGGATCTGTATCTAACTCACTAGAAATAACTAATAAAACAAGAGCAACATATATGCTGATGCAGTCTGGCATGGCTGCACTCTCTGTCTGAGGTCTTGAGCTGGCTGCGTTAGGATTTTAGTCACTACTATAATTATTCCAGTGCAGTTGAATTGGTACAAACCCCGAGTATAAGCCTGCTGCACAGTATGACTTGTGGCTTGTGCTGCTTACTCTAATTCAAGTAAATAAAGCCTTGCTGAAGCTGTATATTCATTAGTGCTTCCTGTCTTGCCTATCCCTTTATTGAGATGCTGTGAAATGCTGTCATTCACTATTTAGGTGACACAAGGCCACCATACCCAAGTACCTCACACAAACAAGTTATGTACCAATATACAGAGCTCTTGTATATAAACACATCAAGTAGTTAGGGTTGTTCTGGCCCTGGAGTTGAGAAGGTCCCACTATGGAAGACATGAGAGGGAGACTGAAGCATGGGAAATAAGTGGATCTAGCAATTCTGAAACTTCCCCTCAGGACTGTTATGGGCTGTAGTCTTGAGGACCCCACTAACTGCAGGTTCAAAATGCAGTTTAAAATCCTTTCTTTCTCTATGCACTTTCCAGAGATTCATCATCTTTAGTCAGCATGTGGTGACTGGCAACTGAGACTATCATTTTCTCAAGATCTTCATCTTATGTCCTTCAATACACTGCCAGAAATACATTTGACACTGTTCTTTGCTGGACACAGCAAAATGCTACTTGGCAGCCTCTATTTGCTCCAAAGTTTTCATAAAAAGAGATTTTTCGGTAAAGTATCTTTGACATTGAGTCTGCTAGATAAACTGTAGACACAGAAGGCTAGGACCAGAACCTTGGTTTGTCAGCTCCAGGAGCATAGTACATCATGAGCTAAGCTAGAAAACTCTTTTAGTTAGCGCTTGGTAGTCCATCTTTTTTTTTTTTTTTAGTGCCTTATGTGTTTCCTCATTCAGCTCCTGGGAGCAAGCGGACCACAGCCTGTGCACTTTTTTCCTTTCATGTAAACCTGTTAAGAATGCTGTCAGTAACAAATGTGTACCTGCTGGTAAGAAGTACAAGATCTTTATCAAAACTCACTTCAGAATTTCATATTGAAACTAAGTGTAAAGCTCCACTAAGTATGAAACAAGAAACAACTAATAACATGCATTCATCATTTTCATTGTCTGCTCTTTGAATTGATGCTGTCCAGATGAGTATGTAGGAATAGAGTGAAATGGGAATTGTTTAATAACTCTACAGACAAAATGCTTCTGTTTAGCCTTGAAACAGATACACAAATTATAGTGCTGCGATGTTCCAACTCTACTTTTCCAACGTGCCTCCACCCAAACTTCCCAGAGATGAATAGGACAGGTTCCCTTTACCTCATTGCTGAGAGAGACAAAGAATGTCAGTGAAAAACAGCTGCATTGGTGTTTTAATAATATGGATGCCTGCCCACTAGGAACTGGAGTAATACCCATTTAGTGAATTAACATAGCATGTTGAAGAGTCACCATTGTCGTAGACAATGTCTATTGTCGTAGAATTCAATTGTGCTGTCAAATCAATGTGTGAACTTGGTATTGTCCAATAATTGAGGGGATTGACTATTGGAGGTAGCCTGTAGGGTAGGTTTGAGGGTGTAAATAGATTAGACTGCTTTTCCAATGAGCGTTTTGCAAGGAATATTAGTTTCCTGTTTGGGCCAAATTAAGTGAAAATTCTTGCTTAAAATCATCAGAACATAATATTCTTCCTTTCCTTTCCTAAACTCTTGGGTAATATTATGGTCACAAAGCCATCGTTGGGGCATTCCCAGAGTCTTGTGTTTCTCCCTGCTGCCCCAATGTTGCCCCAAGGAAGAAACCAAGGCTTGCCCAGATATAACTCTCTTCCTGCAAGCTTCAGCTTCACTGGCCTTATACTGAACCTCACAGCTACAACAGGGAAATCTCTGCCAGCTCTAGGTGAGTTCTCTTTTGATTTTGAGTGCAATATTAGGTCTATTGCACAGAATGGTCTAGCCTGGAATATCACTCATCTGCAAATGACTCTTCATCATGGTCAACCAGTAAGACAAAAAACCAAAGGGATTTGTTATGTAGGAGAAAAAAACAATGCAAGCAAAACTGACCATAAGTTTGTAAACAGAACAAAAAGGCAAGTTAAGTTTCTTACCCTCTCAGTTGGCTACTGTAGCCCCCTTAAGAGTTTTGCCAGTATTTTAGTATTTTTAGTTATCAGCCTGATCCTACTGATTCTACCAGTTCTGGTTGCTGGGAACTTGGACTTTTCTCTAGCTTGAGGGGGGAGCTGTGGCTATCTAAAAAAACGGCCCTAATAATACCTCTAAATTGGCACTCCCACATTGGCATTGTCCCAATTTCTCATAAGTCTAGAATTCTCCAAAAACTTCTCTCCCTGGGACACCTGGAGTTCCTCTGGTTGATGGGCCATCTCTTACGGATACCTTTGCTTAAAGGAATGAATTTCCCCAT
Organism: Caiman crocodilus; assembly: GCA_030014935.1. Taxonomy (NCBI): domain Eukaryota; kingdom Metazoa; phylum Chordata; order Crocodylia; family Alligatoridae; genus Caiman; species Caiman crocodilus. The sequence continues at coordinate 77,706,393 of JAGPOW010000261.1, read as the reverse complement.
TACTGGCAGACAATGCCTGGTGTGCCCAACACAACAGTTTCTTCTGCCTATGTCTGGGAGTGGTAGTTCTTCTTGCCGTAATGACATGACGGCAAAAGATATCTAACAGTTTCACCCACTCTTTCTTCCATTCAAATGTGCATCTCACAGTTCCTTAGTTTTGCCATGTCCAAAATCGTAAAGATATATACAGAGAGCAAATAGATATTAGTGCTGGAAGGGACCTTGAAGATCATCAAGTCCACCCCCCTGCCTCAGGGGCAGGAAGTCAGCTAGGGTCAAAGAATCCCAAAGGATCAAAGGATATCAAAGGATATCATAATCTATTAATGGATAACAGCAACATAAATGGATACAGCATAACATGGGCTTTTCAATGACATTACACATGCCATATCAATTAAATAGATGTAAGAAAACATTCATGATACCCCACAAACCCACAGACCACAGTGGGGTTCTGGCAGTTATGATGCATTTTAAACAAGTGCTTACAGCAATTCAAAGTGTGAAACTCATAGGTCTGTATTAGTGCTCATAAAAATCTTTTGTATTACAAGAAGGGGTACAGTAAAGACACTTTCTGGATGTAAAGTGCTGCACACCTCAGGAATCATGGTAGATGTGGCAGTGTGTACACATACCATTGTTTTTTAAGTTGAAGTGCAACTGTATCACATGTTAATAATGAAAGCAACATGTAGAAATTTTGCTTTACAGAGCTGTGTTTTTGGAGCAGGAGGACAAAAGCTTGTCACTTCATTACGAAGTTTCAAGAGCAGGAGATAATTCCTAAAGACTGTAGTCCATATAACTTGGGTATATATTCCCCTTCTCCAGTCGAAGGGGATTGTTGGCTGGCAGGTGTGCTGTGGGGGAACTTCAGACCACTCAGTTTCCCTCCGTTCCTATTGAACCAGGCCAGGACAGTCAGGGGACTTAATTATATACACATTTATTTACATTAATTTTTCACAAGGAAAAGGAACATGGATATAAACGTATGTACTATATATATATATATTTACAAAGTATCTAAAGCAGTAACATAAACAATACTCTCTGGGCAAATGACATAAAACCTTATACCAGTGCTCCAGATACAGGTAAGTATCTGATCTGAAACAGATAAACCCCAAAATAAACATAGATAGCCAACAGATAAAC
>JAGPOW010000261.1:77663708-77705126 GCA_030014935.1 Caiman crocodilus | reverse complement strand
GTCCTGTGACCCCAGCACTTGTTTCCTGCCATTGGCGGGGGGTCAGACTAGATGGCCTGCTCTAGGCCCCTTCTGACCCTAGTTACTATGAAACTACTTATGGTGCAAGAATCCCAAAGATAAACTTAATCCCAAGGGGAAGCTCCAATGCCCTTGGGCTTTTCCCAAGCCCTACAAGGAAGCCAGTAACTTTAAGGGGCCCTCCCAGTGGGACCTCTGCTTTCAGAAGCCCTTAACTAACTAGGGGGGGACTTCCCCTCCCCTGTGGGTATCCTTTTTTTCCCTGCAACTCACAGGCCTGGAGGGTGGTTTTCGTCCTCTACGCCAAGCTGCTCTCTTGCTTGCAGTTGGCTTCGGCAGGGGGAGGGGGGGGATGTCACTGTCCCCCAAACAGGGCTGCGCTATGGAGGTCTTCTGGGGCCTCTGGCTTGGCCCTGTCTGCTGGCTCAGTAGCCCGAGCACCGTCAGGCTCCCTGGACTCAACCTTTTTGCTACAGGTGAGAGGCCTGGGCTGCCTCATGCACCACCAGGTTCAGTCCACTCCCAGACCCTCTGTGCAGCACCTTCTGCACTGAGCTCCCAGCCTCATTCCAGGGGTTGAGGACCTGCACCGCCCAAGCACTCCAAAGGTCCTACTCTGTGCACTGGCCTGTGCACTGTGTCTCTGGCCTCACACCAGAGGTTGCAGACCTGAGCCACCTCATACAGCTCCCAGGGTCTGAACACCATGCACCGTGCTACACTCCGAGAGCCTAGCTGCTGGAGCCATCTGCCATTCCCCGCTGATGGAAGTCTTCAGGGGCGTTTCTGGGCTACTGCTTCGCCCTGCTGAGCAGCTCTCCTCAGCTCTTCTAAGCCCCTCTCTTCTCTATCCCAGATGTGTCTCTCTCATGCTGAGCATGCAGCTCCTTTTATATGCTCCAGGGCTCCACCCCTGAAGTCTTCTAGACCTGAGTGTTGCAGTCTTCAACCAGGCCTGGAGTGGGGAGGAGCTCCTCTTCCCCTCCCATCAGGAAAGTTTTGACTTAACTCCTCTTGCTGCTTCCTGATTGGTGGATGCGCTCCACCAATCAAAACAGCAAGATTTCAAGCCTGGGACTCAGCCCAAGCTCCAAAAGGCAAGCCTGCTACAAGACCCAGGATTTGCCTTTAAGTTCTTCAATTACTATTTACTTAGGAAGCATAAATCATTTTACAAATAATTCTCATACAAATATGAAACATGCAATACTAGTATTTTTCATTTGAAAAACTAAGGTAACTTTTTTTCCACTAAAGTGAAAATGCAATAATATTAGATTGGTCTCTTTGCAATGCATTATCATGTTAGAGGATAAATTGCCTCATATTACTTAGAGGCAAGAATTTCTTAGGGTGATATCGTTTATTGGACCAATTATGTATCTGGGATAAAGTTAGACAAGCTTTCAAATGTATGACATTCTTCCTCTGGTCTCTGATCTCCATCTTACATTTGAAAGTGTATCTAACTTTATCCTCACAACTTAATTGGTGCAATAAAAAGTATCACTCTAAGAAATCCTTGCCTCTTGAATAATTTCTGGACAATCACATCTACAACATTACTCCTACACTATGATATTCATAGCATTACTTAGGACACACTCTTCCCTGAAATGTCCTTAAATATTTAGAAAATGCAAAACAACTTAGCCTCAAGGACCCAACATCTCAGAAATATCTATTATCTCACAATTGCTCCTCCAAGTAATGTTAAAAAGATTGTGTTATCTGTATTAACATGCTGTATTAAAATGGTGGTGTTCTCTTTTAAGTGCCCTGTATAATTTAAGCAAAAGCAAAAAAAAATAAATCCATTTTTTGGAAAATAGCTTTTTTCCCCTTTTTTAACTATAATTTACATTCAGTTTAATTGATCTGAAATAAATCATAAGAATGCTGGAGGACCTAAAACCCTGAGGAACCCACAACCTTATGTTAACTTGCTGCATACCAGCAGCTTTAGTATCAGTTAGACCAATTTGCTTTTTTTCTCCATTCAGAGCCAAACTCAAAACAAAACCTCTCTGAATAATAATGAAAAGCAGCTTTTTTTCTCCTGGACCTCATGGTTTATCTTTAAAGAGTGGCTTCAACTTGAACTGCATCACTTTTTAGTATCATTATTGGCGACTGTATGTCTCTGAGGTGGTAGAATTCTAGTTCTGCAGTTCTAGATAAATACAAATTAAAAAAACCCCTCAATTGATATTATATCATAGCAATATCATGATAGGTTGTAGGAACACAGGACTGGCTGGGACCTCCTGGGTTACTGAGTTCTCTCCTCTGCTATTTCAGGCACTACCATCAGATAGTCCCTTTCATAGATTTATCGAGATCCATCTTCACAGTAGCTAGGCTATTCTTTTTCGCTGTTTGCAGTGAAAGGCTGTTTGAGAATCTCACTTCTCTACAAGCACACTTCCTAAAAGAGTTCTGACCTCAGCCAACTGTAGACACAAGGAAAATGAAAGATCTTTTAATCTGTCCTCTGCAGTTTGACAATCATATAAGTATAATAAATGCAGCCAGAGGAATTTCCACTCTTCCCTGAAGTGACTTGGGTTTGATTCCTTGACATGTATCTAAACACTGAACCGTCCCACAGATTTTGGTTTTGATTGACCCCCACCCACTAGGGACAGACTAATCCCATTGCCTTGTACCCTCTGCTTAGTAGGACATCCATTATCAAAGAGGGCAAGCACCGTTTGCACTGCTACCTTCCCTAAGCATGCCAGCAGAAGGGCAAGCTTCAACTATGACTGGGACTTGATATAGATCCCTCTGGTGGAAATGATCCAGGTCATGTGCATTCCCTAGCAAACCCAACTTACTTCTGCAACTGCACCAAGTCTCTTCTAAGATCAAGAAGAAGCAGGGTTTCATACACAGCCAGCTGTACAAATGCAGCATGTGCTGGTAAGGACCCAGTGCTGCACTGGCTTGGTTTTTTTCTGGAAATCTACCCACACATTAGAAAGATGAGTGCTGGTAATAGACGGTATGTCACAAGGCAGATGCAGAACCATTTCAACTCTTTCACTCCCATTAAAACTCTCCTGCTTTAAACAGAGATACAATTATAAATGCTTTGCTACTGAGCTGGACCAAACCAAACCCTCAAGCCCAGCAACAGAGAGAGGAGGGCAGAGCTTTGGAATCCAAACCAGGATTCCGATTTCACAACCAGTCCATAACCTGACTGGGCTGACTACATGAATGACTGTAACAGTCAAGGTGACTGAAATGCAGCTTGAGATCCGCACAAATATATACTTTCTGAGAAATAGAAATTATTCTCATCATTCCTATACCCCAGTTTACATAGGCATTGGTTTTACAACTCTAGCTACCAGAAAGAAAACCCTTCCATTTAAAGCTGTTCCCTACTGCAAATTCTGTCATTTTCAATGAGTTTTCTGCTGTAATTTAAAAGATAACTCATTCCTGTTTCCAACATTTTAATGCATTTTATTTTTTTTTCTACAAGCAATATACGTGTGTAATTAATAAACAATTTAGTATGTTGAGGAACCTAGGAGCTTGGCAAATGTTCTGGGGATATGAAATCTCAGGAAAAGCAGCACATTATAAGAAATAGTAAGTAATTACTTATGTAAGCTTTTCTTTTTAAATTCTAAGAACATTAGCTACTAATTACCTACTAATTACCAGTACTTCAGCAGGTGTTTGCACTTAACTGTAGGCTAAAGCCCCTGTGAAAAACAAACCCCTCACATTCCCTCTCAAGATTAAAACAGAATCCCTTTGGACCTCATAACATGGCATAGGTGCAGGAGTGCTGTTTACTTGCCAGTCCTTTAACCACTTGTTTGCTTAAGGTGAAAGCAGGATCTAGTTGGTTTCACTAGCTTTTTCTCTAGGTGTCAAGGTGATTTAACTAGGATGAATAATTTGAATGGTAACCTAACAAAATCTAAGGGTTAAATATAAACTATGATTAAGATGTCTTCATCACAAGCACATTTATCTCACTTCTGTACTGAGCTGGCAAATCAACACTCTATTTCCAGTCATGAATAGAGCTGGATGAATAGGGTACAGAAAAAAAACCAAAAACACAGAACTCTCCTGATGGACATTGCATGAGAATTTGGCTTCAACTTTTCATTTGGCTTATTCATACTTTCTTCTGAAAGTTCATACAACCAAGGTTTTGTTCATACAAATATTTGTAAATAATGAACTTCAGGCTCAGAATTGAGATTTGTTTAGTTAAAAAACTAAATTTATCTTGTTATGAAATAATTTATTTTGTTTGAGGGGAAATTTATAAAGCGTGAGTCATTAAAATGGAAAAGAGGGGTACTGTGTGCCTTGGATAACCAGCTGTAAAGCTCATACAGCTCATTCTGCATATTGTACCTCTGATGGATACAGACACAATTAGCTCACAAACAGATCATAACACTATTATTCACTATTCACTAAATGATTCTGGGTGAATAATCCAAAGAGCGCCCCTGTAAGCCCTTACCTCAACAGCTTTCTGCATTGGTTTCTGTCCTCTCTGAGACTTGTAAGAGCTGTTTAGAGCCAGTGGTTGCTTTTTTCCAGTTGTGGAGTGATTGTTTCCCATTCTACAGACAATAAGGGGCCAAAGAAGGTAGTGAATGTAGTCATAATGTTGGCTAGTCTTCTATGGCAGTGGGATAGTTCCCAGTTCCTCTCCCATTCACTATTTACAAACATTTGTACTCATACTTTCAAATATGTGGCAGGAATAGTATTTCTATTACACCAGAGTTTCAGAATTGCATATACCCACAATTCAGACCAGTTTTTCAAAAGAGTTCATGACCATAAAAACAACAGGAGCTGCTGACTGTTAAGAACTTTTCAAAGCCTGACAACTTTATTCAGGTGCCTAAATGGAAACGTGTAGTTGCTAAGGTCTTTAAATATTTGAGCCTAAATCGAAGAAGTTAAAATGGGCTCCTATACATGTACAGGGAGACTGCTCCGACTCACTGTAATTACAGCAAATCAGAGCAGATGAATCAAGTCTGCTGGAACATGGTAATTACCATGCTCCAGTGGACTCCAGAATCACATATATTTGGATTTCAAAAAAGCCTTTGGGTTGGTCTCCCCATGATGTCTTCATAGTAAAATTGGGGAACTGCGCCCTCAACAACCTTATGGTCTGATGGGTTATGCGGTCAGACCCAGAGAGTGACAATCGATGGAACTGAGTCAACATGGTCTATGGTGACCAGCGGTGTCTCCTGGGATTTAGAACTCGGACCAGTACTCTTTAATATATTCATAAATGATCTGGATTTGGGTGTTAGCAGTGGACTGGCTCAGTTTGCAGATGACACCAAAATATGGGGAAGTGTAGTCAGGCTGGAAGATAGGTGGGGATTCAGGCTGACCTGGACAAGCTTGCAAGGTGGGCAGATCAAAATCTGATAACATTCAATATAGAGAAATGCAAGGTATCCCACCTCAGGAGAAAGAATTCACATCATACTTATAGGCTCAGTAGTGCTACACTCACTAGCACCATGACTGAAAGAGACTCAGGGGTCATGACTGAATGACTGAAAGAGACTTGGGGGTCATGATTGAACACAAGATGAACATGAACCACCAATGCAATGCTACAGCTGGCAAAGCAAATAAAACTCTGGCTTGCATCTACCAATGCATCTCAAGCAAAATCCAAGAAGTTATCCCCCAGCTTTATTCAGACTTGGTGAGGTCGCAGCTGAAATACTGCATCCAATTCTGGGCTCCACACTTTAAAAAGGATGTGAAGAAGCTAGAGAGAATCTAGAGGAAAGCCATGCACATGATCAGAGGTCAAGCGAGTAGGCTCTATGAGGAGAGGATGAGAGGCTTGGGACTTTTCAGCCTGCAGAAAAGAAGACTCAGGGTCAACTTGGTGGCAGCCTATATATATAAGGAGTATGCATCAGGAACTGGGAGAAAGTATGCTCCCCAGGGCACCCCAATGGAAAAAAAGGTCTAACAGTCACAAACTGTTGGAAGACCATTTTAGACTGGATATAAGTAAAAGCTTCTTTACCGTCCAAGTCTCCAGAGTCCGGAATAGACACCCCCAGAAGTCATGCAAGCACCTACTCTGGATACATTTAAGAAATGCCTGGATGCTGTGTTAATTAAAGAGCCCTCTCCCTCACCCCGCAGAGCACATGTATAAATGCCCTGTGTTGGCATAACTAGCCAATATAGTAGGTAGGACTAAAAATTGTTTAGTAGGTCTGAAAAATGATAGTAAGCAACTGTTAATCTTTTTGAATCATGGTATATGCATGACAGGTCATCAGGAACTTCAACACATACACCTAGGCAGAAGTATGGAGGAGGGAAGGCTACCCAGACCTTCCATCCCCCCTTTAGACCATTGACAAAGGATCCAAAGGCTAGATGTTTAGTGCCTCAATGTCTGTAGTTATATACACATCCAGGAATCAAACCCAAGTTTCCTGTGTAACAGACAAGAATTCTACCACTAAACTACAACAACAGGTGAAAGATATACTAATACTTATAATAAACTAGGGGACCTTCCATTTGAATCTCTTAAAACATCAATAAAATAATTTTCTTACTGCACCTGTGAGATAAATAAAAATATATACAAATACTACTACAGATACTTTACAGAAGAACAAACTAAGACACTAGGTAATATAGTGTCCCTGAGTGTCCTCTTAAAAATTTTGGTTCTGTTGGTTTTCCACATAAGAAATATTTATCCCTCTTTGCTACAGGTTAATGGCAAGATACTGATAGGACCAAGTGAGGATGTCACACAAGGCTGTTAGTGCAATGATACATGGCCACCAAGAAGAAAGGGAGGGTGTGAGGTGCTGAGTCAATTTACCAGATCTACCTGGCTAAACTTACGTGCAACTATGACAGCAGCATTCAAATTTGCAAAATCTTGCCAAGATCTTCCATGAAAAACAGGGAATAATAGAAAGCCTATTATTTCTAGTTTAAGACCACCAGAAATAACATTATGGCCTGGACAGGGTGTAAACAAAAATGGCTTTGAAACCATCTTTACTAGAGCTGTGTGAAATGGGACTGTTTCATTTCGATTTCCATTTCACCATTTTGATGGAACAGTGTTTCTTTTCGAGTTTCATTTAATTTCAGAAGCACTATTCTGTTTCATTTCGTCGAAACTTTCACTGTTTCGACATTTTGCCCATAGGATATAATGGGGAAGAACAAAACTGCCTATACCTTTGTCACGTCTTGCCTGATTTAGATAATAATTGCAGGAATGGTTGCCTCTTCTGAGGGCATGAAGCCTGCCAAGCTTCAAGGAGCTCAGTACAGGGGTTTCTGGGAAACTGCACCTCAAAATCTTGAAAGCAAAACTCATCTCACGTGTCTATATTAAGGCATAGAGGGGCGAAAACTGCCGGTATGCCAGCCCCTGCTGAGGCCACCAAGCCTGCCAAGTTTCAAGGAGATAGTTGCAGGAATTTTTGGGAAACTGCACCTCAAGCTGCTGACAAGCAAAACTTGTGACGTGTGAACGTGTGTGCGTTAAGGTGCAGCAGTTTTTCCCAGAGCACTGGGATTGGAAGGGACCGTAGGGAAGGATCACAGTCACTGCCAACTACACACTCAATATCAGAGCAGTCCTTCCCTCTACTTCCCCCTTCCTCTCCTTACTTTTTGTCTCTTTGCAAGCAAGCCCAGCTTTGAAACTTGAAATGTTTCTAAACTTTTGAAAAGTTTTGAGTGCCCTCATTTCATTTCAAGGCTGTTTTGAAGCCTTTTGTTCCTTTTCAATTTCACTGTTTTTGTGCTTGAAATGAGTCAAAACATCATCAAAACGAACACCTGGCGAAATTTCACATAGCCCTAATCTCTATGTATTGTAACAGAACTGTAGAGATCTTCACAATTAACTTTTAAATGTTTCCTTCATTGTTTTACCACCCATCTTTCTTTCTCAATATTCTTCAGATGGTTTCTTATGGCAGGATTTTGCAATGATGGCAGCTACTTGTTGACTTGAAGTTTAACAATCCTTTGCAGTTTGAGTCTAGGTGCTATGCACTCGTTGTCTATTGAAGTAATTTAAAATGATACAGGAGTATATTGTGCAAAGGTTTTCTATATTTTTTTAATCTCAAAGAGAAGAGAAAAAGTGCAGAGCCATGATTTTAGCCCTTCATTTTATAATGTAATTGAAATGCCAAGAGACTGAAAAAATTCAATGTTGATGAAGAAACGGATGTTAGTGCAATGAAGAATAGCTCTGTCTTTGTCAGTCTGCAGTCTTTTGTGTGTCACAGGCTGTCACTTTCTATTGCATTTCAACTGACTAATTACCCCAGTTTATTAAAAGTGAATATGAATTCACATTTTTTACTTTACCAGGTTCCAAGTGTTAGTGTTATCAGGAGCTATTACTGAATGATTGATCCCACAGTTCAGGGCTTCCTCATGTGAGCAAGTACAGAGCAAACCTGCCTCAGTGTCAGTGAAAACTGGATAGATTAATATAAGGCAGGAAATATACTGTGTGCAGTGTATGTTCATATTCAAGCATTAATCACCCTGGTGCCTCCCATATGGCACGCTGTATTATTAGAACCTCACTTACAAAGCATAAGAGTATCTATAAGTGATGGTGTTGGAAGCTTTGGAATTGAATTAAGTGTACTCATAGATTTCTAATGGGGAGGTACTTTCTGGCAGTTGTAATGAAAACTATGGTTCATCAAAAGGTACTCTGTGTCCTAGCTAGCAAATACAACCTCAGCTGTAAGTTCTACATTTGAATTTCAAAATTTTTATCTCTAGCCACACTGGAGTACACTTATATGTGTAGTGGAAGGGTCAGATTAGATGAAATCAAAGTCCTGCTTCTACCGAATAGGCAATTTCAAGCCTTTGCAATGGGATCTGCTTGTTGTTACCAGCTTTACAAAAAATCTCATCAGCAAAAATAGAGATTTCTAGAACATTGTAATTATCACTCTGATCTGCCCAGTGCAGTTCTAGCAGTAACTTTAATATAAGAATTTCTACCTGCTGTAGGAAATAACACACTTAGGTAAACAAGTGCATAGAATCAAGCAGTTTTTAAAATCAGTTATCTGAGGTATTAAAACTGAGTTTTTCACTTTCCAGTGACTTTGCTCATCTTTCTGTCAGATTTGTCATAAGGAGGTCAAGGATTATTTTTAAGGAGGTGTAGATTGCCATAAACTTTTCACATATTGACAGTATTAATCAATAACAGGCATAAAAATAACTTAGAAGTTATGCATATATCAAATGCTGGGAAAAACATGAAGCATCAGGTCTTAGAAGGAAATACCATCGGTGCCTGAAAGTGTAGGACACAAAACCAACAGGAAAAGGAAGGGGGTGGCATTTCTTTAGTATTTCCATAGCAAGCACTAATTGTTGATAATATTATGCAACTATTGTATGTTTTCCTATGATTAAGATATTTACAATATCACACACTAAACAAAATGTTCCTTCATCAGAGTTTACAAGGAGAGAAAACAATAGCCTGACCATTGTGGGTGTGGCATAGTGGTCTTCTCCATCTGCAAAATGTAACCACTGATGTTTCTTTCCTGTGTTAGAGCTTCAGTTAAGGGCACCTGGTTCCTGTTGCCTTCACTCAGGCAATGGAGAACTTTTCATTTGCCCCTCAGATTCTAGGATACTTTGCGAATATGGATTTTTAAATATGTATTGTACTTTGGTAGCACTTAGGCACCACTCCAGAGCCAGGTGCCCACTGAGCTAGGACTGTACAAGCAACATGAAGCTGTTTCCTGAAACATCCTGCTGCCCTGATTGTTTGCTCCTTCCAAAGATGCAAAAAAAAATGAGAGATGGGAATTTTCAAGAATTGCTTAGTGCGTTCAGACACACACTTGCTGATATATTTCAAACCCAAGCTTCCTACAATAGTCTTAAAACAAAGCCATGTAACTCCAATCTATCTGCATATTCACTCCCGCCCTTATTATTCATGGAAATTGCCTTGCTCAAATGAATAGCTCCTCCAAAACTTCACACCCTGAAATACTTGCATAAGTGAAGGTTGCTCGATTAGGTCACCACATTAGTATTTTGCTCTCCTCACATGTCTGAAACTCCAATAGTCAGAACAGCAAGTAGGAAAAACAACAGTTCAAGACAAGTGGGACTACATGAACTAGCCTGTGCTGTGGGAAACTCAGGTTCAATTACTGCTTCACCACAAACAACTTGTGTGAGCCTGCACACGTCAATTTATCTCTCTGTGCCTCAGTTCCCCATTTTTAAATGGTGATAATAGCATTTCTCTACCTCCCAGAGTTGTTCTGAGGATAGATACATTATTGCAAAATGTTCATATAGTATAGTAATAAAGGCCACAGAGATCAATATTATACTGCAGAACAATATTGTAATGCAGAAAAGAAAGAAGAGTTAATGCAGAAAAGAAAAGAGACATATACTAAGCAGGGTGTCTGGGCAAAATAGAAGTTAGGATGGATTCTCTTGAGTGGATACAGTAAGCTCACAAAAGACCACTACTTAACTTAAAAGTTAAGTAAATACAACTAACCATGTGCTTAGCTGCAAGTAGCTGAGTAACCCTATCCCTATTTAGGAAAACACTTAAACACAAGGAATGAAATCCTGCTGTACTGAAGTTCAGAAAACATTTGCCATTGCCAGAATTTCACTTATGCTTATGAGCCATTGATGTCAGTGGGAGGTAGGTACAGACATAAATGCTCCACTGAATCAGATCCTAAATGTTTTTTTGAACATATCTGGGATTATTCAACTAATGCTTAAAATCTAAAGTGAATCAGTTCACCAACAGCTAAAACTGATTTTATCCAGGTAAACATTTTGTTAGGAATCTTTGTTAAAACCATTAAGCTCCTAGCTCTGCATACGATCTTGGAGTTGCATAACGAAGTAATTTGTGTTCATTTGTCCAAAAGTGTTTAACATCATGGATATAGAGTAATCATGACTCTCCAATTACTCTTTCTACATGATATTACATCTTCTTTGAGTCCTTCTAGGGGACACTTTTTACCCTGGATAACAGGTGAAATACCATACTTTCTCACATATAACATATACCTGTCCACAAAATCATCCTCCCAAAACTGGGGCATGTTTTAAGCAGGGAAACTGCTTTCTTCCCTGGAAAAGCACTCTTGGAGACCCTGGGCATGCCATGCAGCTATTCAGATGGCTGCTGCTTGTGTCTGCTCTGCAAATGAAGGGGTGGATGTTAACCCTCTCACAGGCATTGCTAGTGGCTGTAACTTATGCCCAAAGCAGTAAGTGAACTGGCGTAGTATCTCAATGAGACTTGTGATGTGAAAACAATGTACATTTATAGTGCCCCATATAAAGAACATATTACAGTAAAGGAGTATCAGTCTTGCTACTGCCCTTTGCAGAGGTCTGGGGCCTAGTATTGTGTGACAGAGACTAGGTCCTTCTGGAAACATCAAGTGTGTAGAAAGTGTGACATTACAGGAAGCAGGCTGCCTTGCCAGGAAATTCCTGATTCCATACTTCTTGGCTCTGGAAAAATCTTTTTTCTAAATTATGCCTTCCAAAACAAGCTGCCTTTTCTATTTTGGGGCACATTGTATGCAAGAAAAATATAGTATATCTCAGAATTTTCTACTACACTTTGTCTTCCACAGCCCTCTGATACTTTTATTATACATGTCCATCATAACTCCAGTGATTTATTGACCAGCAAAATAGTCTTATAAAACAACTAAAGACATTTTTTCATCCTTAGATTTCACAACTAGAAAAAGATGCCATTGACAATTGTAAAACGAATGTTACCTCATTTTGCAAGACATTATTGTGGAGTAGGACTCATTTATTGAACATGAAGCCTTAACCATTACTGTCACTTATGGTAGCCAATGCATTGTGTGGCTGTAGCTAAACTTCCAATCAAAATGAACATATTAATGATTACAATTTTGCCATCTTTCAACTGGTTAAACCATGACCAGAATAAAGATGTCACTGAGGAGCAAAAAGCCTTTAAGCAAATTCAACTTGTTTTGCCAAGGCAAAGTAAAACAAATTAGAATTGGTGCCATGAATGACTAAAGCAGTGCTCTTAAATGAAAAAGAAGACCATCACTATTTAAAAAGTGATTTACAACAAAAGCAGTAAAAAAAAAAAATGGACACAATTTTTTTCAGTGGTAAAATGCCATTTTGTCAATGGCAGATTATATCATGGAAAACATCAATTTTGACAAAAATGTCATTGGGAAGTTTGAAGAAAAAAGAGGTAGTCTGCAATCTGGTCACAGAGCAAGGACATAAGCTGTGGTCTTCCGTATCCCAAGTGATTGTGCTCACTACCAGCTTATTGGTGATTCTGAGGCATGAGAACTGCCAATAATCTAGAAGTGAGGACACTCACTTGGGATACAGGAGACCCCAGCTTATATCCTTGCCTTTTTTTATTGGTGAAATATGTACTATTTTCCATAAATTTGCCAGATTATGATCTCATAATACTGTGATCCCATAATACTGTTGGGACTCATAGTCAGTGGTTAAATCTCATCTCCCTGTAATTACATGTGACAAATCTCAACATTATTTAGATGCAATAATTAGGACAACAGATAATGTGGTATATCTGATAATAATGCAAATGTATTTTAATATAGAAAATCTTCAGTTTACATTAGCTATAATTAGTTTTGGTAGTAAACACTTTGATTAGGGTGTGTCCAAAGGCCTGAGTAAGAATTGGGACCCAGTGTACTTGATACTGTTTAAGCACAGATAGCCAGCCCCATGGCCAAAGTATGGAGGCACATACATTCTAGAAGACAAAAATGGCAAGGGGAAAGCAGTATAATACAAAAAAGAAGATGATGATGACCCTCACAAGTTTAGCAGTTGCATATTTTGTTGTAAGATTTTTGAGCAATTTTAAAATATAGCTATGATATATTTACATTTTATGCACTATATCTGTTGAATTTCTCTCATTCCTAGCCTTTCTTTCCATTTTCATTAACTGATTAACTTCCTTTGGAATCAATATTTTTTAAACAAACATATGTTGTACAATTCTTCAGAATTCCCTCCTACTTGCTCAGCTATTTCTTAGGGACCCATTCATTCAAAATTCCTGCAGCGTCCTCCAAATAGATCTACTTTTCTTTCTTTGCAGTCCTTCTGCTCCACTTCCACTCTACTCCTCCTTTTTACTCTGTGCATTTGATCACATTTTTACAGTTAGCCATAGAAGAAATAAAGCGCCAAAGCACCTTTTAGCCTACTGCATATGGATAAGGTAGAATCATGTCCCTTCTGGGACACTGGGGTTGTGACTCTGGGGAAATGGTAAGGTAACCATGACAACATGGCTCAACCACATCTTGATTTTAGTGATAAAACCATGCTTTCCCATCTTAAACAAACTATATTACAACTTCCCACAGCAAACAGCATTTACATTCCAGGAATGGCATCAAGTTAGGTGGGAGTAATACTGGGTCAGAATCCATGTGATTCTGCCTCATTATTACATTTATAGCAGGAAGAGGTGGGAAAGAATATAGCTTACAATGTTGCACCCTTCCATCTTTGTAGAGCTTTCAAGGAAACATTTGGGGAATGCAGCAATAAGAAGCACTACAAAGCCCTAGCTAGGGAATGACACATTCTTTGGATAAATGTTGGGAACAGTCCACTACCAAACTGACTATACTTTACACATGCCAGCAAAGCCTACTGGAAAAATGTGTGTGTGTGTGTGTGTGTATATGTGATGTGGGACAAGCCTCAGGGCTGAGTCTAAAGTCAGCCCACCCACCTGTCTACATAGGACAGTCCACTCAGTCTCGCCTGCTATGACTTTACTATTATAATAAACTGGTGATAAATGTGGAGGCTGCCCATTCTATTCCCTGATGCCAGGGGGTGCTATCCACAGCTCCATACCTCCCCTATACCATGGCCCATGCCTTGCAGATGGTATCCAAGATGTTATCATCCTCCTGGCCACAAACTTGACCAAAGTTAGTCCTCCACCAGGTTACACACACACACCACCCCCCTCACAGGGCCTCTTGCTCATCACACCATACTGTGCCCCCTCTAATCTGCCCTGCTGTCTCCTGGAACAACCCTTCTGACCATCAGGCATATCTGACTCATGCTTTGGCTGGTGACATGCAGTTTCTTGGGCCTCTCCTGTGACCCTCACCTTGGTAGTGCCAGCCAATTCACCAAACAGAGGGCCAGCTTAGCCCTAACCCCTCACCAGGCTCCTTATACACAACACCTTGATCTTGTGGGGGGTTGGTCCATGTGTTGCCCTTCTGGCCATCCTACAGCCCTACTCAACACACCACCTGGGGCTGCCCTTCAGACCGTTCCTTTAGCCCCAAATTACACCTAGTCCTTCAGGTCATGAACATGCACCCTACTCTGGATAGACCCACTGACACCCCTGCTCTCTCAGGGTCTCTCAGCTTCCCCCTCCCCAGAGCCTCTGGGGTTTTGTACTCCTGCAGGTTCAGGTGGCCACAGCTATGCCTGACCCCATTCCTCCCTCTTAGTAACCAACCCAAAGGTGGGGGCTGTGTTTTAGGTGCCCCGACCTGCCTTACACTGGAGAGGTTCATGTTCCTGATATTTAAGTGGGACTGCCACACCATTGACAGTCCCACCAGCCTCCCTATCCCAGCAGGGTAGAGTTTCAGGTCATGTCCTCCATCCCCATAGTCTCACCCTTACCTCCAAGGTGTTCCAAGAGCAGCTCAGCCCAATGTTGCCTCCTTGACTGCTCAACACAGACTGCTGCTTCTCTGGCCTATGTGTGAAAATGGCCACCCCCCCTCAGACACCTGTTGGCTGCCTGCCTCTGCCCTTAAAGTGGCAGGAACCAAAGGTGCACTGCCAGTGTGTGTGTGTATATGTATATGGCAAATAGTATTGATACACAGTAATAGCAGATAAGAATAATACAAACAAATCTATATCTACCAGTACCAGGGTTCACAGAGTCAAGGTACATCGGGCCAGTACGCAAGCTTCACTCAGGTTCTCTCTTGAGTGTCAGATGTTAGCTTCCAGTCATATAGGGTCCCTCTCAGTGAATCTTGAAGCTGAAAGTTAAGCAATTGGTTGGTATTTTCTGACAAAGACCTCAAGAACAACATATTCACATGGGATTTTCTTTAAGTTTTCCTCCTTCCCAGTTTCCATCAAATCCCTTACCCCTGGCTTTTTACCACTTCAAAATTCCCTTCTCTTGGACAAATTCTCATTTTAACTGTGGCCAAATTAAGCTACCTCAGCAACATGCATGCAGTGGACTGAAAGCTAAGCCACTATCCTCCATAGTAAGTATTCCCAGAATCAGTTTCAGGACAGATATCTCCAAGTACATAGTTCCCCAAATATGTCTTCTATCACTTGCTATTTTGGACCATTTTCATTTACATTAATAATGTAATCTTTGTCACACAGAGCTGATTTTGGAACACATTCATGGCAAATAAAATAATGTACGGGGTGCCCAGCATATAGCACTCAGATTTTGGAACATTTTCATTATTAAAAATAATAATTCAGTAGGTGCTCAATGTATGCAATTATGCTCAATGTCTGCCCTATTGTTCTGGTCTGTAATTCCAATAACATTTAAAAAACAAAGCTCTCCCTTTTCCAGGGTGCATATTGAATTCCTTTATTACAGAGGCAATGTCCAGAATTCAAATATGACTAATGAAATAAAATAATTGGAGAAAGTTTGATCCTTGTGAGTAGGCAATGGCTTAAAAATTATAACATATCTTGCTGACTGTGACATGATCTGGTTGTTTTGTAATGCCCAAAGCTTTCTGGATCTTTATCTAAACCCTATGTATACTAAGCCTAGTTCCACATTTCATAGACCAAATAGTAAAGAACTGCTGCAGCCACTACAGCTCAAGACAATAAGGACAGAAAATAAATGTGATAGAGGATGCATTGCTATCATTTGTTTGCAAAAGTCTCTAATTGCTCCTGGCAGGCAAGGTTCTTTGGTTAGATGTGTGTAACAGGTCGCTCTCCCCAGCACCATCTTTTACATTATCAGGGGCGCTATGTGGGGGCACCCCTGGAGTCCTCTTAAGGTTTCCTGCTCTCTACTCATCTGCCACGCCTTGATGGAAATATTATAAGCGGGAGACTGCCTATTGTTTTTGTATGTTGGGGTCCTCTGCCAACACTGGCCTTGACCCCAATCTTTCTCTAGCTAGACCTCCCCATCTAAACTCACCAGGTAGGGTTTGACTCTGAGGCTCTAGCTCTTTAGTCTTGGGGCTTGTGGCCCTACCTTTTTGACTCCAATCTAGAGCATAGCCTCCCTAGCCCAGAGGCCCATCCATTCCCACCCAGACAGGTGGTCGCAAGTTTGAAGCCAGGCAAAGACTCTGGACCGCTAATGTCCCAGTTCAAAAAAGAAAGAAAACAAACAAAAAAAAGGCACACATAGTCACACCCCAGGTGTACCAGCCCCCCCTGGTCTTTTAGGCTTGCCCTCTCTGATGTTGGGCCTGTGCCCCAAATATTGCACCTTCTCTATTGTTGTGCCTGTGTACCCTGACCACTACGTCTATGCAGGCACTGGTGAGACTCCAATGAGGCCTCCTCCTTCCCCAAAAAGCTTCACCCAAACCACCAATCTTGTTTAATAACAACAAAAAAGGAAAATATGAACAGTCCCGTCCATGGATTATAACCGTCACCAAGAAATTATGATTCAAGAGGGCAGCATGCCAGCTTACATTTTCTCAGAGTTTGGTGTTTCTGCTCCTCCACCATTTGCTACAGTTCTTCTTCTGGGGTTGCTGCCACCTCTCCAGTAGTCCTCAGTAGTTCTCCTCCTGCAGCCACTGGACCGCTCTCCAAGCCTCTCCAGGGAGCTCAGGGACACATTCCTTTTCCTTTGGTTGCCAGGCTCCACTGCCACCCAGGTTTTATAGTCCTGGTCTGTTCCCTTCTGGTCTGCTGACTAGCTGTCCAGGCTCAGCTTTTAATCCCCACCTTACCAGACTGCTGTGCCCAGAAAGTTTGAGTCTTAAAGGGGCCGACCTGCCTTCTAGTAATGGGTAGGGTTCCCTGTTACAATGTGGTATCTTTTATTAGACCAACTGAGTAGTTGGAACAAAGTTCTTTACAAGTTTTCTGGCACAAGTATATAATTGTTCCTAGCATAGTAGTTACCTTCACTCCCCAGCTGCTTGAGCGTGTCTGTCTCTTGTCACTTCCCCAGCTGCCCATGGAAATACTTGCGACATCAAGAACATAATGCTAAGGACATTTCTACAGCCACTAGCTATCTAGCCCACTAATGCAGGTAAAGTTTCTCCATGATTACTCCAGTATGTGTAAAAGCCAATAGGAATTGTAGTAACTATATGACAGCACAGTAGAGACCAACAGCAAACTCACTAACACTACTGTGGCAAATGCCATCACCACAGTGGTTATTTTGTCACCATGAAGCATACTTTGGCTCCAGATTTTTTTCAAATGCCAGATCCTTGATTTGCTACATGTCAGCATGTAATCTGTGTTTCTTTTTCTTTTTTTCTTTCTTTTATTTTTGAAAGTGAGAGTATTACAATAATTGCTTGTAAATTATACAAATTTCAACTAGCTGAAAGGTTATGAGTCATTTACCACTTTTAGCCTTATTATCGATTTTTAAAAGCAATTTGAAGAGAGCTTCTCTTGATAATATAGACTAGAATGGAATTTCATTTTTAAAAATCATGGAAAGTAGGGTGTATCTGAAAAAAAGTAATTTTATTCCTAGTAATCTAATAAAATAAAAGGCTTAGTCTGTTGGTCTGTGTGTCTGTCTGTCTATAATGCTTTTGGGCAACTGCACATGCGCTGCTGAGAGCGCGGGCAGTGATTGGCTGCATGGCCCAGGCTGTGAGGCCCCAAGTTTGTGCCACTGCTGGGGAAGTTTGTGGCAGCGGCAAACACACCCAGGCTGCAGCTTCCACATGCTTCTTTGCCTGAGAGCAAAGTGTATAATTGTCCCCCAGTGCCTCCCAGAACAGCTGGCAGGGAGGGGGAGACTGACATGGGCTAAGCGGATGCGAAGCGGTGGAGGGGAATAGAGTGGGGATAGACCTGGAGCAGCGAGGAGTGACCGAGGAGGTAAGGTAGAGCAGGACCAGACCAGGAGTGGCCAGGGAGGTGGGGACTGGAGCGAGGCCAGACCCAGAGCAGCCATGGGGGTAGGAAGTGGAGCTGGGTCGGACCTGGAGCAGCAGTAGCGGGTCCTGGTGCAGAGCCAGACACAGGGCTCTGTCCCCACCCAAGCCCCACCCCATCATTCTTGATGGGCAATTTGCTAGTTATGAAATATTGTTAGTCTACAAAAACAAGAAATCTTAATAACTCTTTAGCCAGCTGTAGGTGGCAAGTCCTAGTGTGTTAGTCAGAGGCATTCTTGCCATAACTTACAGGACCTCATGTTACGGGCAAACAAAACAATGACGGTTCATTTGATTTGATTACTAAAGGAAAGAGAAGAGAGAAAATGAACGGCAAGTTGTGTTAGTCTCTTCAGTAGGTCCTTTTATTGAAAGCTTTCTACAAAGATTGTGCCTTAAGAGTGGGGCTGCTGTCATGAAGACACACCTCTTAACAAGAGAAGATGAATGTTTGTTGCTGCCCAAACGAGTTGTGAGTTACTGTCTCAATGAACAGTAGAATATCCTTTAAGGGTTGGTGAGTCCTGATTGGTTTATCCTAGATAATCTAAGCTGTTTATTAATGGACACAAGTGAGTGATATTAATTAACTCCCCTGTGAAACTAAGGAAAATCTTTTATCAAAGAATGAATTCAGAGCGTAGTGTAAAGAATACAGCAGAGGCCTTGGCATAAGTGCCTCTTGTATACATCCTCCCTTATATAAAGATTGGAACAAACTCTAGATAACCTTTTACAGACCCAAGCTTGCAAGGCCAAATACCATGTTTTTGCTGATTTAAACAGGAAAGCGCTGACTAAATGTTTGACCATAGTAACACAAACAAAGCAACTGAAACCCATTCCCAGAAGGAAGAACACTCACTGTCAAGAGTTGAAACCTAACTAATAAGCTCTGAAAGGCCATCCTAGTTAAACAGTTATTAAATGTTTATTATAAATTCTTCACTTAGCTGGAGAGGGGTGCATTTTCATGATCAGCATCTTTCTTTGACATATACCCAATCAGGTTGTAGACAGATGCACGTAATTTATTATGCTTTCTCTTCTTCTCATGTCTCTACACTACATTTGACCATTTTGTTACATATGCTTGTACTCATTTATTGTACATTGCAAGGTCTTTCATTGTATATGTGCCTTCAAACAGTGGGCATTGCAATAGGTGTTGCATAGTCTGAGGCTCAGTGCATCAGTCACCAGTGGTTGAACCAATGGTATAGCCCCATTTCTTCATTAGTTCCTTGCAGAGTCTGACTCTAGTACATAGGCAGTTGAAGCATTGCCACCTTTGTCACGGTTTCTCAGCCCCAAGTGTCAAGGATTTGGTTGCTGGATTGTCCATTTTTTCCTCTGTCAGGTATTTTCTTCAGTCTCTCGTTCCACATCCGTAGTGATGTCCCCTGGGGTGTGGCATTGAGAGCTTGGGTGCTGGTAAGGAAGCCCCTGCATTACTTCAGACATTTGTGTGCTGAAGGATGGTCATGCAGTAGGTTTTTCACATCTTTAGTTTGTCTCAATCATTCTATCTTGCTGACCACAACTCTTCTGATGTCAGATGGAGTGGTGCCATCCAGCAAGGTACACACTGGGCATGTCTACACATGCATTACCAACCTTTAGTTACTGCACATCAAATCTAGTACCTCCGGGCACGTTTACATGTGCTCTGGGGGTGGGAGGACACATTAATTAGAGCAGCTCCTAGCTACTCTAATTAAAACGTCCCCATGCTTCAAAATGGCAGTGGGGGCACTTGAACTCGTTTGACAAGCATCTTGCCAATGCTTTAGTACAAGCATCTCCACTGCCATTCTGAAGTGTGGAAATGTTAATACATGAGATGCAGGAGGTTGCCAGAGCACAGTAATTACCACGTTCCAGCCATCAATTAATTGAGACTGCTCCAATGTGCATGATGGAGCAGCCCTACAGCACTTCTATAGGCACCCTCCATTGTGAGATACTAGGAAAATGCGCATTAGCTTGTCCTAATGCACATTAACTAAATAGCACATTTTTAAATGATGCTGTAATGTGCATTAAAATAAGCTAATGTGTATTAAAGTGTATGTGTAGATGTGCCCACTGTTTAGGCTGGTAGGCTTCAGACATCCTGTGATGCATCAGCAGCTTTCATTCAGAATAGGGTCAAAGCACTCAGCATGTGTGGCTCTCTCCCATACATGGTATGTAATATGTAAGATTGTAAACCTGAGGAGGATGGAAGAGGTGAATAATGGACCTGAGGTGTTGGAGGAACTGAACAACTAATAAGAGCTCAGAGTTCCTGGGATCTGGCCTACACTCATCCTCACAGGCGTCAGTAAGTTTTTGCATGTCCCCTGCCTGATCAGAATGGTAGTTAAACTTGCCTTTAGTTTTTCAGCAAAGGGATTCTCTTTACATCAGGGCTCTGTCCAACAAAGGCAGCTCCCTTAGTTTGGGGATAAAAGACTTTTCTTCATGTAGCAGAACATTTACATGTGCAGTGCAGCTGTGTGGTGGTTGGGGAAACATCAATTCCTGTTGTGCCAATAGCAGCAAAATGATTACTGTGGTAATGACTGCTTTTGTACCCCCCAACAAAGGGTTTTGGGGCTGCTGCCCTTGTCACACCCCCTCACCCCAAAAGAAGGATTTAAATGTAATTACTTAAGTCATTCAAGGAACTGTCTTGAAAGAGTGAAATTAATATTCTTACTCTTACATTCAATTGAAATCCCCCTATTTTTCTTGGTTTGCCAAATTTAGCATGCATCTCCTTCCCAAAATACATGTAAGATATCATATTCTCCAAGCATCTTGTGTATGAAAATAACTGCAAGTATCTCTCAAAAGCTAGTAAAAGAGACTGGCATATTTGTAATGACATAAAATTAGAAGAACAAAATATAATAATTAGGTTAATGATAATTCCTGCACTAATATTAAGGTATCTCCCTTAATGGGCATTTAAGATCCACCCACCTTCAGCAGCTAAAAGGCAAGATCAAAGGCAGAGCGGGAGGCTAGTACTTCCTAAGAAAGATCTATCAGAAATACAAGCCCATGTGCCACAGATTTAGCTTGTTTTCACTCTTCCAGTGATGATTTTAGCAGGGCAATCTCCTATACCATAAAAAAGGAGTGGGTTATGCAAAGAATAAGCAAATAGTTGGGAGTCAGAAGGCCCAGTATTATATTCCCAGTTATGCCATTTATGTGAACTGTGGTCTTGGACAACTTACTTCCAGAGACAGGTTTAGAGACTGTTCAGAAGAAAAAAAAAATACATGCACACGTGCAGAACATATTGTACATGTCTCTTCATATCAGTTTTCCTATCTGTAATATGGAACTAATATTATCTACCAACCTACCACACTAGGGAATTGTGATAATTAATTAGCCAATGTTTGTACACCATTTTAAGTATGTAAAATGTGAAATAAATGTTAAGTAGTATTGGCACTTAGATACTACAGCAATTGGTGTCCTAGAATTCCCAAAGCTAAAATGCTAAATGCTGCTCAGAGCAGCAGGAACTTACAATTCATTCTGCATTATCAGTTAGTTTTTCCTGAAATGGTTACATGCCAGCATAACTATTACATACCTCCTCTCACACATTCAAACTGCTATACAACTGAATGCTGACATGACAGAATGGGACATGACTAACAGTAAGTATATAACCACTTTTGCCCACTGCGTGACTAGAGGGCCCTTTTTCTATGGCTTTTCTCTCTATCATATTCAGGATATGATCTAGCCCTTACCTACCAACTAGTAGCTACCAGCTCCCACTGCACACTGTATAGTTAGTGCCAAGTGACTTATTAACATCCTAGAAATCACCTAGAATTCTAAGGAAATCTAGAAAGGAAACAATGAACAAAACAATGCACCGGATGTTGAAGTGAAGAGGTTTGTTTGCTATTAATCTATTGGTTTAAAAATCACTAGTAGAAATGTGGTAGTCAGTAAGTGATACATAGTAGCCTTTAAGCAATGAAAATGTGAAATTGAGATGGAATATTAAGCTAGTAATATTAATTAATATTATCTGGTATTATACAAGGTGAAGGTTTATCAGAAAGTATGGCTTTTATTGTGTCCCTGTAATAATTTACAGTCATTATGAAAAAGGGCCTGCATTACAAGGAAGGAAAGCTTTCAAGAAGTTTAAAAAGTGGAAGTTATATTCTCTTAGCAAGGCAGTTCATACAGAGTTCTTTCTTCTGACTCTGTTGGAAGCAATCTGGTTGGCAATCAACACAAGGATTGCTTGATGCCCAGGAAATTGTGTCCAGTAAAATAAAAAGTCTTAAATCATAATGCGTGCTTTAGTGTTAATCAAAAACCATTCTAAGAATGTTCTGCCAACCTAAGTGTTCCATGCATTATACACTAAGGGGTACTGCTAATAGCATCAACCAGAGTTATGATTAACGGCAGTGAAGAGGGACAGCCCCAAGTTTGATACTATGGGCCTGACTCAAATTGGTTCTCTGGGTTCCCATATGGTCAAGTGAAGATGCAGGCACCTCCAAAACATGATTGAAGGTGGATCCTGGACACCCAATACAGAGCAAGAGGAGAGAGAGGGACTTCCAAATGGCAATTCAGAAAGGCAGGAGATACAGAGAAGTAATGACTAAGAAATACTAAACCACAAGTTGTAGATTAACTGCATGGTAGCTATTGCACATTAGCTCATGTATAGACAGCTGATGGAGTAAATTGGTCCTTTACTTCTCGGGGGCAGCCCTGTGCCCCAATCAGGGTACAGGGCTAGGAAGCGGCTGTTAGGGGGCGGGGACAGTTTCCCAAAGGAAGAACAGCTCCCCTGCCCCCAGAGTCCAGACCTGACTCTGGTATCTCCTGCCAGCCCAGGGCTGGAGACTGGACCCCCACCTGGATGCTGTAAGGGGGGCAAAGCAGGGCAGGAGAAGCCCTGTACTGAACTGCTTCCATCCAGAGCAAATTTGGTCATGATGGGTGCATGTGTAGATGTGCTCCCAGTGAAAGCTTGCTTTGCATTATTTTACTGTTCAGTATGCTTACAGAACATTAATAGGACATGTAGACATGTCCACTGTGTTCTAGTTGCTATAGAGGCTCCAGGGCAGTGGGAACCACTCATCAGGCTCCTGCTTCCAAAGTTATTTCTTTTTTTTTTTTGCTAATCAGTGTAAAATGCTTGAAGAATCCTGAGAACAAAAACCAAATTCCAAAAATTCCCCATTCTGAGCAAAGTGCTATATACTTCATCCACTCTCACTTACATGCACTCCTTGCTTCAGTTTTGGATGCCCAGTGGCCCAGCTTCAAGGCAAGAGGTGAAGAATGCCTCGCTGACTTCAAACCAAGCCTATAGCTTGTCAGTTAGGGTACTCTCCCATTTCCTGAATTAGTGCTCTAAGCACAAGGCTATTAGGCAAAAGCGGATGGGGCACTGCCACCTTATTTCTAAGCTAAATTCAATGCTGGTGATGTGATAGTTCAGGAGCAGATCTGAGGGGCAGTGTTGTGGTGCAATCTCACTCCCTTTTGCTGTCAAGTGCTCTAGTTTCAGCTGCTGGATGCATGTACAGTGAGCTCCCTGCCACTGCCAGACCTGCCTTTTCAGCATCTTGGATCTGCTCCTGTGATAAATCATGCCTCTCCACAGACATGTGTGGAGTTTGGGGACCTTCCAAAACTTGCAGTAATCAAACTAGAAGTTAGGTAGTTATAAGGCACCTGACACTTCCCAATGGATTGCTTCCATGCATGGCCAGAAGCAGAGACATAACAAGTGGGAGGAAGGGCATGGCACACTAAAGAGTGAACCAGGGGAGAGGGGCATGGACTGAGCTGCTTCATGCACTCTGACTGCTGTGGCTGTATCTGCTGCTTTACGGGATCCCCAGGGCTTGCCATTATGGCACCCCCTTTTAATTAAAACACTTGGAGATAGTGCCCTATTTGTCAGAAGCCCAAGTGTAGACATTTGAGAGAATTTTGCAGTCCAAAATAAAAGTACCTCATGATTTTAGGTACTAAATGAATTTCGTGGGTGCTGCTGCAGGATAAATTTGAATCATTTTGTGGGACTTCTTAGGTGCCTAAATTACACCTTAATTCTATTTATATGCATTCAGAACCAATTTGTATGTTGCTCGAGGCCCCTAAGAGATGTATTTTTTGTTGAGTTCCATGTGAGGCATATTCTGAATCTCATAGAGTCTGTTCATGATGGAGGCAAGGAGGTTTTGACAGCCAGAGTCACTCTGCACACTTACTGAATTTCAGTTTAATTAGTTATTTGGATAAGAACATCTCTTTATGTTATTTACAGAAATGACAGCAGCCAAAAGCAATGGGTATAAGACTGCCTTCCTGACATAGGTACATAATAGTATTCACCCTTTGTCACTAAACTTGCATAATGAATGCATGATGAAGCTTAACACAATCACTGACCAGCACTGACTACTGATGAATGGTACAGCTTAACACTCAATCACTGACCAGCATCCATTGAGAGATGCAAAACAATAATATTATCAAATGCATTTGCAGCACACCCAAAATGTAAAAGTCATTTTATGCTATAAAGTGTGTTCTGGTTTCATGTTGCTGTATATCTTGATTGTGATGTATACTGTGCCTCCTCCAGGATTGGAGGAGGACCACTTCCCATCCCCCTTGTAGTGTTCAGATCATCCTCTTAAGAATCCTCAATAGAACCTGTAAAACCAGTTTAGTGACCAGTTTAGTGGCCAGATCCAGAAGTGCTGATGACCTTTGAATTGTTTGATCTGTATTAGCAGCAGTGCTGTAGCAAGGCAGGGTGAGCAGGGTGACCACCCCAGGTGCCAAAGCAAAGGGGCACCACCGAGGGCTGTCCAGTTGGGACAGGGCATGGGATGGTGCCACGAACATCTCATTTTGGGGGCAGGGTGGGGACGAGGGAAGGAAGACTCCCGCCGCTGCATGCACTCCCAGGAAAGTAGGGGGGATGTGCCCCCTGGATCTGCATGCCAGGCAAAAGCAGGCTCAGGGCCAGCCCACAGTTTTTTGGGGCCCCCTGCAAGAAATAGTTGTGGGGCCCCTTGCCCTGAAGAAGCCAGAGGCAGTGGCAGGTATGGAGAGGATGGTAAGTGGCCAAAGAAACTAGCAGCAGCAGCATTGGTGGCAGTGGGGGAGAATGGCAAGAAGCCAGACACAGGGGGCCCCTTAGCTGCAGGGCCCCCCATGGCCACAGGTTTCACAGTATAGGACAGGCTGGCCCTGGACAGGCTGCCGCTGTAAGCTTTGCCCCGGGTGCCAAACTTCTTTGCTTATGGCACTGATTAGCAGTGTTCTAATAATCCTGTTTCTTGATTCAGGCCCTGTGATGAGATCAGAAAAGTTATTTAAGGCTCCTGCCACCTGGGGATGTGGGGGCTCTCTTTGTTTTTTCCCCTGGGTCCCCTCTGCGGAGAGGAGGGGAACACTGGAATGCTTGCTGGAACTTGAGGCCAGATGCTACAGAGAGTCAGGGTTTTGAGTCAAGTAGCCATGTAGAGTTTGGACTGGGAATCCAGGGCAGGCACTGGTAGCTCATCCCCCTAGCTAGATTAGGATTAGTCTAAAAAGGTATCAGGTAGTGGAATAAAGACTACCCTGCAGTCCTTAGTTTGTAGAAGTTTTAATAACAGTTTAAGGAATGGTATTTGCCTCTTTCTACTATTAACATTAAGAGGATGAAATATTTGTGAACCCAGCATATACTGAAAAATATTCCTTACCACTACAATTTAACCTGCCTCTTCCCTCCTACTCTCCTTCACAGCATGTACAGACAATCTGCCATAACAGATGATGGTTTTGTACTCTGCTTCGTGTACACCTTAAACTTGTTCATCGCTGACTTTCTGCATCGTAATAGGAACACTTACAAATATCTTGGGGAATGACACACGAGATCTGAACAATTCAGCCATTCTGTCAAAAGCTAAAGAAAAAAAATCCTGACCCAGCTACAGCAGGAAAACAACTTGCTGAAACATCACCTAAAACAGGAGGTTCCAATTCATTGGAACTCAACTTATTACATGCTTGAGCAGCTTCTGGAACAACAAAACGCTGTGCAAGATTTTGTAGACCAGTGTAAAGTAAGAAAAAGGAGATATTCTCCTAACCTTTACACTACAGAGTCTTGACAGCTGCTCTGGTTACCATCCTCCTTGAGTACTCTATGCTGACAAGGCATGTCTGCAGCAAGGACCACATTCTGAAACCCTTACTGAATTAAGCATGCTCTTTACTCAGGCAAACTCTCACCAAATTCAATGATCATTTTGTTTTTGTAAGAATTGAGAGCAAAACTCTTTACATGTTTAGTTTTAAAAAAACTTTGCTAATGTGAAGCAAAGAAAAATCTCATCATCTCAGGCCACTTACTGAGGATGTAAAGTAGCTCAGAGATTGTCCACAGGCTCCATAATAAATAAAGTATCGGAAATAATGATTTTATAGTTATATTGTGCTTTTCATTCTAAAGAATCCTGAAGTACTTCACAAGCTCAACAATTCATTACAAGAACTGCACACAATGATCTGCTTTACCCACAAACAAATGAAGTTATCAGAAATGGAAGCTAATTAGCTATCAAAGCAACAGAGCACAATTTAAATCTGGAAGCAAAGAATATTTTTTGACACTGCAGGGTGAATTTAGGGTCAAGCAAAATGTAATTTCCCAAATTGGAATGTCTCCAGGAGATATCCCTTAACCTTTGGTTGTTCTGGAGCAAATAAAAAGGAAAAGCAAAGAACAAATTTGCCTCAGTGTCTTGCAATAAAACCTGCATTAACATTTAAAATAAATCAAACAGGGATCTGACTTAATGTGTTTCAAATCTCAGCCCATTTACTGCTTAAAATTTGGAAGCCTGGATCGTTACGACATGTTTCCTTTGTCTTGTGTGCTGTTTGGTTTTAGTTCGGTGCCTACTAAGCCTGATGGGAAAACTTCCAGTGACTGAAACGGAATCAGACTCTTACTATCTGATATCAGCGATTCATAGCTACTATGTATTATGGTGTCTTTTGCTGACAGTCCATTCTGAAGAACTATCAATTAATAAACTATTAATACTTTCTTCATGATATTCACAGAACATGTTTCTCAGCTGAACAAAGTTTATCATTGTGCGTATTATATATAATCAATTTGGAGCTAAACCCATTATGCATGAACTATGGAATAGCCTCCATAAATCTCTGGTGAGTATTACGCCTCCACAAGAAAAACTTCCACCATGTTGCAGTAATCTGGATATCTCCTCCAAAAGCAAACCCAGTGGTGTTACTAGTGGGGTGAGAGGGGCACCTGCCCCAGGCACCAAGTTAGGCGATGAAATAGAATTGCCTCTCCACCTCCACAGAGTCTGCACCATGGCACCATACCCATCCTAGGAACTCCAAAACAGACTGCTACTGCTGCCAATTTAAAAACAACAGTCACAATGGGTGGTGCAAGCAGTAGCAGCAGCTCAGCTGTTTGGGAGTTCCCACTATGGGTAAGTTTGCAGCCTCCTTCCCCTCCCCTCCACTGTCTGAACAGTATGCCCTCCTCCACTCTCGCTCCCCAGCTCCACTGTCCCGCAGGGTTTGACCCAGATGCTATTTCTGCTTGTTACACCACTGGGCAAAACTACTTGTCCTCTCTATCCAATTCACTAAGATAACTCCTAGGTAGCAGTATACTGTCTAGGGTATATTTCCCACAAAACTATACTAATGCCACCTGCGGTGGGTGGGACTTTGAATCAATCTTCCAGACATGGAAAGTGCATGACCCAAATATAAAAGCTGTAAATTTAGCAAAACAAGTCCAACTAAAATGGGTGGGAATTGCAGTGTTCAAATAGCAATCTGTGTATTTTTGCTTGATCATAGGAAACTCATTATAGCCTCCTTTTATATTTTGAAAACATTTTTGGAATGCTCATGAATTGAAGGAGAAATAAGGATGAGTACCTCAGCAGAATTGCCATTGAAATCAAATTAACGTTACCAATTAGAGATAGAAGGAGGCATTTCAATATCAGCCATAATTTGTGCTTATAGAGAGAGCTTCACACTTCAGGCACTCTCTGCCTGAGAGATATTTGAAAGAGAAAAATACCTACTACAATGGGAACTCAGCTAGGGCTATTGAATTTTCTAATTTTTCAGTGATAAAAAAAAATAAACTCCCTGATGCACACAGAGAATTTGGATATCTATAGAGAAAAGCAAAATCATTGACTCAAAATGAGTAACTATACTCTGTTGTTTATTATTAGCCTTTAATACCCAAATAATTTTCTGTTGGATAGCAGAAAATAATATATGGAAATATGTTTGTTATAATACAGTAAGTGCATATCTGGAGCCTAATTCATGCTTTGCCCTATGACTCCTTAACACCATTCCATTGCATAAACAGACTGTTAATCATAAAGAAAAGGCCTGTAGAGAATTGCAAAAGTAGAAGAGGTTTCTCAGCTAGACCTACTCCAGGCCCCTGGATTTCAAGGTTGACATAAGGTTTGTCAGGAAAGGAGGAAATAACTGTTCTATGGCTCTTAGCTGTTGGAGCCAGAACACAAATTGGAGTAGTAGAGAGGCAGGCTCAGGAGTAACATACACCAGGGACAAAGCAGGCTGTCCACCACTGTGAGACTCCAAAGGGCCAAAGAAGCTTAAAGTCATCTCTCAGCTTTCTCCCATCTTTGCCATTGTTTCCAGGACTGAGCTGAGGAATGGAGAATGGTCCTATGCCTCCATAAACATAAGCAGCTAATGACTCATCCACGAGGTCAAATAACATAGGCAACAGCAATTTATATTGAATATCAGGAAAACTCAAGTGTGTCTCAGGAATAAGTCACGTTTTACAACTATTGAGGTTTTACAGTACCATAAACAATAGATTCTCATCTGTATATATGTATCCCCAAATATAAGTGGCCTATGTAGCTACAGAAAATATCTATCTTGTACTCTGAAATAAATGAAATAAAAATGTTTGAGGAGTAGTAGCTTTACTGTGTAAAAACTGATTGCCCAGATAATTTAAAAACAAAAACAATAAATAAATTGTTGCAATTTTTTTAATACTTTCTTTCTACTCTTAGAGTATCTCCATAATCTTGCTGTTCTTAATGAAACTGGGTCCACAATAACTGTCACATTAACAGATACTTGTTTGATTTAAAGTTGCAACATCCTTGGGATTAATCCACTGTAAAGATATCATCTAACTGTAAAAGGATGAATCCTACTACATCAGTGAGCTTCTCATAAGGTTATATCCAACACTAGGGTCACAAACTATATCAACCACCAACTGTATAATAAGTGTCTTTTGTGAGATGTGTTTTCATATTAACTTTCTGGCTTTACTGCATCCAAGCACTGAAAAACAAGTGTAGCTTTGTTTTCACAAAAGTGATGCCTCAGAAATTCTGCATAGAAATTCTGCTATTGAGTTTTGGGAGGATAGGGGTAACTGCCAACCCAGCCTTTCATCATGCAGCAGTGGCCTACCTAGCTATATATTTCTTTCTCAAGACATTAATTTTCCATCTTTGTCTACTTCTTGAAAGCAGCCCTGATACTGCTCTTGTGGAAAACAATGGCATAACTCCCACTGATTTCAGTGGATTAGTTCCAGTATCTCAATTTACATGTGATTAGCAGTAATTTTGTCTACTTAGGGTCTAAGAAATTCAAAATCAAATTTACAAGTGGCTATATTCTGATTTTCTAGGGATCCTAGCTTATTTCATAGGCTCCTAATTTCTACGTTTAATCACTTTTGGTCCTAGCCCAGTATGCAATCATCTGACCATGGAATGTATTCTTAAAAGCTTCCCACAAAGTTATTGGATTTCTAGTTGATGGAATGTTAATTTGTAGGATTTCTTCAATACTGAAGTGCAAACAAAATTGCTCTTGCTCAACAGACAGACATTCATCCTCCAAACATTCACTATACTGAAAGCCTTTTATAGTTGATCTGCATTTGCAGACCTGAACAGGCAAAGTAGTCCATAGGTTTCAGCCTTTGTAAACTGGTGTAAGTATAACTTTTGAGTTTTATGAAAATGGTGTTGTCCTTGTTAAAGAAATGTGTGCAAAAGGAGCACTGAAAGGAACATTCGCTTTTAGCTGGGTCAAAACAATTCTGCAGCTCAGAGTCTAAAGTGATCAGCCAGTCTCTTGGATTAGCCAGTCTCCAAATGATCAGTCAGTCATGTTGGATGATCCACTTAAAAGGTACAAGGTTTATAAGGCATGTGGCTTTGTATAGAATAATGCCTAATGCACAGCTAAAGTGGACATGAATATCAAATTAGCAAGAAGATGATCAGAATCTGCTCCTGCAAAATGCCAAGTACTTCTGTGAGGATCTGAGTGCCTCTGGTGTTTGCGGACTTCTGTGCGAGTGGAGGGCACTTATCACTTTATAAGGCTGAATCATAGGGGGGTGATATTTTAAGCATGTGACTGATTTTGGTGCTCATTAAAATGAAGGACTAATTGCACTGGTTCGACTTGAGTCAGGTATTGCTGGAGCAGGTGTTGCGTGCTCTTCCCCAGACAGCTCAGCCAATGCACCTGCCACAGGCCTACTTTTTCACTCTTACATCTCTCAGGCTTTAATCCGTGAGAAGGATCACTTAGCAGGTGCTCAGCCTCCCATAAGGTAAAACCCTGAGAGAGGTTGGTCTCTTCAAGAGCAGCTGCTAATCCTGCCACACTCTGTTGTGCTTTGACAAACTATGTTCATTTATCAACTCAAACACAATTCAAACTTCAGGTTTCCATAAATGAAAGTGTATGGCATAAATTAGCTGCAGTGAATTATTTTATATTTCTTTAAAAGCCTATCGATACCAATCAGATAAAGGGAGGTTTTTGTCTTCATAGCACTGACTGAACTAGGTCTCCACCAATCAGTGAGCGTTTGGCACCTAACTACCATTTGGGTGTCTCCTGCTTGACTCTTTTTTCATTTTGATGTATGATTTTCTACTGCAAGGCTGCTGGGGAGGGGGGGATGCCTAAAAGCAGCAGCTTCTAAGCTGTGGGATAGAAAAAAGAGAAACTTCTATATTTGCATTTACTTGCCTGGTTAAATACATTATTTGATACTTATTCTTTAATTTATTGTAATGAAAAATAACAAGCCCCACATAACAGAGCTCATTCCTGTGTAGAATACAGTGACTCTTTCTGATCGCTTTATCGAATGGAACCTTTCTTTGAGCTGTTAGCTAAATGTCGCGTGAAGTTCTGAGAACAAATTGTGCTGTTTTGGGACATTAACTTCACATTAATTTGGCTAATCACTTCTACTTGATAGAAGTTTGTTTGAAAAACAGAATACTTCAGTTGCAGTCAACCTGTGCAAGCAGTCACTTGGTAATAGCAGTCAGCTGCAGTAGTAGTCAATGAAATCTCACGGCATCTAAACATTCAGTTATGCCTTTACCTAGGTGCCAAAGAAGGTGAATCTTCTCTCAGTGGTTCAGCATAACAAAGTAGGGGGTGTAGTGAGATCCAAATTCAATCCAAGTTAATGGAGACTTCAGTTATGTGCTGCCATTAGTCACCAGCTGTATCCTGTTTCTAGACAAAAGCATGTGCAGTCTTGACCACTTTCATGAGACTTGCAACATTTTTCTTGTCACAGCCCTAGATCCTAAAAATGAGGTGCTGTTTTTAAGCAAGTTCACACCTGACTTGTTTGCAAAGTAAAAGCCGCTAAAAATTTCAAAAACAGACAGCAAATAAAAGAGACAGAATTTGCTATTCTTAATTTTTCTGGCTTATTAAGCCAGGCACATAATTACTAAGTGCCTGACTCCTGCTTCTGAATGCTTGAGGGGAGCATTCCACTGTTTGTGGAATCTAGCTGAGAGTAGGGCTGGGTAAGAGTGTTAAGAGCTGTGAATGTTCTGTCTGACAGCTGTGCAGCAGGGACCCACGGGAAGCTCCATTTCCATTGCTTGCCAGGTGGACAGGAGGGAGCAGCAGGAGCAGCAGACAGAACAGTGTATAACTCATAAAAGTTGCGAGGAACATCTGCATTCAGCAAGGCATCCTACATGCTCTCCTGAGGATGTAGCACAATAAATGGAACTAGAGAAAGAGGAGCAAGTTTCAGGAGGGACCTCAACTGATACGAGTTCTGGATCCCACCAAAGGAATCTGTGACCAGCCTGCTGCTAGACCCAAATGTCCAACCTCTTCATCCTGACATCAGATTGATATAAAGTAGAGCTCTCCATTCTGAGTGTCTGGGGACTGCAGGACCCCCCCATCCAAACACTGTGCGGGCCACATACAAACTAATCAAGTGCTGCACCCACTGCATGCTGCCCCATGTGCTGCCACACTACATAGGCTGCTGACACACTGCATCAGCCCCTAAGCCACAAGCATCCTCACTCCACCTTCATAAACAAGCCATACTGTATCCCTCCCCTGCCACGTGGACACTCTGCAATCCAACAAAATATTCCTCCTGCCTCTCCCCATGCCATGTAGATGTGCTGCAACTCACCCACTGCCTCTCCAGCAACCCTGCATGCCAGGTGACTTAAATGGGCGTGGATCATGTGCTAGGTCCCTGGGTTCTCCAAGCCCTCCGGCCTTAGGCTCCCACAGCTCTATAGGCTAGGCTACTCCTCCCCATCCCCAGGCAGGCAATGGATACTCAAGGATGAAGGGAGAACCTGTGGACTCCAATAGCAGAGCAAAGAGGGGAGTGATGCCTTGAATAGCAGCCCAAGGGAATAGAGGGGGAGACTCACATTAACCCTATGCACATGGCCCACGGGCTGCCTCTTGGACAACCCTTGAGGTACTGCATTGTAAAAGGCCATGGGGCTTTTATCAATACTTTGGAGAAGATTCTCTGTGCGGCTGTGTTCTGTTTGTACTTCTCAAGCCGTGCAACGTAAAAAAGGAATACCTTCAAGTCATCTGCTGAGAATTCACTTAAGGTAGAGGACATTTTCAGCTCCTGTGCCTGCCAGCAGGTATTCCTTGGTGCAAGGGGCATGTGTGAATGCAGAAGGTAAATCTAAAGATGGAGGTAGAATGCTGGACTCTGATTGTCCCTTGCTGACATGGTTCTTTTGAAGATCGTAGCCAGCGAGCACAAATTACAGCAATTCAAAGCTCTCTTACATGTGACGGAGCAGAGGACTGGGGAGTTTTGGACTCTGTTTCTTCTTTTTTTCCTGTCTTCTCAGCTGCCCAGGATATCAGTTTTAGGTACAGGAGCCCTCCCCTACTAGGTGTTTCCAGAGCTCAACAAAAACAGTAGCATACTAGACCTGAGCTGTCTCTGGGACTTTTACAACTGTGGCATGGGAGTAGACAAAGAAGCACCCAGAACCACTTTCTCCTCAACCCCTATGATTAGGATGACCGTATGTCCTGGTTCGGTCAGGACAGTCCTGGATTTTGTAGGCCAGTCCCGGCCAGTTGGTGAAAATTGAAACAAAAGTTCTGGAATCGCAGGGGCCCAGGGCTCAGTCCAGCAGGGAGGTGAAGTGTCATGGTACACCAAGCAGAAGGGCAGGCAGGCACCACTGCTGCTCTGCAGGAGCAAAGCAGGTGGACTGGAGTGATCCCAAGCCAAGCCCCCACCCCCAGCCACTGCTCAGGAGGTGCTGGATTGAGTATTAGAGCACCCTTATCTCTGGCTACAGCACCTTCTTCTGGCTCATGCCTTCCTCTGTATCTTCCCACTGCTGTCTCCAAACCTTTCCCATATCTCCTGCATTATTAACTGTGCAAAGTACTTGCACTTCCAGTCTCATTATGGGCAGCTCCCAGTTCACCAGACCATAGCCCCCAAAAGGAAAGCATTCACCCCCTGGGTTGGAATTTCAAGTCCTAAGAGGGAATTCTGAGTCTTTGAGTCAGAGGAACTGCTAGAAGCAGGAGCTGCTATCCTGAGCACAATCAACATCCACCAAGCATCAGCTGGCAGCTTGTAAAAATTCTTGGTTAGACTTTGAAAAATGTGACTAGCACATGCTAATTATTACAATATGCAAACGATGTCATTGGTCACAACCACACACCCATTCAAACTAGCCACCTTGTGCTTTTTTTTCAAAATGATATTAGTGACTAGAAAAACAAATACCATCATTTTTCTATTGCTTTTATGCAGCAAATAAGAATTAAAAAAAGTTATCTGCAACTGCAGTTCTACATTTGCAGCCAACCTGATCCAATTAAAGCATGTCGGAGCAGACTCTGTTAACTGAGCCTGCTCTACATTTTAAATGAACACTCCAGCATCACCTCACCATCACATGATTTAAGCCCCAATGCATTTCAAAATGGCTGTGGGGGCACTTTATCTAAACCTTGTTGGATGAGCTTTAGATAAAACTTCCCACAGCCATTTTGATATGTGCAAGGTGCTTAATACCTGAGATGGTGAGCCATTTTAATTAAAGAGACTGTCCAGGAGCTGTTTTAATTAAAACGCCTGCACCACTGAGCACATGTATAGGCAGCTATAGTGTCCAGCAGGGAACCAGGGAGCACACCTGCCATCCTCAGCTGCACAATGTTTAGTGTCTGGGCACATTAATATGTGGTCAGATTTTCAAACCAGATAGGCATTTAACATGAGCTATGAAAATACCAGAGTAATCAAAAATGTACACAGGTAGTTGAGTCAGCATGTACTGGTTTTAAAGTGCAGGATGCCTACATCTGGATCCAACTGCACGTGCCTACCTATTAGAATAATGATATGAAAATCATAAAGAAGTGGGAATGGATAGGACCATCAGACATCATCTAGTTCAATCCCCTTCCTGAGGCAGGATCATACTTACCCGAACCATCCATGATCTAAACTCTTCATAAAACTACCATCAACTGTGACACAAGACATAACACATTAACTTGGCACAGGTAAAGCAGGAGAACCACAGCAGCCCATCTCCTGCTTCTGTAAAAGGTTGTTACTATGCACTCGAGAAAGTCCAGGTAGAGGGCCATGCTTCCTGCTACAAAGGAAGGCAAACACCACCACAGTCCATACCATTCTGGCCATGCGATAGATTTCCTTCCTGACCCCAAATGTGGTGATAAGTCTGCCCCCGAGTAGAAGGGCAAGACCTTCATTCATCATACTTCATTGTTAGGAATTCAATATTTTTTCTTTCTTTTTTATTAAAATCTCCCATATGCTAAAAGGCTGATGTCTTAAGACAAGATGGACTTCAAATAGTAATTGGGTCAAGAATTACTAGCTAATAGGCTTCTTAGCATCTAATATAGTTCCCTAATATTGGCCATAATGCCAGTGCCCGTGAGAGTGGTTTCCTCTAACTTCATCTTTCATGGTTCACTTATTTTTTGCATTATTTAGAACACCAGAATAAATAGGAGGTAAAATAGTGGTTCAAATATTAGTTCATATACAACATTTTCCTTTCAGATATATATTTTTTTGTTGCAACTCAAGAATCATTATCCCCATTTTCAAGTCATTAGCCCAAGGTCGTAGGCAGACCTGGGAAAAGAACCCACATGACTTGACTCCGAGTCCAGTACACCATCCCCCACTAGATGCTGCTTCTAAAATTAGCTCTTTTAATACTGTACACAGTGATGTCCAATTTCCTTCATATTCTTCTTCTTTTTCTCAGGCATATGCATTATTTATTTCTATATAGTCATTTCTACCAAATCTGCATTGTTTCTGTCTCTCCTCTGCTGGGTGAATATACTCTTGTACCAGCACTATTAGAACTGTTTTAGCAAACTCATAAAAAATGCCTTTTCATCTTTAATCATTTGCTCATCTATACAATGTTGGGGGTGAAGGTATTTCCCCTCTGGCAGTCTTATCAAGGACAAGTAAAATATCAACCCAGTATTTTCTTCTTCATAAGCACTCCCAGAACATATGAATGTAATATAATTTCCAATAGTCCTAGTGTTTCTTTGACACAGATTAGTCCCATTACTGACTGGGAGGCTGATGACAGGCAGCATGCATATCAATGACATTTTGGTATTAGTGATGTTGGTTTTAATAACTGGAATAACATTCCTGGAAGTACTATACCAGAGGGTGTCCAAAAGAACTTCTGAAAATGGTGGTTAATGGAACAAGGCAATGATAATTGATGTTCTTTGCTAAGTAATGTCAGGCTCATGTCACTATGTGAACAAAGAACAAGTTTAGTAGCATATCACAGAGAGAGGAACTAGAATCAAATCCTTGTTTCTTTATTTGTGTGACCATTTCTTTTGCTATTAAAAGGAATATTAGCCTAAGTAAAATAAGCAGGCTTGGGCCCCTGACTCTATATCCCATATCTCAGGATATGCTGTCTTGTTATTAGCATTACAAAAGTGTCTTGTGTTCCCAAAACCTAAATGCATAATTTGTGAATGATATTATGTGTTTGCAGCTGACAGTAAAGGGTGATATATTGCAAATGCTTTTCTGGAAATGTTAGAGTGAATATCTATCAAAACTCTATTGTCTACATTGGCATTCATATAGCATAGTCTAAAAACACTTCAATCTTTCACTAAACTAGAGATTTTTCACATCATTTGAATTTTTATTACAGCTTAATAATAAAAGCCATTAGTAAGGTCAATCTAAATTCACCGTGTTTGCAATTTTAGGATTTTCTTCACAGATTTGGCTTTACTCTCCAGAATTTAAGCTTTCTCTTTACAGAAGAAAACTTTCTGGTTGCAAAGCCAGCCTGGGGCAACATTTCGAACAGGAGTGGGCAAAATACGGTCCATGGACTGGATCTGGCCCACAGGCAGGCACCCACCAATTAATTGTAGCCATCCCCACTGGTGGCTGCCCCTGCTGTGCTCTACATGGGGCTGAGTCCTGCCTGGGGCAGTGTGTACTATGCTTCAAGCCTCCTTCACCAGAGGGCAGCAGCCCTGCCAGCCAGCACACCTTCTAAACAGGGCTGCTGCTGCTGCCCAGGGAACTGCTGAGCTCCTCCAACTTCCAGTGACTTCTCCTCCTGTCCCTGCTTCAGTGTTTGTAGCATTGAGGGGAGCCAGGTGGGCTCGACGTCTAGCATACTTTGATCCTGATCTTGCAGGGAAGAGGAATGTGTGGATGGAGTCAGGGGCATGCAGGAGCTCGGATGCTCACAAAGGCCCAACTGGCAGGCAAGTGACAGACAGGAGGGGGGAGCAGCAGCAGGAGCCAGTATGTACTTGGTGCAGCCCCGCTGAGCAGGCACATGAGAGAGAAGCAACAGCAACAGGAGCCAGTGTTGGCTCTGCTACAGCCCCACCGGACAGGCGTGGGACAGAGACCAAGAGAGCTGGCAGTGCTAGGCTTTGCTCCTGGCCCCAGGCTTGCTCCCTCCCCTCTCACAGAGGCTTCTGTTGCTGCTCACCAGTAACAGCTGCTTTCTTGCCCTTTGTAGTGCGCTGCAAGCCAGGCAGGCAATGCCAATTGCCTTCCCCCTCCCCTAGCCCACAGAGGGACTAGGCTCAGCCACACTGCAAAGAGCAGGCAGGGGGGAAGCCCTGCACAGCCAACCCACCTACACCACACATGCACCCACACCCCCTCACGCACCCCACCTCACATCATACCCACACACACATCAAACACTGTCCTACACAACCCAACCACATACCCCACCATACACATCCACACATGTACGCCTACAACCTAACCCCCACCATCCCCACACCCAAAACTCAAACATACCTTCATACACCCCACCATACCCAAAAACACTCCACACCTCAACCACACACATCCCATACCCACATGTATACCCAACACCCACACACACACTTACACCTCCCCACACATGTACCCACACCCCCTCACACACTCCACTCCTCATCATACCTACACACACGTTAACAGTCCTATATACCCCATACCCCAACCATGCATCCCACACCCCTACACACATCCACATATACACCCCCACACAACCCCACATACTCCATGTGGACCATACCCACCTACATATACCCCACACACACCCCACCTCCACACACACCCAAAGTCCCCCACACCTCACCCACACCCACACATACATCCACCCTCAACACACCCATCCTACACCTTCACACACGATGCCTGCAACATACCCACACCTCATATACACCCCCCAACCACATATTCTCCAATCACACACACTCCCTCTACCCCTTCATACACAATATACATGCAACACCCCCCCAGCCAAAGGAAAGGTTTCTTCTTGGAAAAGGGGAGAGATTTCCAGTGGCAAAGGTCAGGGGGTGGGATTTCTAGTCACAAGATGGCAATCAGGGGGTTGGGCACCTGTCAAGGGGAGGGGCTACTGTTGAGGCCCTCAATGCCACACCAAAGCTCATTAAGCAGTCTTCCACCCAAAATAATTGCCTGCCCCTGATTTAGAAACTTCTTCTGAAGAAACAGGTTAGCACTGAAGAGATTAGGATCAAATTAAAATTCAGAATCCATGCTTAATTTGGAACATGGAGTTTAATAAAAGATACTTACAAGACAATGATGTCTGAAGGAGGATAAAGAAAAGCCATCCTAAAAATTGCATTTAAACATTTCAAATGTTTTTACATTTCACTGCATTTTCAAATCTCTTTTTAGTACAACAAAATATTTTAGTGCAGAAATGAATTTGAAAGGGCTGGTTTCATATGTGATTGGCAGTTAGCACCTCCTAACTTAGTGCCTGGGGTGAGTGCCTCTCTCACCTATCTCCAGTTACACTACTGTCCAGTCCCAGAACCCTCTTCAAGCCAAGATCATCCCCGACTAGACCATACCAGCTATATGTCTGTCTAACCTGCTCTTGAAAATTTCCAAGGATGGAGATTCCACAATTTCTCTAGGTAGTCTGTTCCAAAGTTTGACCATTTTAATTGTCTGAGAGTTCCCCCTAACCTCCAATGTAAGTTTCCCCTGCTGAAGCTTTGAGAAATTTAGGTTGGAGATTAGGAGGAATTTAGAAGGACATCATGGTTACCAGGAAAGCAATGAGGTTGCTTGAGTGCAACTGAGGGAAGCATTTGTTCTTTCCATTTACTATGGATCTAAACAATCTTTGTAAGGAATGATGTGTCTCTCAGGTTTTAAGACCAGCCATTTTTGTATACGCTGCTATGGTCTTTTCCAACAAACAGCATTTCAGGCATCTCTCCAACTTTCTTAAAAATGTACCCTTTCAGTTTTTAAAATATAGAAGATAGGCCCCAAAGCGTTATGGAGCTTGCCTTTGGAAAAAGTTAAGCCTGAGGTTTAGCACCTTTAATGGGACAAGCCCCAGAGAGCCTGTGTAAACCTCATAGGCAGACTACAGCCTTTAAGTACAGGACAGTGAAGCCAACCTAGCCTATTGCTCTGTCTAGAAAAGCTTGTGCTGTGTTTTTGTCTTGAATTTTAATTTGGTGAGAGGCTTAAAACTTTGCAGAAAGTTACTGAAGGTCAATTTATTACTCAATATTTGAGGAAATCAAAATAGAATCATGAATATACAATAATCACAATAGGAAACTAAAGTCACTGGACAAATTAGTTGGCAGGCACTTCAATAGGAGTTTGGGATCAAGAAAGAATGCAATACCAGACCATTGCTATTTCTATTTGCAACCCTGAGGACTCTAAACAAAGTTCAGTTTCCCCATGTATTAGGCTCTGTACAAAGAAGACAGCCACTCTCTCAGAGACCTTACAACCTAGAATACACAGAATACACAAAAAATGAGAACATGGATTGGTAGTGGGAAAAGAATAGGTATATAACCAACAACAGGGACTCGTATCTTCTACAATCGGTGATCACAGGGATTACTGTTCTAAGCAACTCCAGAATATAGTTATTCACTTCACAGACACAGGGTCAATGCTAGCTGCTTTATCGTCGCCTATATTTATCACTGATTTAGTATGAAGTACATATGAAGATGACTCTGTATCATGTGATTGGGCTTCAGTTATCCAAGAACTGGCACACAGCCTTCAGATTATAATGTACCAAAATGCAGAGGTACTCATTAGAAGCAAAGTCTTAATTATCTATTCTGAGTCGCAATGAAAGCTAAGCTACTACCAGTTGAGTTTTTTAATGTTATATTGCATAGGTCAAAACCTGAATATGTATCAGAGATTAAGTACTTGGGTGGTTAAATAAATCATTTGCATGTTAAATATTCATGAAGAAACATCAGTACTGACACACACATGAACTGGGGCTACTATACAGGAAATCCACCTTACATAAAAGAAATCCACAGTAGTATTTCAGGTGTGTTTCTTTGATAAGGTGATATGATTTGTGCCAATACTGGTTTAGGAAACTGGCTGCTGTTTATTTCTCATTTGTTTTATGACATGACTCTAGGAAACAGTAATGTAACAAGTAGATTGAATTGTCATGGTTCATGCCACCTAGATAAAGTTTATTTCATTTTTTCTTTTACTGAATACATTACAGCAGCTTATCCTATGCAGTCAAAGCTTATGTGAAGTAGTGATCCAGGAAGCCTTAGGCTATGTAAAAAAGCCATT
This sequence comes from Caiman crocodilus, assembly GCA_030014935.1. NCBI lineage: Eukaryota > Metazoa > Chordata > Crocodylia > Alligatoridae > Caiman > Caiman crocodilus. The sequence continues at coordinate 77,664,245 of JAGPOW010000261.1, read as the reverse complement.
TGGCCCAGTCTGTCTTAGACTGCATTGTGTTACCTGGGATATCCTCCAGGAGAGAGAGAATTGCAGCACTAGTGAGAAGCGGTGCATCAGCTCATCCCTCTGCAGCAGACTGCTAGGATCCTAAGTAGCTAGTATTTCCAAAAGTGAAATTTTAATAGGGCTTTGGCAGCACTTCATTGGCGTTTCACCAGATTTAAACCCATGTAACCATGATCAGAGGCTGGCCCATTACTTGTCTTACGCTAAAGGTAAAATGGGCAAGATATGCCCATATCTGAATTCAATTCAGCAAATCAATGAACTTAATAATAATAAAAAAGCATATTTTTTGACTCATCCCTTTGGAGAGAGCCTGATAAAATATGGTTGTTTCAGAAGCACTGATGTGATTTTAATAGAGGAGGATGGTATAAAACAGGCTTAGAAAGAATTGACTGTACACAAAGTTGTGGGGGGATGTGGGCACATTAGAAGGGAGTGGTAGGCTCCAGGCTGACCTTGACAGGTTACAGCGGTGGGCAGATGAGAATAGGATGG
>JAGPOW010000261.1:77610193-77648837 GCA_030014935.1 Caiman crocodilus | reverse complement strand
CTAAATGGTTCTTGGTCTCTTCCTAAAATAGTAGAGAAATCTTTTCCATGCCTTTAGTTGGTTTTGTTTTTCCTGTTCTTTTCCCTCCGTATTTCTACAGAACTACTTTTTTTTGATGTCATCATCACTGACTAGTGTTGCAAGTGATATGGTCGTATCAGTTTCACAATGGTATTTAAATATTTTGTGTATTCATTATCTACTTCCTTACTTGTACATACTAACATGTTTGCCTTTTTACCTGTCATTGCATACTGAGTGAACAGTTCAGCTGTTCAAAGATCTTTCTCTTCCTGATTGAGAACTCAGCAACATACATGAATACTTCAAACTGTGTGTTCCTGCATATATAGCATTGCATTTATCAGTGCTGAAATGTATCTGCTATGGTGCTTGTCCAGTCAAGTCCCTGGAAAATTCTTCGCAGTTCTTTCTGTAAGTCAAAGGTCCTCCCAGGGCTCGCAATCTAGCTTCTGGATCCAACAGTACACAAAGAAGTGATATGGCTAGCATCGCATTTGACAGTCAACAGATATACTAAGCACCCTTCATTTAGGCTGAGTAGACAATGAAATGCCTCTAAATTTAGTGACTGTTAAAACAATTGACATTCCTGCCCAAGGTATGGGTCACATAGCAAAACCAAAGTAGGAGCTAAGCCACGTGACCAAGAGGTTTGTCCAGTAACTGCAAACACAAGAGTTATGGCACAGCTTCGTTGCAGTTGTGAAAAGTATGCATGTGAAAAGAACCAGAAAACAAAAACAAAGCAAACACGATGGGAAAAAAATGCTGCATGATTCAGGAAAGAAGCTAAGAGAGGTATGACATTCCCTGAAAGGAAGGCTTGGATCTCTGAACAAGAAAATTGCTTCCTATTTGTTCCTTTTTTGCTCAGAGAAGGACGACTTTACATATATTCCTTGCAAATAAACAGCATTGCACCAAAGAAAAACCTAACAACTATCATTCATTTCTCCTCCTAATGGAAATGAGCCAGCAAGGCCCCAAATGATGGCTGACCATTTGGACCAAGGTACATCAAAAACTGTATTGCAGAAACTGGTGATGCTTATCTGCAGCCAGAATGAAGAGCTATTCTTTCCGACCCAGGAGACTCTTTCATTGCCATTGTTTCCCACATGCTGTCATGAGGCAGTATTGCCTTCTGTATCTAAGAAGTCTGCTACAAACTCTGGCCTAACCCTGTTTCCACTGAAGTCAATGAGAGTTTTACCATTGTTTTCAATGAGAGAAGAAGCACGGCCTCTGCTAGCAAATCCATTCTTTATAGTCCTTTCCAGACACTAAATAAAACTGTGTTGTTCAGCTTGGAAGTAATTTGGATACCAGCAAGGCAGCCCAGTTTGCCATGAAATTCAAAGAGGCCCAACAATGTGATGTTTATTAGGATACAATTAAAGTATCTTTTCTGTAGAGCAATGTGTAATTTACTTTCCAATAAAAATATAAACTTACCGTACGTGCAAACAATTTTAGCATTTCTGTTTTTATGCCATCTTACTTACAAGAAACTCCCAGCTGTTATAATTTGTCTCATCCTTCTCTCTCTTGTAGAACCAGCCTTTGTTCCTTTTTTCAGTGCCAGGGACTTGCTGAGTTCCACCTGATGTGATTTGTCCAGGCATTAATAATGCATCTTCAAGATGCAAGATGCATGAATTCCTTTAGTAACAGATCTGCTGGCAGAGTGCTGTATTGTATTGTGCTACTTTTCTGCAGTAGGGGAAGGCACGGGGACCAAAAAAATAAAGGTCATAAGGCTTGGGAATGAGGGGTATCCCATTATTATAGGAAGGTCACTGCATCCTCACACTGAGGTCAGACTGAGGATAATGAATATTACAGCAACCATTCCTCAAAAAGAAATGTTCTTACCAACCATCCAACTAATCCCTGTGGAACAAGCTGAGATGTCCACAGAATGACAGTCATTTTAGGAAATCCAGGAAACTAGGCTAGTCCATTATCTTGCTGGTGAAGTCTATTGTTTACCCATTCATAGTCTGATAGCCTAAGAGACAAGTACCATATCATAAAAACAAATTAACTCTGCCTGTAAATAATCCAAACTACCCATAGTGGGCAAATGGGATTGCAGACATCTGAGGTTTGATCAGTTTCTGACACACAATTTCTAGATATCAAGAAGTGTCATTTATTCACTGTGTATGTTAGGGGGAGTTCACCCAGGAAAACAATTGAACAAACACAAGGTCATGGACTTCTAGTTACAGTGAGGGACTCTGACAGCATTACTCAATACCAGTCAGTCCAATTCAATGTTGCTCTCCACCCATTCTTTACAGTGGGCCTACCTGCCCTTTTAGCCCCCTTCACCCTAAAAAAAACTCATTTAATCAATATCATTTGCTTTCAGGGCAGCTCTCCTTTACTGCTGTTCCATCTCTGTCTGTGTTACCATAGCAACTACTTTCAGAGAGCAGTGTGATACCCAGTTTATACATTTCAGCCCTGTCACATGACTGACTACCTGCTTCTTCTTTAATCATTGCTGGAAGGAATAGTCAAGAAGTGGCTCCCTCCTACTTCCTGTTGTTGTCCACCAAAGAGAAGTTCCCTTTAAAAAACAGAATAATTTCTTCCTTTTCTTTAAGGATAAATCTCCCAGTTTGTATACTGCTGGCTAGAAAATGGACACATTATTGTGAAAAAAAGTATGATGAGAATCAAAAGTGCTGAGATGTAGTGGCTTGTAAGGGCCTGAACACAGACTATCTAGTGCTTCTGTTTTCTTCTAGAGGCATGCCAAACTAGCAATATATATAGGGTCCAGGTTTAACTTTCCTCAAGTTCAAGGGCATTTGAACCCAGACCTCTGATTTGATCCATCATAAGTAAAATTCGACTTGAAAGTTCCAGTGAGATCTGGATTCAGCCTCCTCCAAAATCCAGAGGTATTCCAGTCTAGAAGCTGAGCCAGATTGTTATTTACAGCAGCATAGAAGATCTAACAAATCACTGGGAATGAAGTTCTTGCTTACTCTCAGGTAACAACATGGCTAGGGACAGAGGCCACATAAAGTGGTTTGAGTGATAAGAAACTGGTTTAAACCTGTAACAAAACATATGTTCAGTGCGCATAAACCAGTTTAAAAATGGCAGAAACTGGTTTAAGATAAACCTGGTTGAATGTAGTATCAGATGTAACTGATTTGGGTCAAACTGGTTTATGAAACTTCTGTCCCAGATCACTTCCTGGTTCAAGTTAAATCAGAGTTCCTCAGGATCCCAGCATGCTTTTCAGCCCTGGGTTGGGCTGTGCTGTCTGCTCCAGAGAGCAGGGCTGATCCCACTCCTCTCCTCCCTAGCTGGAGCAGTGAGTGATGGCTTACTGGATTCACTGGCCCCTTGGCAAATCCTGGCTGGAGCCTGGGGCCAGGAAAGGGTGTTAATTTCCACTTCCTCTGAGTACAGAGCTGCCTTGCCCTGCTGGCTTGGTTACTGCTGGTTGCAACTGTGGACTACAAATCCCAGAGGAAACTGGAAGCAGGAAGAGGAAGTGATGGACAACCCTGCAGGGTCGTACTGCTATGATTTTGAACTGCAAATCCCAGAGACTTTGGGGACAGCAGGAAGAGAAAGCAAACACACAGCCCATGCTGGTTATATGCCAGAGAGCTGTATTCTAGTGCCCCTTAGCTTGTGGCTTGAGCCACTGCAGGCATGTGGCTTCATTTCCTGAATCAAAAATGAATGTCTGTTCATTTGCTTATTAGTTTAATCTTTGCAGCTTAGACTAACCTGCAAAGACTGAATCAATTCAACCTTGGCCTTTTTGACTGTCTGTTCTTAGCCTATATGATGTCTTCATCCCTCCTCTTTTATTTTTTAATAGGAGTTGCTTTTCAAACTTAAGTCTATTAGGAAGAAAGAGCAGCCCTGTAAGAGTTCTGATTTCGCAAACTGCAAGACAGTGTACACATTTAGATTTCAAACAGAAACTATAATGATCTTTTTTTATGTTTATTATATGTGTTTAATTTATATTTTTATGGCTTATAAAACTAATAATTACTGCTGCTTTATTCATTTCTTTGAAGGAATGACCACAGGATTAAGGAGACCATTTCTGCTGGTTGTTTACAGTCCAAAACAGATTACTACTCTTTGGTCATTACTGGTTCACCTAATTTCCAGGGCAAAACATTAAAATTTTTAGTGAGGTGGGCAGGAAAAATGGGATTCAATTGATTATTTGCATACAAATATTACAATCTTATACATTACATGCATACAATACTAATGTTTCCAACAATTACACCTTGTAGTAGTGGTGCCATATTGGTGTGGATCATGACTGCTGAATACTATTTTTATATGGTTATTGAGTGAATCAGAATAAAGTGTTATAAAACAGCTCACATACTTAATACTACACTCCCCACACATCATAATTTAAAACAAAAAAAACTATGGTGTTGGCTATTAATGTAGCTGCTGACCCTTCAGATTGTCCAAATAGTACAGTTCAGTGCCAGTTACACAAATAGTAATAAATAGTGAATAGTATTACTAAATAGTAATAACCTTCACATGTTCATGTGTTCAAAAGAATTCTAACATCTAAAGGGAAAAAATGTAGGATTTTTTGTGTGTTCAACTGACTGCATAGAATTTTAAAAAATTACAATACATTTCTTAAGAGCTCAGAATCCCTCCACAATACTTGAGAAGACTAGCAAAATGATTGTGGTATCTCCAATACCAGAATATTTTCTACAAGTGAATAAATACTGCAAAAAAATTATTCTTGAAGATCAGTTTTAAAAGTTCAACTCTCTTGCATTGTATTTCTACTGCTTTTGCTTTCATTGATCTCTACCCAACTCTCTCTTAGCTCAGTGAGAATATTTCCAGTGACTTTAATGGACATTGGACAAGCCTTTCACATAGCTATTCATAAAAGATTATTTGTTCATAAGACTATTTGCAAATAAATAAATACATAAATAAAAAACAGCACTACAAATACTGCTGTGAATGTCTTCCCACAAGCATTTCCAGCAAAAGTGTTTGCAGAGGCCATCTTGACATCTCTTGTACATTAGGAAGTTTCCCACTAGGGGAGCAGAAACAATAGAATGTGGCTCAAATGCCCCATTACAGATCATATGGTTTGTGAATTAGCACTAGCAAAAACTATAGCCATGCCATATAATTTGTGAATAATGCAGGCTCAAATATATTCACACAACCCAGTCATAGAATAATATTAAATAGCAAACCAATTCGTAAAAATTAAAATGTGATTCTTGATCAGTTGTGAACAGGAGGGGGAGCTAAATTCATCAGATCGGTTGTTTTTAACTCATAGTTTTCCCAGGTCTCAAGGTAACTGCAGGTAAATTTTGACTTTCCAGTTATAACAATCATGCCAATGAGTATGTAGAGGAATTAATCAAATTGAATCAAACTTCATTCAATTTGATTAAACCTTTCAGTGTGTTGACATAGGGTCAGTCCATGTTACTGAAATATTTATATTGTCCTGAAATGAAATGTTTTCATTTTTGTTATATTTGTTCCAATTTGGGCAGGAAAACGTATCAAAATCTCAACTTGGGAGAGTTCTGAGGAACCAAGACAAGAAAAAACAATGGAAAGTATCGGGCGATCTTAAAATGAGGTGGTGCTGTCATTTCCACCTAGAACAAAGATAGTAATCAAGATCTTTCAGTCTAACCTTCTGACCAGACCTTTTTGTCAGTTCTGATTCCCACTGAGGAATGACAAAACTTTCCCTTAGGGTCTGTGACCTGGTTAGCTGCTGCATCAAAAGCTAACATTAAGGTGGAAAAGTGATTTTGAGGAAAGCCTGTTTGAATCTGTATAGAGATAAAAACTTTCTTCACCTCATCCCACATATCTACTTTATTTGCTAGAGATCTGTAGTCTTCCTGAAGGTCCAGACAAACCCTTAATGAAGTCAATGGAAGCCTTCCACTAAGCATATACTGGCTGCTAAAAAAGATGATTTACAAGCGTGTGTGTGTGTGTGTGTGTGTGTAGGCACTGACATGGTGTCAACTGGCACAAAATTGAGAGGATGTCAACTTCAAAATATTCTCCATTAAAAATTAACATATAAAATGTCTACAATGCTGGGTTCTGAACTAGGCGTTTTGACTCAGGAAAGAGACCTTGAAGTCACTGAAAACAATTCTTCAAAATATCAGCTTAATGTGCAGGGGTGGCCAAAAAGGCTAATAACACGTTGGGCAGTTTTCAGAATGGAATTAAAAAAAAACAGGGAACATTATCATGATGTTATACAAATCCATGGTGTACCCACATCTTGAATACTTTGTGCAGTTCTGGCCCCCACATCTCAAAAAGGGTGAAGTCAAATTAGAAAAAGGTACAGAAAAGGGCAACAGAAGTTATGACAAACATACAACAGTTGCCATATTTAGAAACACTAAAAAGGCTAGGACTCTAGTTTGGAAGGGAGAAGACTGAGGGGGGATATGACAAAGGTCTATAAAATCATGAAGGGCTTAAGACCAAGTGAACAGGAAACTGTTGTGTACCAAGTCCCAGAATACTAGAACTGGAAGCATCCACTGAAATTAGTAGATGATACGTTTAAAACTAACAAGCGAAAGTACTTTTTTATACAACTCTAGGTTACCTTGTTACATTAATTGTTACAGGAGGTGGTCAAAACAGCATGGCTAGATTCAAAAAGGGACTAAATAAATTCATGGATAATAGATTTATTAATTGAACAGAATGGTCGGAGATGTTTCCTCTGGCATCTCTAAACTAGTAATGGTAGATGCCAGTGAGGGTATTGAATAAGGGATAGATATATCCAATTCAATGCTCTTCCTCTATAGCACATACCCTGCCAAAGCTGGGACAGGATACTGGGCCTAATTGGTACCTTGGTCTGACTCACCATGGCACTTCTTATGTCTTTATGTTCTCAGTGTATTGTGTTGGAAGTTTCATTTTTGGGGGGTGTTTCTTTTGGGGTCAGATTTTTGTTTGTTTTTGTTTTCACTCTGTTTTGAATGGGAGAACATGTGAAATTGCAAATTATCCATGACAAAAAATGTGGTTTCCATCTAGTGGATGGATATGAGAAATCTGGTCCCTTATCTCCAAAAATATCAGTCCTTCCAATAATAATAATAATAATAATAATAATAATAATAATAATATAGCAGCCATGGAAACCACCACTAAGAACTACGCAGATCCATTAATATTACAGCTGATAGACCAGTTCACTGAGCATCTCTCTACCACCTGTTTATCCCTATGTACACTATCCAGTGCTGTGGCAGGGATCTCTCTCTACCTACATTCTACATTGCTCTTGCACTGCTGACTTGCAATTTGATTTGTGTTATCTCAACAGCCTTGAGGCTAGATTTCCACCCAGAGGGAGTGTCACAGGTAGGGCTGATTGAGATATTAGTTTCTTATCCCCCCTGAGAAATATTATGTTGAAAAATTTTATCTTGCCAATAAGACAAAAGGTAAGCATCTTTTGAATACAAGCAAACAGGAAAAAACCTGTCAGCTCAGGTCAAACAAAAGGTTTCAGCCAGGTCATTTTGAAACATTTTCTTTCCAACGTCTTTAAGACTAAATGTATTAAAATTTCAAACAAAAAATTGTTTGGATTCAAAAAATGTAACTTCCGTTCTGAACCATCACAATTGGATGTGCTTGAACTCTTCTTTTTTTCCAAAAATGTCTGGAATGGGGTGAGTCTTCAAAGCCAAACCAGTTTTGTGAACAGTTTTGGTTTCAATGCTTCAGCATTTTTCACTGGAAAAAATGTTTCATTAAAAAAAATCTCAATCAACATAACCACAAAAGCAGGAGTTACTTGTTCCTGCTTCAGCAATTCTTGCTAGAGAAGCATAGTTATCCATGGGGTACACTTATCAAAGAGGCTTATGACATATATTAGGGATCCCTACATGCTCAATAAAGAAACTCTAGGGCTAGGTATGGCTAGGTACAGACATTCAAAAAGCCCAGGATGGAATCCATCTAAGTTAAGCAGTTTTCTATAAGTGGTATAATTTAGACTGGTTGTGGCCAGAACATATATTTGCACTTTGCTGGGGATATAAATCCTAGACTGGGTTCCGATGTTTTTAAACCAATCCGTATATAACAAACTTCTGTTCTTCATAGGTATAGACCAGTTTCTGATCACTTATACTGGTAAAAGTGAAATGTCTGTACCTGGCCCAGGAGAGTGCAAAAAGTTGCTTAACTAAGAATTCTATCAGCGGCTTCACTTAGGAGTTGTGTGAAGCTGCACAACTCAACCAGAAACATCCCCAGTATATCCTCCAGAGCTGTGTTTCACAATCCGTGGGTCATGACCCAAAAGTGGGTCACAAGAATATAAGAAAGGGTCACAAGCAAGTTTTAACCCTCATCTCTTCTCATGAAACCATAACAGTTGTTGTTCCCATGAGGTAAGTTGTTACCCCACAACACGATGTTGTTGGTCTCACGGAGTAACTTGTTACCCCACCTGCATGAACTAAATGGAGCCAGTGACAACAGTATAAATGTACAAAAAACTGTTTATTAAACATACGGATTGTTTGAAAGGGTACTTGTGATGATTTGAACCCAAAATATTATTTAACTAGAACTATGAACAAAAATACTTATTTTTTTTTTAGAGTTTTCAAAACGTGAATGAACAATTTGCTAAGTCTGTAGTTCACAATGTTTTCAAACTAACATTTTTTTCCAAAAAAATTTCCTAACTGTTTTAACTAAATATTGCATTCCTCACAAAGCAGCAGTGATGTACTGTGGTGCACACAAGCAACTTGCTTACAATCTTCGCATTGTTTCCAGGTTTTGCAGTCATCTGTCCTTGGACAAAAAGCACAATGTCTACTCATGCTTGCAGAAGGTCCTACTGGGGTGCGTTGTGGCAATTTGTATTTTAAGGCAGTCATACCAGACTTGACAGACTTAGACAGATTACATGTATCCATCATTCTTCATTTTGTCTGTCAATCAACTGTTTTCCAAGCTCCTGTGAAAAAAAGTACTGTCTTCTTAAATGTGACCTTTGTTTCCAGTTTCCATTGTAGCCTAGACAAATGATGAGGCTAGCAATGGCAGCCACATCTATCATATTGAAAAACAGTGTCATTGGCCACTTGTTGATTTTCCATCTGCAGGTGGTCATATGGACTAAGTGGCCAAGGTTATTCACCCCATCCTTGTTTTTATTGTAGTCATGCATGATGTCTGGCTTTCTTTGCTCTCCACCCACTGCCAGGTCATGGTGCATGTTTGACAGGAACAGCACAACTTTGTACTTCTTTAGAACATAGGAAACTAGGGTGAGTTCCCATCAAAAGCAAAAATGGATTAAAAGTTTCCCTTCTTCAATTTGCTTGCATTTAATCTGGGATATCAGCCTTGTTTTTCTGAATTGTACCCACATAGGTCAAGTCCTGGTGTAGCAATCTTTCTGCCAGGTTAGTACTTGTGAAGAAATTGTCACCCACAATACTCCTTCCCATCTTGTAGCAGGGATGGACCAGTTTTTCAAGACCTGGGTACCAAGATTACCTTGGCATGGAGTTTCTGGTTGTTTGCCCAGGTAGATGTCTCTAGACAGGGGCAATGATGTTGCTGCATCACAGCAACACCAAATTTTCAAGCCATATTTGGCAGGCTTGCTGGGCATATACTGTTTGAAGGGACAGCGACCTCTGAATGCAGTGAGCTGCTCATCAACCGTCAGGTGTATTCCTGGAATATACCATTTCCTGAGCTGCTCCACAAATTGTGTCCAAATATCTCTAAAGGCAGCAAGCTTGTCCACAGCTCTCCTTTCCTCACATGTCAGTTTGTTGTCAAATCTCAGGTAGCTGGTGATTTCACAGAATCATTTTAAACTCATGGTGGTATGGAAGAAAGGACACCTGGTGCATTGCTCCCACAACTCCTCCAGTGACTTGTGACCACTGTGATATAGACCGCTCAGCAGTAGGAGGCCCATGTAGGCTTTCAGCTCTGTTTCCTCCAGCTTTTTCCACTCCTTTCTATTTTCAGGATGGCTATCATTTTGCTTCCTGAATCTTCTTTCTGCCTCTGTTTCTTTTCTGATAACAGTCAGAATATCTTGTGAGAGAAACTGATGGAACATTTCCACCACTGTGTCTTTATTACTTTCTCTTGTTGGCCCAGCACTTCTATGGACTATGTCCTTGGCTGTTCTCCGATGATGTACTAGCTGTGGACTTTTTCCCCACACTCTTCCCTTCCTTCCTGTAAAGGTGTCATCATCTGCAATGTTTTTCTGGGGGCGGTGGCAGTGGTTCTGCTCCACGCCCTGCTGTAGCTCTCCTCGGTCTTCCACAGGGGCACTGGGCAGGTCCTCTTTTCTTTCCCACTGGAAGTGTTGACATCACTTCTGCTTGTGACACCAATTCCTCCTCCTCTGAACTGGATGAAGCTTCCATAGACACATGGTCTTCTTGCTCTGAACAATCTCCCATGTCTGGAACAAAGTCCGCATCCTCACTGCCTTGGGATAAGATTTCATCAGTGGATGCGTCACTGTCATCCCCGGTGACCTGTGCAAGACAGGCTTCAGCATGGAATATGCGCTGCCGTCTCATTCTGGACTGCAGAAAAAGGACTGCAGAAAAAAAAAGAAAAAATTGATTACTGCTAAATGTATATAAGTAACAATCAAAGACAAGCCGGTCCACCTATGCTGTCAAAGAAGCAATTTTGCCCTGCCCTATGGCAGCACAGGTAGTACCCTCTCCTCCTGGGCACAGAAGCCAGACACCAGCATCCACCCTTTGGAAGCAAGCCAAATGTGGGTGGATGCTGTTTGAAAACCACACATGCAAGGGCTTATTGAGAGCAGATAGTGGGTGTCAAGCCCTTACTGTTGAAGGGGACTCCATAGTGTGCGCTGTACTGAAGTAAGATGTTCTATTTCTTCTCTGCTGTCCCTTTGCTGCTTGTCCTCATGTCCAACAAAAGCAGGGCAAACTACCTTGTATGTTATGAAAAGGGCAGGTGAAGCAGAGTTTTGCCATGAGAAAAGAGGGCAGAAGTAGATTTAGGTGTGACAAAGGGGGTTTTTTGGGTTGGGTTTTGTTTTTTTCTTGGCAAAGGCAGGGTGTTTTGATGACCTTGCAGCCTGCAAACAAGGTGGTTAGCAAAAGGAATTACATCTTCTGCAAAAACAGAATGGAGGATGGCCATCCATTAGTTACCATGGATACCTGAAGTGGACATGAATAAGGTGTGACTGAAAGCTTACCTTTCAGACGCATCCATCCAAAGTGGCCAAACTAATCTAGGCCTGTCATTTATACAGAAATTGCATTTGGGTAACAAAGTTCCCCAATATAAGCTCAACTGGGGTAACAAGTTACCCCAATGTATTAACATGGGCTTTAAAATGTTACCCCATATGACAAAACACATTCAAGTCTGGGGTAACATGTTACCCTGGGCAATTTTTCATCCATAGAGAGCAAACTATTTGTGTAAGCTAGCTGTTCTTTGGGGATATTTGTGTTGTAGCCTTGCCATCTGGCAGAGTTCTAGCCTGCAAGAGGCTTCTTGCCCCCTCCATGCCCCACACACAGGGCTAGGGCCTAGGGGTGTGGGGCAGTGAGTCAAGAGGGAAAAGCAGTGGGGCAGGACTGGCCATTGATGTTTAAAAATGAGTCCTGATACAAAAAAGATTGAGAACCACAGCTCTAGAGCATATAGTTGAGAACAGCTGAACTCCACCGCACCCTAAGAGGTTGCAGAAGGTCTACCTCCCATAGCTTGCCAAATCTGTTGTGCAGTGCAAGGAATTAGGGTCTGGCCCAAAAGCAGGGAACTGTGCAGCTCCAGTAAAGCTCAACTTCCTTTCTGAAGCTCAGGAATGACATTTACACCAGTTATAAAATCATTTTGCAAAACATTGTAAATCATAATGGTGCCAGTACAAATGCATGACCAGCTATTCCAGGATAACTGGTTGCAATAAACTCTATTAAGAGACACACAACCTTCACAGTGGTCTAAGTTACAGTGGTGTAAGTGTAACATCCCCCCCAGTTTTTCCTGGGGTAACTCTTCTTTGTATTCAATGAAGTTACACTAATGTAGAGGTTTATGTCATGTGTTCATCCTTGTTTACTCTGGTGCAAGTGTGTCACATGTCCAAACCCTTAACACACTTTTGTTCCTGGATGTTATGATATTAATATATACTGCAATGATTGTAAGGCCAAGGAATGATAAAAATCAAAAACTTTGGGAGCTAGGCAGAACACCTTATTATGACTGACTACACTAAGTCCCAGTGGCAGCAAAGCTGATGTATTCAGGCAAGGTGATATAGGTCACAATTGCTGTGGAAATGAGGGAATGATAAGAAAAGGAAAGAGAAGAATGGTTCTGTCTTCCTGGCCAGGCCCAACAGGCAGATAAACTACACTAACCCAGCCTGAAGAGACACAGCTGCCCCTGCTAGCCTCGGAGGAGCTGGCTCCCTCGTCATCGCAGAAGCAGCCCTGGGCCACTGAGGAGTATTGTAGCCAGCTAGGAAGCAGCTGGTCTTGGCAGACGAATGAAAACTGAAGCCCTAGGCAGAAGTAAAACAAGAGGGGGGACTGACTTGAGAGCTATTTATTCAGAGACACCACCACCCTATCTTTTTTCCTCAGCCAAAAAAAAAAAATCTCTATATACTAAGCCTGTTGAGCTGCAGAAAAAGTTATAGGGCTTCTGTAACATTTAATTTGCCTAACACTCCTATTTGATAAATACTAGTAGGCATGCTGTCTTTTATACATATACCGGTTCTTATCAGAATTTGGTATTCCAGTCTTGCAAAGTCCCACTCATTTGCCTGGGGTGAGTAATTTCTTTTGATGGGTGAGATAAATAATGTTCAAGTTTGTATTCTTAATCATGATGGTAAAAATGGGCAAGTACATTTTGTGCTTGGCCAGGTAAATTTTCAAAGCAGTTTTTCAATGTTTTCATATTATATTGCTGATTTTCTAATTTATACATTTCTCTGTCATTGCCTAGCCTGGAACGGTATAAGATGGAATTTATGTAACTATAGGTGTTGATGTGAATCCTGTTCTAGAGCACTGTACTAGCATGTCCAAATAAACAAATGTCAATGAATGTAGTCTACCCAAAACAATAGTTGAAGCCTGGTTACCTACTTCCTGGGCATGCCTATACATGCACATTTACTGCTCAGTAACCTAAATTATTGCACAGTACAGGCTCTCATCTACATGTGCATACCCATCCTGAGCAGTAAATATGGTGACTTAAACAGACGTGAGTGTAAATTTGATACCTGTGTCAGGCAGGTTAGTTTTTTCCAGAAAATAAAGTTTTATAGTTTCACCCATGTGCACATTTTGGAGTGGTATTAGGAGTAGGGGGGTTCGGGGTGGGGGACAGCGGAGCAGGCAGACTGGAGCAGGGAGTGCAGGAGGAGGGGATTGGCCAGAGCCTTCTACAGCCAGTGTCATGGGTCCAGCTGGCAGGTGTGTGGCTGTCCTAGGGTCTGGGCAGAAGGGGTCTGGGGTGGTCAGCAGATCCAGCACCATGGCCAGCTGCAGCGCAGGGCACTAGTGGTTGCTGGCAGAGGCTGGGCTGGAGCAGTGGGGCACTGGGCACTGCTGGCAAGGGCAGGGGCTGGAGCAGCGATGGTGCAGGGAGGCAGGGAGGGAGCTGCTGCATGCTTCCCCTGCACTGGACATGCAGCTCAGGCCAGCAGGGGAGGGGCTGGTTAGGGATCAGAGGGGGGGTGCTTTTAAGATGGCCACCAAGTGGTGGCAGCTGCCTCTGGCCTGATCATGGCTGCCAAGAGCTGGCAGCCATGTGGCCAGAGGCTGGAGATCCCCCAGTGACCACAGGAGCACATGGCAGGCTACTCTGACCTGGGACCAAAATTAATCCCAGGTTGCCTGTATGTGTAGATGCCTTCCTATTCCTGCTTACTGTGCAGTAATTTACTGCACAGTAAATTTAAGATGGCATAAATGCATGTGTAGATGTGCCCCCTGGGTCAGTTATTCAAATCACTAGGTTAATGGATAAAATGGTACTGGCAGGTCCTCCTTCTCTTCTACCACCACGGACCATAATCTGTTATGTATGCTTAGCACAAATCTACAGAATCAAACTCAATAGGTAGAAACGCATCTGTTTTATGGAACCTGATAGAGTTTAAGTATGAACTGCTGAGTATTGAGAAGCTTCTAGAAATGCACAGAGGCAGAATTATATGAACCTTATTTAATGTAAAAAAATTAGGCACCTCCAGAATTATGTGGTAGCTGAGTAGGGGTTTTGAGGGTTACAATATTGGGATTTAACAGAGTGAATCGGGAGACATACACATCTTCATCCTTGTGTGGATTTAGCTCTAAGTCACTTTTGAAAATGAGACTTACACCTGTAAGTCTTTTAAAAAGGTGATGCTTAGCCCTTGGATAAAAACGTAAGTCTCATTAATAACAGTTTAAACAGTTTTCCACTGCTCCTTTCCCTTTTATTTAATCAAATGCATTTATAGCCAAAAAGAAAAATTAGCAGCAGCAAATGCCCATTTTTAATAATGCTGAGACAAAATATTGTTATTTGCCTAAAATATTAGTATGTTTATAAAATTGATCTCTGACAATGATTTTCTTTAAAAGAGTTTAATAAAACTAGCCCATTGCGTGTATGCCCTATTGGTAATAGATGAGATCTCTGGGATTTAGACAAACAGGTCAGTAAATCTTATATTTACTTAGAATTTAAAGGAATTATTTTTATTTGGGAACTGACATGAGTACCAGGTGTTTACACAACTATAAATGTTATATACAATTGACATTATTGTTTAATAGCTTTTTCCTGGGTATAGATTTTGCATATAAATATATGCAACAAACCATTTGAATATGTTTTCAGTGGCAGACTTCTTAATTTTGTAGAATGTCAATAAGAAGGATATTTTAAAAACAAAATCAAAAGAAACATTATCAAAGGAATTTCAGCACCTAACCTACTCCTCAGTTTAAATAACAAAATAAACAACCACTTTTGGCTCCACTTCCTCTTCATTTCTCATCTCAATGCTCATAAAACACAGTGCTTACAATCCCTGGAGGTCATGTCCTTTCCTCCCCCAACCTTCCTTTACACACAGCTGAATCCACCTCAACCAGTCTCTAATGATTTCTTTCTAGCCAAATCTCAAAACTAGTACTCCATCCTTATCGTCTGTGACAAATGAACTTCTCTACAGCCCACTAGGTTCTTCTTGAAATCTTGTTGTCCCTAGGCTTCCGTGTTGCTGGTTTCTCCTGGTTCTTTTCATATCTAATTTTTCCTTCAGCATATCTTTTGGAGGAACTGTTTCATCCCCAATATCTCAAGGTTATACAGGGCTCCTTTACCATCTTCTTTTCTTTCTTTGTACACTTTTTCTCTGACTAATCTCATTCACCAGTAAAGATTCAGCTACCTTCCATACATAGACTCACAGATCTCCTTTCTCCTCCTATCTGCTTCTGTATAAACTAAAATATCAGATTGCTTCCAGTATATCACTGTGGATGTCCAGTCATCAGCTTAAGCTCAATATGGCCAACAAAGAATTCTCATAATCTTCCTCCTTCAAAGCACTTCCCACTTCTTTTTTCCTCAATAACTGTAGACAACACCTCCGTACTCTATATCACCAAGGCCTGTAACCTGGGCATCATCTTCAGGTTTGATTGTTCTCTAGGTCCCCATATCAAGACTGTGACTAAACATTGTAGAATCAGCATTGGGAGAATGTTGGCAGCCCTTAGGGTGCCTTCAAATCCACCATCATCAGCACCTGCAAAAAGACTTGGATTCAAGTACCAGGGGACATCAAGACTGGTCTGATGAGAATGACCAAGAGATTCTAGAGTTGACTGGCCATAAGCACAAGGCCTTTTGAGCTTGGCAGAACAACATCAACTCCAAGTAAAAGAAACGAATCTCCAAGAACCCAAGGCAGAAGTCCAAAGAAGGATCCATGATATGAAGAACAGATATCCCTTGTCAGTCATCTTCGGACCCACACATAAGGCAATCATGGAAGATAACCATCCTCAACTTCAAGGGATTGCTGATGATGATGATGATTGCAACATCAGATATGAAACCAAGCTCATGGTTTGTCAAGCAGTCATGACCTCTACCTAACTTTTCTGGACCAGATGTGGAAAATGTACAAGAGAAACCTCAACTTGCTGGGGGAGCACTATCAATGTTGTCTATGGAAGATCCTTCAAATCCAGTAGGAAGACAAATGTACCAACATTAGCTTGCTCTCGCACCTTCATGCTTTCTTCCATTTTGCCCCTTTTGCTTGGGAGGAGGTCCCCATTAAGAACAGCTAAAATACTTCATTGCTGTCTTTCAAATCTCTCCTTAAAACCCACCTTTACATGAACCCTTAAAAAAACATGCCAGTAATTAGCTACTGACATGTGAGGCCACTATCTATAGTGATACAGGCTGTCTCATTGTCCTTGAGCTCCCCACCTCCATCTGTCTGCATCCATGTCTCTTTTATTACATATGGATTGTAAATTATTATAAGCAGGTCTTTTTTTTTTGTTCTGCATTTGCACACTGTAGTTCCTAAGTGCTGCTAAGAATTAATAATGGTAATTTAGTTTATGTTTATGTATACATCTTTCACATTCATTTAATGTGGAATTTCACACAATTACAAGTATAATTTCCTAAGCTCTGTTCCCCATTTATATATCAAGATCCTGATCCCATGCTCACTGAGGTCAATAGTGAAACTCCCATCAACTTCTTTGTTTAAAGGATCACAGCCCTAATTTTTAATACACTGACTGATCTAATATGACAACATGCAAAGTTTCATCTCATATCCTCCTCAGTTGTTTGAGGATTGTGCACATATGCTATTGTGTTTTTAGTTATACAGCAGCCAAAAAGTGTGAAAGCACATATACATTTTGAATGCAGACAGGTTCATTTTGCCCACATAATTCAAGGCATAAGTTTTGCATATTTGTTTGTTGGTTGACACTGCAAACAGAGATAATATCAAAACATAAATAACTTTAATAAGACATTGATCTGGTTGCTATCAGGTTCTTGTGTTACAATAACTACTTAAAATCGAAGTAATGTATTGGATGTATAAATATATAGATGATTTACTTTGCAGGGTTACTCAGTCTTATGAGCATGCATAACAAAACAATAGAAAACATTGCCCACATAGTCTAATCATTCAGGCAGTATGTTAATATAGCCAAAAGTACACACAACTAAATAACATTTTCATTATCACTGAATGCTGCTAGAAAAACTAAACTCAAACTGCATGTGACAAAGGGAAATCCCACAAAGAAATATGACCATGTATATGACAAGGTCTTCAAAATTATTTCACATCTATAATAAAACAAACCTCATTTTTCTAATGCACATGCATGCTTATGACATGTTGCATTTTCAAGGAGATGATAGCCTTCTTTAAGAAAGCATTAGATCACAAACTTATGGTCAGCTGTGCTCAGAAAAGGATGTAAATATGCTTTAAAATATGATTATGTGTTTTCTTGAATAGAGATGCCTTCCTCAATCAGGACTAAATTTTAATTTGTTTTTCATATAAACATGCTCACCTAAGTAAATTTTCTCCCTAGCATTTCTTTCATGGTATTTCAATTACCAGCCATATCCATGAGCTAAGAGAACAAACTGTAACTGTTGCTTCACCCTTTTCTTGTTTTGGTTTAGATAGGGATGATCCTGCTTCAGGCAGGGGGCTGGGCTAGATGACCTCTGGAGGTCCCTTTTAGCTCTGCTTCCCTGTGATTCATTTGGGGAATCAAAATTGTTTTGGGAAGGTTAATTTTTCAGGGACAGAATTGCTGCCGGTAGAGAACTATTTTCCCATTACTTTCCCTTCTGAGAGATCCAAGCTATGAATCGAGAAAGCATCAACTTTCCTCCAATGATACTGCAAAAGATGAGAAAGTTACAGGCTGTGCTGTAACACAAAGCAAAAATCCTAGGAGCAAAACAGTTTAATGTTTAAATGGAATTCCCTTTATAGTATGTTCAGGTTTTGAGATGTGGGCTTTTTTTACTCTTATCTTCCAGGGTTTCTTTTTTTTCCACAGGAAAAACTTTCCCATAAATTCACAAACTGTTCTGGCGCTCAGTATAGTTCTACACCCTGAGAATTTATTATTCATGAAATAGGCCTTTTGAAGTACTATTTCTCAGTATTGATGTTTTATCTTTAAACAGTGAACATGAACACTGGCTCAAAGGTCCACTGACAATCACTCAGGAATAACTCAGATGCTTATGTCTAGGCAAGGTCTCCCCTACACAGGGAACCTTTTGTAAATATTAGTTAGTAGAATCATAACACTAATAGATGTAGTTAATAATTATCACAATGTGCCAAAACTGCACAGTTTGCTCCCTGATTACAATATTAAATCGCTATTGAGCTGTGGTATTTGCTTCAGGCAATACTACTGAGAAGCCTCCAAAGACTCCGGTTGGCCTCTGTGCACAAAAATGGGAAATGTATGGCTGCACATAACACACAGGCAGCACTGGGTTTTGCCAGAAAACAAACAAAACTCAGACAATAGAAGGAAAGTTTTATCAGAGCTGAAGTGTCCTTTCACTTGGGAACTGTCATCTCACAGAAAGAAAACACACACACACACTTGATAACAGCTTACATGGCAGACCATTACCATGGGCACACTGACTCAAGCTGTTGACAGAGGGTACAGCACAGCAGGCACCGAAAGCTTTGTTTTATTTTCTCTTGATTACATCGAAAGAGAAGCTAAAGCAGTTCAGACAAGTTCAATGGTTCTTCAGGACTTATCCATACTCATCAGGCCCTCAGTCCTTATACCAATGTACCTCTAACTCACTGTTCTATAGGTCCAATAGCCTGAATGCAAGTACTCAGATGCAGAGCAGAGAGCAGGGTTCAAATTACAATGGGAGAGGTTTGCGGCAGTGGTAGCCAGAAGCTGGAAGGAGCCGCCGCCACCTGAGCTGCTTAGAAAGTGCAGGGAGGGCCGAGGGCTCTTGTCTCTTATGGAGAACTCAGGCCCCCCCAGACCCTCCAATATTTCAAACCCTGGGAGAGACATTTCAGTTTACTGTGAACAATAACTGTTGGTCACATATTTCATCTTCAGAGTGAATTCAGCTAAAGATGGGTTTAAAAGCCAGACTGCCTGTATTATTTTCTCTGTAATATCTCCCTTTGGACCTTCTTTTCCCCTGCTTTCTTCCCCTCCCTCACTTTTTGTTTCTCTTTTTTACCTATTTATATTTTCACTACATCCTCTCACACTTTGAACTTCTCTCAGTCCTGTTTTCCTGACCTCCTACTATTTGCCTTTTCACTGACAGACTCTTTTCTACCTGACAAATACCTTTGTTAGGTAATTTGCATCATCACAGATCTTCACAGGAGGTGAAAGGCTTCGTACCAGCTATGAACTGACTGCTCAGAGGAGTTTTCCATCTATGGACTCCTCTGTGAAATCCTATGAAATATGAACTTTCATTTCTATCCAGGAGAACTTTTACAATCTTTTCTCCAATGCCTGATGAAGGGTGTTTGTGCCTGAAAGTTTGCAATTAAAGAATTTTTTTTGCAAAAATCTTGTTGGTCTAATAAAAGACATCATCTCTACCATGAGTCTGGAATGTCTTTTCTACCTTGTATTCTATCACTCTAATGGCTCCCTTCAGCCTTTTTTTTCTCTTTTTCCCTGCTCTCTTCCCCTTCCCTCTCCCCCCTCTGCTTTACCTTTTGTCTTTATAATTTCTACCTATTTACATTTTCACTGACATCCTGCCACACTTTTAGCTTCTCTCATTCTTTTGAGTCTCATAGGGAATCTCTGCTGCTCTGCCTGAAGAAGGGTGACTGCACCTGAAAGCTTGCCAAGAACTTTTTTCCAACTACTCAGTTGGTCTAATAAAAGATATCACATCTACTCAAAGAACCTTGCCTGCCTGTGTCCTTAGACCAACATGGCTACAACCAAAAACCTAGGTCTCAAATCTGAAATTAATATCCAAATTTCTTGTTTTTATAAATTGGCAGAACAAAACCCCTAAATCTGACAGCTCTCAATCTCTAAGATTCACCATGCAGATAGGTCTCAGCATTTCCCCTCAAATTCAAGGTGAGCAGATTTATTGTTGTGATTCAGACCAGAACAGGAAGAGCTCTGAGATATACATACCCCTCTGAGTGTAGACCGATCCTTGATTTGGACCTGCGATTTGGGTTTAAGCCCAACTGTAATACAGACTAGTTAATGTTCAATAAATCTGTGAGTAAATATAAACACGTATTACAGAAAGAGAAACTGTGTCAGAGCAGAGGGCTTAGCCAAGGCTATCAGAAAAAGGTTTCATTCTCTGGAGTTGACTTTCTCCCTGCCTTGTGATCATGCTTCTCTGAAGCGTCACCAGGTCGTATAGTCAATCAGTCCATAAAAGCATAGCAGCAGCTACAAACCCAGACAATGACTTGCAAATATTAAAGACCAAAATAGTTAAGGAATGGGTTTTGCAGAATCCTTGCAATACAAAAAGCTGTTAAAAAGAGAGTGTAGACTTTATAGGGTTGTTTTTTTTAAAGAACACAGGTGTTTGCACTTGCAAAGTGCAGGTGCAACTACATCCATGCATGTGCACACACATGCACACACACACACACCAAAGTGAGGTTGAAATCTTACCCCTAATGAGATCATGCAGTATTGTGCACCTTCTGCAATATCCAGGCACATTCTTTATGTGAGTTCGGGGAGATATCTTGAAACAAGTATTTTGGGTTTTCTAATTGGGTCCCTTTGTGGGCTCTACAAGACAACCTGCTTAACACTGCTGTACAATTTACATGGGGCAAGCTTTTATGTTTATTTAAAAGCCATACTGTAAGCTGCAACAATCAACTTCCCAGAAAAGGGAAGGAAAACAGGGAGAAATGCAATTGTTAATCATTTGCTTTTGAAGCCCTGCTCAGACACATCTACTAAATGAATTATTTTGTTTCAACATTTAGCAAGTTACCTCAAGTACCTCTCACATTTGTTATTTTGTTTATTTACAAGTATGCCAAGTTGAATTTGAGTAGGTTTGAGATCTCACTGAAGTGAAAGTCTTCAGACCACTGCTATATGGTGCCAGTCCACAAAATGTGTTAATCTTAAATTAAATCCCACACACACTATTAAAAAACCCCCACAAAATAGGAAAATTTGTCTACATACTATTTTTCAAGGTCCTTCTAGAATCAAGATCATAAAAGCTCAATAGGAAAAAATTATTTTGTCATTTAATTCCTTTTGCTACTGCAAAGTTGTTTCCTAGATCATAGTTTCTAGTATTGTATAACCTAATTTAAAATGTCCCAAGCAAAGTATTTCCAAGGGTTCTTTGGTTTGAGTCAGTAAATTCAAGTTGAAGTAGCCAAATTGTCACTTTTTTGGTGATGCTATTCTGTCTAGCACTGCTGAGAGACTTTATTCCCTGTCAGCATTTTAAAGAAAAATCTGAGAAAGTAGATAAGCTATTAGCAAGTTACCAGGGTCTCCACTCTTTCTTCCAGTTTTCCTTTCTACCACAGCTAGCAGAGAGAAAAGATCAAGAACTATTGTAGAAAACAAGAAGAAAAGAACCAACTGGTGTTATATGTTACATTGTCAGGTACTATTAATTATTTATACAGTACTATTGGTACAGCAGCAGACAGGTCAGGTTCCCGATTATGCAGTATGTGCGTATTTTGCTGATGTACAGCAATTCTTTGGTCAGGTATTGCATTCCTATCCCCATTCTGATCATGTCCACCTTCTGTTTTTGAATTAAGGACATATTCAACATAAGGCATTTGGAGAGCAAAAGAATATTATCCAGGCCAGCATGTCTAGGCTTCATATATTCAGGACTGTTCTGTAATAAGTCTGGGCCTGACTTCACAGCCCTTACCTAGGTAAAACTCAGCTGGACATTATCAGGATGTTTGCCTGCCTCAGGATGGGGCACTTACAGGCATAATGGAAGGGTGCAATGATAAAATTTAGTGCAGGTTCTTCCCAAGTCAGAGCTAAAAGCTGTATATAACCTTTTTTAAGCTAGGCTGAAATGAAGAGAAATACCCAGAGTAAGGTCAGTGTTGCTTTGAAGTCAGTAGAAATTCAATGTAGATGTCAATGTAGATTTTTCAACTCTTCATTATTGTTTTATAGATTAGGTCCTCTGGCTTTCTTCCAGACCACTTAGCCAAAATTCAGAGGAGAATTTCTGATCAGTTTAAACAGTACCTTAATGCCCATGTCCTATGGCTTGCAAGCATTGTATTACCAAGGAAAGCCTGGAATCACATTGTCTATGACTTTCCGAACTACTTCTCTCAGAGAAGCTTTGCCATCAGCACTGACAAGACAGCAGCAGGGCTCACTAGCAGCAAGTAACATCTTTTCTCACTGACAAAAGATCCCATCAGCCTAAATTAGTTTGGAGAGCGTGTCTCTTCCAAAAAGCCATACATCGTCTCCACTAGTCACAATGTGAAAGCCCTGCCACCAGGGCAACAGTCAAAATTTATTCTCATGCTGGCTTCACATGTTAACTTATCACCAAACTAAACTCTTTGCTGAAAGGCTGAGGCTTCTATTCACAGAGGGTGAAAATTGGTTCCACTGGGAAAGCTTCAAAGTCATTTCAAGCATTAAACTGTGGCTGTATGTATCATAAGTACAGGAGAGGTCGAGGCACTGCCTGTGAACCATGGGGACTTGGTAAAGAACTTCCTGCTGCAATTGGCAGTGCTATTGTGTATTCTGTTCAGTCGAGCTCTGCAGCAAGAGCAAGTCACGTTTGTACATGAGACTGACTATACTTTTTCTGTTTAACATACCAATTACTTCCCATGTTTACCATGTTTAGACCAACTGCATGTCAAAAATTAACAATGCTAAAATAGAAAGCTTTGTTAATAAGTGCTAAAGTAAAAGCAAAGCCAGCTAAGAGAATATGGAATAGAAACAGGAGGTAAATTTATAGCGGACAGTATTATGTTAGGATGAACTCCACTTCATTGCAGACATCCCACACAGGGGCCTATTCTCTCTTTAAGACCAGCTTCAGCTTAAGATAAGTGACTCTTGAGCAGTGCACAAGGGTTTGGATAATTCCTCTCTCCAACCCCTATGAACAGATAAAACAATGGTGCTGTTTTATTTACATTGTGAACCTCTCCATTCCAATAATTTTCTCTTACGCCTTTCAACATCCAATAGCAGTGCAAACAACTGCTTAGACTGAAGTGTCTTTGTGGCAAGTAGGTGAAAGTTGGCAGGTCAACATTTTTTAAAAATCCTGATTTTGATGTAATCTGGGGCACATGAAAGGAAAAGCATTGATTTTTTTCCTCTACTGATCCTGGATAAACTCCTGCCATAGACACAAGAGCTGTGAGCTTTTTTTCTGGAAACCAGCCCAGTGCTGGGTGCAGTCAGCCCCAGAGATTTTTCCCCAAGTCCCTAAGAACAAGTATGCCCTTCACAGATCCACTACATTAGCACCTTCTTCTGACCTTCAAATTCAGCGTTTGTGCAGTAAGACATATAAAAACCATGGCCAAAGTCTCTAGAGCTGTGGCACACAATAATGGTTTGAGGAGAGCTTCCTTTGTTACCAATTACTGTAGGTCAGCAGACAGGACAACTTCCTGCTGGGAAGTCATAGTAAAAGGGCAATTTTTTTGATTAAGTGACACCAAGACAGATTATTAAAGCAGTTCTATATATTTAAAGCAAAAATGTTTTGGAAGTTCATTTTTACATTAAAAATCCTGTTTAGGAGGTCTGTCTTAGAAGGCAACTGCTGACAGAAACCTCTTTCTTAACCAATAATGCCCTGCTAACCAACTGTTTCTCCTTCAAGATCCTGCAGCCTGAGTAGGGTTTTGTCCACCTGGTAGGCTTTGCTCTGGGCAAGGGTTACCTGACACAGGCAGAGTACCTGCAAGCAACATGGCCAGTTGGCCTACTGGCTCCCAAACACACAAGCCAAGTCCCTATAAGAACTTTCTCCATTCTGTAACACCATTTTGTGCCTAGAAACAAGTGCTGTGATATGATCTTCTATGAGATTAGAGCACCTATATTTCTAGGTTTTCCTATGGGCAGCTCTTGTAGGCCAAATATCGCTGAGGCTGTGAAGAATTGGTCCTCCTTCTGCAAGGTAGGCCTGGGGTGGGAGCAGGGTTTCATCTTCCCTTCAGTCCTTAGACCATACAGGAGAACCAGCTTCTCATCTACAAACAGAATGAAAAGCAAAGTAATATATACAGGGGGAATAGTTGTTAGCATATACCTCACAAGTGTCTAAATTAACTATATCAGCTCAGAAATGGGGCTTGGACATTGCTGCAGACAATTCAGTCAAGACCTCTGCACAGTATAGAGACACATTGGAAGAAATGCTAACAAGGTATTGGGATGCACAAGGGTAGAATGTGAAAACTATGGCGAAATCTGCAGTGTCTTTATATAAGTCTGTAGTGCAACTAGACCTGCAGTCCTGCATGGAATCTTGGTCACCTTATCTCAAAAAAGCAATATAGAAACAGAGGGGGTTCAAAGCTGGGGAAAAAATGATCAGAGAATGTAAAACTCTCACAGGGAGATATTGCACAGATGGGAATTGTATAACTTGGAAAGGAGGTGACTATGAGGGATCAGTATAAAAGAATGGAGAATAATGAATGGTGCAGAGAAGCTCAGTCATAAACTCTTTCTCTCCCCATCTCATAACACACAAACAAGAGAACAGTCAATGAAACTGAAAGGTACAAACTGAAAAAATGTAAAAGTTCATACTTTGTCACTCAGCAAAT
Organism: Caiman crocodilus; assembly: GCA_030014935.1. Taxonomy (NCBI): domain Eukaryota; kingdom Metazoa; phylum Chordata; order Crocodylia; family Alligatoridae; genus Caiman; species Caiman crocodilus. The sequence goes on along the minus strand of JAGPOW010000261.1, from coordinate 77,623,819 downwards.
AATTATATTGTAAAATTCATTGCTCCAGGATGTCTCTGAAGCTAAAAACATAAGAAAATTCAAAAAAAGGATTGAATGTTTGCATAGATAACAAGAATATCCAGAGTTAAGGGGTTTTAAACATCTTCTGGAGACATCTGGCTACTGACTGGTGTTAGAGACAGGACTCTAGAGTAGCTAGACCATGGCAATTCCTGTTTACGGGCTAGCTATGCATTATTCATACATGAAGGTTTACTCTTAATTGCCAGGTGGTGCTTCCTTGGACGGCTAGAGAGAATACAATAGAATAAAATAAAATGTTAATAGAATAAAGTATCACTACATTAAAATGCACCTGGTTAAAAACATAATAATTCCTTTCAGCAAGCAGCTGATTAGTTACAAAGTACAACATTACATTCTCTGAACCTTTTCTACACCTTTTTAGTGGTTCTTTAAAATTTCTTTTAAGCAAAACAGATTCTATGAAGAGGAAAAGGAAGCAGAGATCCAGCTGGATCCTGGAGTAGGACAGCTCACTGTGCATGCTCCCTCACTTTTTTGTTTGCTTAGTCTTTGCTTATTGTGTTTGGAAAAGGAGAAAACTTGTCCAATTAAGCGGGCTTATTTTGCTCCATCAGTATAGCATGGTGTTCTCATTATTCTTCAGTGGCCCTTGCTTTGGGAAAAAAAGCCATATATATGTTAGCAAGCTAATATTTGTTTTCATATTTGGAATGGTTATTATTCCCTGTGTACATTTAACCTTTAAAAAAGATCATCACCAATAAAAGATTGATTTTTGATAGTCCATTTGGCAATGACATAAACCTTAAGAGAATATTACATGACTATAGGCTGGGGGGTGGGGGGGAATCTGAGCTCTTTGCTTATTTCTTACTCAAACTCCCATTCATGTCAATGGGCATTTATTTTTCAATAATTTCCTAATCAAAATATGCTGTTTACCTATTTTTTTTTCTAAATGCCAGTCCTTTTAACTCGCTCAGGGATCTGAAAGTCAAGTAATAAAGTTTCTGCCAGCCAAAAGATGTTATACCTGTACGAACTACGAACTCCCACCGATCAGGAGAAATTCCACTGATCCCACTGCTGTGAAACTGGCTCAAAAGAGAAGAGGCACAACAGAATCCAGCTAACTATTTCTGAACTCTTTCTGCAGCAATATGAGGGATAAAATGCAGGCACCATATAAAGGGAGCAGATCTGCTGAGTAAGAAGATGCCATTTTATGCAGCCAGTTTTCAGAGCAGAGCTACACACTTTAATGTGCTTCTTTTTACGCAAGATCAATTGTTGCTCTGCTAGCAGAAAGGTCAAAAATACAGAGTGTTCAATCTAAGGCAATCTGCTTCATTCAGCTTCATTTAGATGGAGAGTTATTTACATCTCACTGAATTAGTGAAAGAAAATGGGAGTGTGAGACTATTTCAATTTTAAATCTCATCCATGAGCTTACTGTTACAGTATATATAGCTGGTGGAAATTCATATCAAACAGGGACTAGTTTCCTGACCATGGCAATGGTCCCAGCACCTACAGAATACATCAACTCAGATGTCCTACATAGTAGAGCACAAGATGTTAAACTATTCATCAAAACTGAAATTTTGCACTGGACCATTGAATTTCCAGTCAAAACAAGAGAACAAGAGAAAGCTCAGAATAGCTAATAGCCCGGGCATGGCCTGGGACCGGGAGGCTCCTGTTTTTATCCTACCCAATTTTGGTAAGCACCTGACTGTTGAATCCTACATTCCTGGTGAGCACCATAACCACCTAGCTATAAAGCAGTTTTCCTTTAGCTCAGGGAACGTTACAAAATGGAACAGCTCTAGCAGGAGAGATTCAGAGCAAACCCCCTCTCAGAATGGAGATATTTGTTTCCCAAGAGTTCTGATTCAAATTTTAAAGAAACTCCAAGTGGTTTGTAAAAAATTGGACTCTGGCTGGACAGAAGAATGGAGATTGCAGAAAACCAAATAAAAACAGCAAACATGAGATTTATCTTTTGTTCTGGAATCCCAAATATACAGGAGATTCATGGCCACTCCCAAGACAAAGATCCCCAAAACTACCATGTTAAAAAACTTCCTCTATTTAAAACTGCTATAATATGCCTTCTGAAGAACTTCAGAATCATAATATATGGAGTAAATAGTTGTCACCATGTAATTCAATCTTAAGGATAAGCTTGAATCCGGAACCTTCACTAGGTAATGTTCATCTTCCTAGTGTAATAATTGTACAATAAGACTATCTATGGAATATGTATAGAATAATTACTATCTCCCTTACAATATGGTGAGATGGATTAATGATGTTTTATCTCCTCATAATAGGCTCTTATGCTGTATTGCATTATGCAGAGTATATACGCTCTGCAGATCATACCATTGTACTGTTTTCTACAAAGACAGTGAAAATACTGGCCCCCTTTTACATGAACCTACACCACAGACTGCCGAAAGTAGCTCATCTCTAACCTGAGGCCAATAGCTGCTGGGAAGTAATTAGTTGTAGTGCTGCTATAATCCCCTAGTAAATGTAAGTGTAACTCATATTTGTGCTGAAGGTGAAACGTTTGTGGTAACAAATGCCCTTTTCTCTGAATAAAAATGTATTTACTTTTAATCAATCAGGGACTCATTACCAGCGTTGTCTTCATCTCCCTAAGCCTTGGCCTTTTGTGCATGATTTCAGCGCTGTATGAGAGCATTTGTAGATTATTATGAGAACATTACAAAATAACTCTAATGAGCTGAATCAACCAGAGAGAGTCAGAATCTAGGAGGTAGCCCTATTATCTTGTTGTACCTTTAGGCTCTTACCAGACCCATTAACTCCTCAGAACAAAAGAATGAAGGACAGAGTAAACATTATTATTTAATTACTGAGCATTCATACATGTTATATGGGTGTATTTTATACATATATGGAGTGCACCCATCACAAAGGTGCACTCTACGGATGAAATCTGGTACACCTAAGAAGATGGGGGTGAAGATAAAAAAGAAGAGGATGGGGGGGAGCTAAAATAGCTTTAAACCAGCTTTACATGCATCCAAGATTGAGCTGCTCCAGGGGTTGGAAAGGCTCCTGGTGTAATGTAGGCAGGTCTGGGGGAGACTATTAAGTAAGAGCAGCCTCCCTGTGATCCCCTCTAGACCACAGAGTCTCCAGAGTCCTGCCCCTATGGAGCTTTTCTTAAGGCCCCTTTTGACTTCTTCAGTTCCTGAAAGGCCAAAGTAGGGCAGGGGATAGAACCTATCAAGTTTAACTTCATATAGGCACTAAGGAAAAGAAAAGTCCTGAAAGATAGGTACCTATCTCTGTTCACTAAAACGTATTTATTTTCATTTTTATCCCATGTACCTCTCTTAAAACTAAGGTACAAATGAACAAATCTAATAATATAGCATATCAATCTAGACTGTTACTACAGATCACTTCTTAACTAGATTAAATATAGGAACTGCAGCTTGTTCTTCCAGAAAGTGCATGCAAAGAACGGATTAACATTGCACCATTCTGACTTTATCTCTACATACACATATACAACGTGGTGTTGTCGGAAGTCAGTCAGCCACTCATGGGGACCTGAAGTCAGAAAGTAAGGAGGCGGAGGTGGAAGGTGGGGGAGAAAACAATAATCATGGCAGCAAACCAAAATTTGATTCAGAAGAGATAGGAAAAAAAGATGTTTCTGTATGTTTTCAATCCATCTAGTTTGTGCATTCCTTGGAACACTGTGTATTGTTAGCTTCTCTATTTCCCTGTATGGTTAGCTTTTTCTTAGTTTGTTTGCTGGCATCTTTCCATAGCCAGAGGAAACAGATAAGCTTTTTTAAAAATAGGAAAATAATTGTAAAACTACAGAAATCATCTGTAAGTCTTCAAGAGTACATAAAATACCTGAAGGAACTTTTAATTCATTTTTACCTTGATTAGATTGTCTGTGATGAAACTTTAAGATCCTGGTAAAAAACATAATGGTGATATTAAATATTCTGTATGTATGTATGTATATAAAGCTTATGTTAGGGGTGAGGGAACATGGAACTTAGCCCATTCTCTCACCTGTAGCACTATTCTTTTATTCCTACCATGTACCAGCAATATTTCTATCAAGAAATACAAAGGCAGCAACAGCATCTGTTTGCTTTGGAACAAGCACAGAGTTTTGGTGAAAAAGCACATGTATTGCAGAATGAGATTTTAATTCTGAACATGTGTAGTCAGCTTTTGATAGAAAACTCTAGTATTATAAACTATGATCTGGACTCCATTATTATTTGCTTTCAAGATTTTTTTTATAACATCTGCCATGTTGAATCAACCTAGTGCTTTTGACTTGTAAGAACAGATTTAGCAAAGAGGAAATTGTGACAAAAATTGCCTGCCTCCTTGTTTCTTTGTATAGTGCAGATCAAGTGATATACTCACAGCAGAAATGCAGCCTGATCATTACTGAACACTCTCCTTGGCGTGCCTAAGAGCAAACTTTCTGTTGTTTCAATTAGATGATCTTGGGTATTCAGGGAATGTAATAGCAATGGAGCTCAGTTCCTAAAATCCTAGAAATTAGAAACTGAAACAACCTGGGGAATCATCTTGGCCATCCCCTGACAATGGAGATTATTTTCTACAACACTTTTAGTGTGTTTTTTTCCAGTCTATTTTTAATGATTCAAGCAATGGGGCTTCCATCACTTTTCCTGGGAGACTATTCCACATTCTAATAGATCTCACTGTTAGGAAAATTTTCCTGATATTCAGTCTAAATTTTCCTTTGCTCAATTTCATCCCATTACTCCTAGATATGCCCAGTAGAGGCTGGCAAAAACTGAAAGTGAGTAGGCAAACCTGACACATTACATGTGCTCAGAGACAATTTACAGCAGCGGGTAAAGTGATAGAGTCAATTTACAGCATTCTGTAAGTGATAGAGAAGGTCTTAGGGCATGCACTTTCAGAAAATGTTTTTGATTCTTGATGAAAACCCCAAAGTATAGAAAAACATCTAGAAGCTCTAATGACTTCAGATTTTTTACATCGCTCCAGCCAAACACAACAAGAATGGTGTGCGATCAGATAATGGGTAACAAATAACATTGTTTATGCTCCCACTGCCAATGAAGCCAAGCGAAAGCTTAGATTTATAGGGGCATCAAATCTCTCTCTTTTTTGTGCCTCAAACATAACAAATTATTGTTTGCTTTTACACATTAGGCAGAATTAAAATCTAAGATACAGTAACATTCCTTGAGTTATTACCCATCCCCATAGAAAATAAAATGAAACACATAGAGGTGGTTTTTCTATTGTAAGTCTTCATGTGTAAATAAAAGTATTCCTATACACACATACTTTCACAGTAATAAAACAATTCTGTTATAGTAATTTCCCTCCCTATCTTTCTTTTCCTTTATTTCTTCAGCTTCACTCTCTATCTGGCTATCTTTTTTGTCATATTTAGCCTGTTTTTGATTAACTTTCGTTTAAGATTCATTGGGGTTCACAACCTTAGTGTCTAGTTTGAGTCTTCCTTCTCCACCCACATCCCGTCTCCCACCATATCCTGTTACTACTTCTTCTAACACATTTCTAAAAGTCATCCCTTCCTTTTTGACCAAAAATCCCTGGTCATCTCCTACTTCAGCCTTCTTTCAGTCTTCCTCAGATTTTACTACACCATACTCCAACCTATCTAAAACACATTTTAAAATTTTTCTCTGGCCGCATCATTCCTCTATTTGAATGTCTCCTCTGATTTCCTCTTACCTTCCATACAAAGTTCTTGCTTACTTATCTTGAAGGCCCAATCTTCCACACTTTCCATCATAATTGAGCCTGCATACTTCCATCATATGCACCAAAAAATCCTCCCTCTCTTCATTTAAACCTCTCCTTTCAACTTATTTCTTCCCTAGAGCCTTCTATTGATGAGCCCTGAAATATTATATGCATTGGTTAGAGACCAATGTCTGTGTCTGATTTAGACTGTAAGATCCTTAAAGTATGGACTGTATCTTCCTTTATGTTGTTTATGGAAGATGACAGGAAACCAGTAAAGTAATTCAAGGTGGAGAATGATATGGTCAGAGAAACAGGAAAGAAAGACGATTTTAACAGCCTCTTGAATAGCAAGCCAGCCTCCCTCAAATCTGTAAAAAGTTCAGCAAACAAAAGAAAGCTAAAGAACTATATTACTCTCACGTCAATGCAGGAAACTCCACAAGGACTTAGTCAGAATTGTATCCAGATGCCTAAAGAGTGGCTGAAACTGCATCGACAACAAGAAACCATGAAAAATAGTCCTGGGCAAAACAGGTACAGCAAAGGAAAAACAGAAAGTATATACAGTTCAAGAACTGGCTGCACTTTTTCTGAATTTAGCATATTGGGGAAGTCAGAGCAGTAGGGATGCACAAGGGAAAGATGAATTTTTGGTACATTACAAAGACATGGCAGTATTTGTCTAGCATCTGGGTATAAACAAAGGACAAAGGGCAAAAGGTTCCCTGTGTTTAAAGGGAGAACAATTGATCTGTCAGTGGGAATAAAGAGGAAAAGCAAAGCATGATTAAGAGAAAAGATTACTGAAGTTGGCTCTATTGGGTTAAATTCATAAATGATGCACTACTAGTTAGCCTTGGTGGTGCTATGTATATCCAGCACGTGACACATAGTAGTAGGTGAATGCACTGGCCGAAGGCAATGATCATTCCATTTGGTAACAGTCGTAGCCACTCCTATACCTAACTTTGCCCAGGTATCTCTGGTGAAATTATATGGTTTATGCTGGCGTTAACCTAGAAAGCCCCATACAGTTTGGGATCTACATACCTTGAGATCAGCTCCCTCACCATGACTGACTGTCCAGCTGAAATTATCAAAAGCTCCCTCAGTATAAGCACTAAAGCTAATACTAAGGCATTCTGTGGAGAGGATATTTTGCTTTAGGACTCATGTCTCATTGGGTTCATCCATAATTTGGATAATTTAACCTTCTCAACACAACGCCACTTACATCTTTGTTCTCTCTTCTATAGAGGGGTTGTTAGGTGGAGTTAATTTGTGGGTAGTTCTTGGTTTGTGCTGTGATTTTCCAGTTATAGCATTGGCAAATAGACCACTGGTACTATAGCTATATTAAACATTTGAAGAATAAATGTGTTGTTTTTCTCTACTTGATCTACATATTCCTCCTAACCTACTCTCCCAAGTGCTCTTTCTCACTTGTCCCACTCTGCTTTGTGCCTTCTTTCAGGACTTTCCTTGTACCTAGACAGGCCTGTTCTATCCAGAGATGTAGAACATCTCTGTTCTACAAAGTATCCTTCCTCTCTTTCCCTCATATCCCTTCTTAAACCTCAGTTATCCCATGAAAATTTGGTAAGCTGATCTGCTCACCAATTTTGTTGCTTTCAATTGAATATTTGCTTCATTTCTGTTTTGTTAGGTCAAAATTCTTGTGGCCAAGAAATTTGACTTCTATCTTGATTTGCAAAATTCAAAGTACTTTCATGCACTGTATCCATTCAGGTAATATTCATGCAATTTCAATGAGTCAAGAAATACAACAATGCATATTGTTTCTGCTCAGCAATTAAACATCAACATTCTAAAATGAGCGAATAGTAAATAAGCAGTACCTAAATACTGCACTTTCATAGAAATATTTAGATAAATGATTGTTTAAAGACATTTCTCTGTCCTCTAGGAATGCTTGATTTAGGTCTGCACATAGTGTTATGCATTGAGCTAAACCTCATTAAAACTGGCCACTTTAACTACTGCCCTTTACTTAAGATAGCTATAAAAAGTTTTCACCAAAAACAAAAGGCAAATACAAGGTTGTTGCAGAATATGAATGTTCTGGGCACAGAAATGTTGCTCAGCATTGTTTTGGGTATGTCTCTGTATGCACAGACAAGGCACAGCTCAGACTGAGAAGAAGAAAGAACACAGAAAGAGAAGAGAGCTTCAACCCAGCCTGAACAGCACAGGTGTGCTGCCCTGGCAAAAGACAAAGGAGAAGGTGTCAGAGTGAGGGAGCTGGTTGAAGAAGCTTTAACAAGGAAATTGTTTCTGACTGTTTGATTCACCTTGTGATCAAAAAAGCAGGGATTAGTATGTTCTTATTAACATACAACCCTGCACTAAAGGTACCTGACCCTTATTCTCCTCGTAACTGGAAATACTGGCAGGACCCCAAATACAGCTTAGCTTCTCAGGTCCAAAGGGAGGCCACCAGTGTAGCAAGTGGGACCTGTTTTCCAAGCAGAAAAATGTTGAGCTGGTGTTCCTGTCACACCAAGAATGATCAAATAATGGTGCTGTTTGCAGAAATCAAAACCAGACAGAAGGATTTAATATAAGACAGAAGGAACTAAAACAAGCACTGAAGGCTTCACAAAAAGGATTAAAACAAAAAAATAAAATAAAACAGGAGCTGGAGGCTTCACAAAAGGAATTAAATGACCACCTGGAGGTTTCCTGAAAAGGGCTGAGAAATGATTTACAAGCAGAGGTGAAATCTCTCTTGGAACAACTACAAAGGATCCAGGCAGGTTGGAAGGCCCTATCAACAAAACCCGCCGTCTGGTGTGGTAAGACTGAAGAGACTATGTGCTGCCTTATTGCCATAGACCAAAATTTTCACCTTGGAATAAGGAGCCAAGTGAGCTCTGGCCAACCAGGAACTTTCTAGGAGAGATGAAACCGAGTAAGGACTTTCTAAGAAAGTAAAGATGCAGTTCCAGAAGAAAATCACAGACCATGATTGAAGTCAGTCACCTGGATGTAGAATTAGGCCATTCTGATTACTTTAGTAAGACTAGAGATATACAGCAGCTCTGCCTCCAGATGTAACTCACTTGGCCTCTCTTTTTTTAACTAATGCAAAATAAACCCATTCAGTATCTTGGATAAGTAAAAACTGCTTAGGAGCCTAAATGAATGAGAAGATGGGCACTGCAAGGGATTTTTGATAATCAACATGAATAGCACAGCTCTGCTGCTGATGTAAAATGTACACATTTACCAAAAAAGACTTACTTATCCAGAACTGGCACAATCTCTTGATGTGCAGTTTGGACCCAGCCACCAGTCTGAGCTGGCAAGGGAACAGTTAGGCGCTAGGAGAAGGAAAGAGGAAACCCCAGCTGAACTGTCAGAGGAGCTGTGGAGACTTGAGTTTTTGGCATCTCCAGATCCCAGAATTTATCCCAGAATAAACTGGCAATGCAGTGATTTATATGTATTCAGCTGGACTTGACTTGCAAAGGAAGATCAGTTAAGAGGCGGCCAAAAACAATCTGAGGCTGTGAAATTTGGCCTGGAACTTGAAACTTTCCTTACAGCAGTGCATCAAAGAAGGAAGCAGCTGCTAGTGAGGAAAATGGCTAATTGCCACAAGCTCTTTCTATACAGTTCTGTGTTTAAATAAGCATTAAGGGTATTTCTAATCTGACTCATGATGTTATTGAATTATTAGAAAGGTGATAAATTTGGTCTTTAAAAATAAGGAACAGGCTGTAATGCAAAAATTTAGGTTCACTGAAATGCTGACACTATAAAGAAGCAAAACCCATCCCAAGGTTCAGCAGCAGCACTTAACATTTTCACAGCTGAAAAGGGCAGTTCCTACCAGGCCATACCTATGTTTCAAATCTGCTTCTGGTGATCAGAGACTGGTGTTTACCATTTGGGGGCAAATATGAAATACAAAACCAATAAAGTCTCTTCAGGGGTCAATAGGGGAACACCCTTGGCTGGTGCTTTAAAAAAAAACTTGTGGGAGAAAAAATCCAGACATTTATGGATAGGAATGATAATAGTTAAAAAAAAAACAAAACAAAACAAAATGGGAGAGCTAATGTAATATTATCCTGATAGGAAAGACCAGTAAATATGTAAAGAGTTAAGCTTATATTTGAACGTGTTATTAACCTGTTATATTATTTCTTTTCTTTCTTTATGAACAGTTGTTTCAGGTGTTGCCAGGTTCAGGTCTATCAATATGAGGAGGAAAGCAAAGGTAGGAGGAGGTTTATAGACTAGGATAAGCCTTACTGAAACTAGGAAGCTTACCTGTCCTCCCCTTCATCTAAAATAGCTTCAAGAGATCTTTTTCCATCCAAAAGAAAAGTAAATGCAAGGCTACTCCACAAGTCAAACACTGTGGGCAACGCAGCTTTGTTGACCATTGTTTTGGGCATGACTCTGCACATGGATAGGTGAGACATAACTCAGGTTGAGAAGGAGATAGCATACAGAGAGAAAAAGGAAGCTTCAGCACTGGAGCACAGCCCAAAAAGAAGCCTCAAGAGAGAGCTTCTGGACTGGGTTGCTGGCTAAAAGAGTTTTACCAGAAAAAACATTTGATTCATTCTATGCTCAAGAAAGCAGGACTTAGTACATGCTTGAAAACAAACAGCATCCATCAGAGGCATTGGACCCCCACCAAGTTTCCCACCTACCTGAAATAACTTGCAAAACCCCTGCCATGGAAACTGCTCCATGCTGCAAGGGACAAGGTGCATTATACTACAGGATACACCTAGCCTATGGCATTGGATAACTTAACTGCAAGGATACAGCCTAGAGAGAATCTTCAACCTTATTTCCCAGTAACTTGTTCCTGCAATTAATTCATATAATTGATTTTGAGGATGTAACTTTCCCACTCTTCCAGTGCCAGAACTCAGATAGCAATATACAGTAGAGTGAGAAAAAATTATGGTTGCAGAGAAAGGTCAATTAGGATTGTACTGGTGCGGCCAGGCATTCTTGACTACAACAGGCTTACAGTAGAGGAAAAAAAATGATGCTGCAGTCAGATATGTTTTGAAGTCCAAGTGGTTTAGGAAAAAAACTGAACTAACGCTGCACTAGATGTAGTTTATTGTGTTAGGATGCAGCAATGCCCTTTCTTCCAGACGTGCATTTTTGGTTTTTTTCTTCATATTGAGCATCAAGTGATTTCTACTTTATTTTTTAAAAGGACTTTCATGATGTCACAACTCTTAGCTTCTTTATTTGCTTTTATTTGAATTCAGAATGCATTTTTCAGCCAGCAATACCTGATCCAGAAGAGAGTACTTTGAGTTTTGGTGTATCCCATAGCAGTCTTTATGCTCTCACTACTTCAGCTTTTGTAATTTGATTATTTGGTCACACCCAAGAATACAGCCTATTACAGACATGTATTTGTATGAATGTAGCATCTTCAGATACAGTTTTAAGTAGCTGAATGGTGTATGTTAATGACATACTTTCAATAATTCTTATAATGTGAGATCTCAGCCCAGATTTAATGTTTAATATCCCTGGGATTCACACTGAAATTATTACACACATTATGTATTCCACTCCTTGGACTTGGAATTAATTTCAAAACAGAGAGAAAGTGCATCCTATTTGTTTTCTTTAGGGATTTCACATCAGTAACAGTCTATTTATTCTGGAGTTTCTGAAGTTTGAAATACCTTTCCACTTTGCTGTGTTTGATGCATATGGAGGATTTGTGTGGCACATCTTATTTCTGTTTCTCATTTTGGATATGCTATTTCCTTCTTCACTTGCAAAATCTTTATTCTAGCAAAATTTACCTCCCTAAATAAAGGACACCAGTTGTTATAAACTAGTCTTGCAGGATCTTCAATCTGCAACTATCTGCCAAACATGAACATTAGAATAGCTACATCTCTATCACATTTTTATGAAAGTCTGCCATAAGAAGAACATTCACAGTCTGCATAGCTTTGATCGATCGATCAATCTATGCATTGGCTATGTTTCTAATAAAGAGGCTTAGCTGCTGGAATGACTCCAAACATGATGGCACAAAGCAGCTAAACCTATGTTAGGTTGTGATCCAAGTAGTCTCAGACAGTAAATCTTTAATTTGCAAGACTGGCAACTATCACAAAATTAGAATTAAAGGAACATTTAGTACCAGTGATGATCTGGGCATTGTAGGGATATGCCTCCTGAACATTTAAAGAAGGTTTAATCTTTCTCTGAGACCTATTTCCAAGATAGATAGATAGATAGATAGATAGATAGATATAAAAAAATAATTCTCTCTTCTCTTCCCACCCCCTCCCAAAGGAAAAAAAAAAGTAAAGCTTCCTTTTTATAGTCCAACCTTACATGATAATGTGCTCCAACTGGGCTCAGACTCACTCCTCCCTCACTCCTGGCTGGGTCCCTTAGTAATCCCTGCAAGAAGGGCAAACACCTGTGTGAGCTATTCTGCTTAGGAAGAGCATATTAACCCTTACCCTGACAACCATGAATAAGATACAGTAATTACATCTCATTTATACCAGGACAGAATGATCAGCCATAATGTTGGCTGACAGGATTTTGACTTGATTCTCAGTTATGCACTCACTAAAACCTCACATGCAGGCAATTACTCAGCCACATAATCTGTCTGGGCTAGATCTGCAAAAAAGATTTGGGTGCCTAAGCCCTATCTAATTCCCAGTTTAGGCATATCAGTCATACCTGCAATCCCCACAAAGCCCTGCTCAGCTGCTGCAGGCATCTTACCTTGGAGGTGCACAAAGTCCATAGGCACACTGAAGTTGCACAGGTGCTAAAATTCAGCTTGTGGACATGCCCAGCAGTACTTCAGTGTTGACACTGTTAAGCAGTTTGACACCTGTCTCACACCTAAGCCCCACTGAGTTCACTAGCTTGGCTTTCCTCTGCCTGTGTCACCAGAGGGGCCCAGTCCAATGTTCCTAATATATCCAGCTTCCAATCAAATGGAGCTATCAGAGGAGTCATTTGCACTGCTTCATTTTTACCTGATGGCCCAGTGAATACTTCACTATTTTATATTTATTAGGCAGTAAAGAACTGACTAGAATCCAAGATTTTCCCTCCCCCTTCCCCATCACAAGTCTATAAGGTCATATCTTCTTTCCCCCTAAGCCAAAGACTATTTAATATTCATGCCAAGTGGAATAGTTTCAGGTAGAGGGAGTGAAAAGGCATCCTTTACCTTATCCTTAATAACTCAGGCAGTAAATGTGGGTCTGAATCCTAGAGAAGAGAACTGAATGGCACAAAGGATAACAGTCCCTGAAAGAAGCAAGGGGGGTAAGAGTGCTCAGAAAACCCCTCTGCTCAGCAAGGACATTCAGCGAGGCCTGAGGACCAAAAGGGGCGCATACAACCAGTGGAAGGGAGAAGCTATCACCAAGGAGGGGTACTCCTCCTCGGGCCAGGAGTGTAGGAGGGCTACTAGGAAGGCCAAGGCAGAGATGGAACTCAGGCTAGCATCCAGGATTAAGGACAACAAAAAGTTTTTCAAGTACATTGGGAGCAAGAAGAGGGCACCAGGCAATGCAAGGCCCCTGCAAGACACAAATAGTAATCTTGTGGCCACGTCAGACAAGAAAGCTCTTTTTAACAGTTTCTTTGCCTCTGCTTTCTTGAACAGAGACCAGGATATCCCACCTACCAGAGGTAGGGACAATCTTGAGGATAACTCTATCAGGTCTTCAGTCAGTGCAGATGTAGTTAGGGATCTTCTGGAAGGACTAGACATTTTTAAATCTGCAGGTCCAAATGCCCTCCACCCAAGGGTGTTGAAGGAGC
>JAGPOW010000261.1:77590707-77604433 GCA_030014935.1 Caiman crocodilus | reverse complement strand
AGGTGAGACTGACAGGCCTGTAGTTCTCTGGGTCCTCCTTCCTCCCCTTCTTAAAGATGGGAACCACATTGGCCACCTTCCAGTCTTCTGGCACTTGTCCAGAGCTCCAAGAGAGCTCGTACAACTGAGCCAAGGGCTCAGCAATCACCCCCGCCAGCTCCCTCAACATCCTTGCGTGCAGGTCATCCAGACCGCCAACTTAAAGACATTCAGCCCTTCCAGAAGCCCTTCCACCAGCTCCACCCTCACCCTTGGTCTAGCAGTGATTCCCGAGGCAGAATATAGGCTTCCAGCGGGAGGGATGTCCCTGTCCTCCCTCAGGAAGACTGAGGCAAAGAACCCATTGAAGATCTCAGCCTTACCATCGGCTGCAAGCACCAGGTTGCCCAACGAGTCTCTCAGAGGCCCGACGTTGCCTGGGGCTCTCTTTTTGCTCCCCACATATTTGAAAAAGGCTTTTCTGTTGTGTTTGATCCTAGTCGCCAGGCAATGACATCCCTCGTCCTAGCCGCCTCCTTGAGCTGGCCAGCAATTTGGAGGTCCAGCTCCTCCCTCTGGTTGGGTGGTCTGTAGCAGATACCCACCATTAAGTCCCTTTCCCAGAGCGTAACCCCTCCGCCTCTTTTCCCCATCCTGTCCTTCCTGAAAAGGACATATCCATCGATGCCTACCACCCAGTTATGGATTAGGTCCCACCAAGTTTCTGTGAGCCCAACCAAATCTGGGTCTTCCACAGCCACCAGGAGAGACACCTCCTCCTCCTTACCTCCCATGCTGTGACCATTTGTATAGAGGAATTTAAGGCTACCCACTGCCGCCTCTCCCTCTCCACTTGTTTCCCCCAAGCCACAACCACATACGCTCGCCCGACTTACCTGGCTCAGCAGCAGAGCATCCTCTCCTCTCTCGGCAGGCCCATCCCCCAGCAAAGCTAGTTTAAAGCCTGCCACATGAGATCAGCCAACCTAGAAGAAATTAAACACTTACCTTTAGTCATTAGGTGGAGTCCATCCTCAGCCAGCATGCTCCGTGTAAAGAAATGCAGGCTATGATCGAAGAATCTGAAGCCCGCATCATAACACCAACCCCGAAGGCGCTGGTTTACAGTTGCGATACAGGCTTCGTGTCGCCTTCCTCATCGACTCACTGGCAGAATGGAAGAAAACACCACCTGCAACCCAAACACCTTGAGCTGTCTTCCAAGGGCCTTGAAGTCTTCTATGATGTCCTCCGGCCAGCCTCTAGAAGTGCCATTGGTTCCCACGTGGACTACCACTAATGGATGGTAATCTGTGGGCTTAACAATCTTCCGGACACACTCCGTGACATCCTGAACCCGTGCTCCAGGCAGGTAGCAGACCTCTCGGCCCAAGGGATCAGGACGGCAGATGGGACCCTCCGTGCCCCTCAGGATGGAGTCCCCGATGACCAGGACTCGATGCTTGCTCCTCCTTTGGGACCACTTCTTCCTCTCTGCTCGCAATGAGGGTGCACGATCAGCACCGTGAGGGGGGTGCTCCTCAGCAGACTCCTCCAGGGTGGCCAGGGCCGCACACCTGTTCCCAAGTGGCACCTCAGGTACAGGTTCTGCAGCAGCATGGGCTGCCCTGGATCCAAGGGGCACTTGCTGTCACCGATGAGTCGCTCTTCTGGGTCTGGGGGGCTCCTCAGTAGGTTTCTGGCCCTGCAGAGAACAGAAGTATATATCAATTTCATCCTCTGCTGCCCAGATCCCTCGCAGCCTGCTCACCTCAGCCCAGAGCTCCCGCAGCTGCCCCTCCAGGGCCTGAAGACGGTCACAAGAGGGGCAGCCAGGGGACGCCCCAGGTATCTCCCCCCGCCCCAGGGGCCGCACCCAGCCACCACCCCCAGCCAAGGTGGGGCAGGCAGATAGCGAACCTCCCAGGGGCTCGGTCTGGATGGCAGCCTCAGAGGAGAGCCGGGGAGGCAGCACTGGGGAAGGGGGAGAGGGGGAAGGGCCAGGCCCCTGGCAGTGGCCCTACGTGTACTCACCATGTTCCTAGAAAATGAGATCTTCCCGCTGTCAAGTCCCTCTTCTCTTCCTCCTTCTGCTTTAAAAATGAAAATTCACAAAATTCAGCAGACATTGCTCTATAATAGTACATGTTATCTTGGCTTGTTGCTCAGCTGCTGTAAATTGGCCTAGTCTGTAGATGTAAATGGAATCAGGCAGATTTAAACCAACTGAAGTTCTGGCCCAAATGTCTGCAATTGGCTAATTAGAACTCACCTTACAGAAGAAGCATTTTGTGCCATTTTACAAACAAAGATAAATAACTATGTATTCTTAAGGACTTTGATTTGTTTTTCTTGCAGACAGGGAGTAAATCCAGAGACGATAACTCCTTATCGTTCTGTATCAGTCACTCCAGATGGGCCCTATTTTTTATAGAGCTTATCATTTCTCTGATGCTTGAATTTGAAATAAAATCTGTCTCAAGCTATATTCCATTTAATTAAGCACACATGTAGCAGATGCAGGGCTATCTGTTTCCAAATACCAAGAAATGGTCACTTCTTGCAAACTCCAATGACTATCTATATATTAATGAAAGCACGTGTCATATGTATATTGTCTTTATGACTTAAAGGTTATATATTTTCCCCATGTTTTCAAACCTCTAAAAACAAATGTAAATAGTAATTCTTATTATTTGCAGTAACACCTGCACTGATATGGTCAAATCTGGTCAACAGCAGGTTCCCCTGCTGTTTTACTCGGCCAGCAACGTGCTCTTGTCTCCGGCAGATGCTTCTGTTTTGTATTTCTTTTAGGCAGACAGTAACTGTATGGACTTTTTGAAGTTCTTTTCAGAAATTAGTGTCCTTCTGTCTAATAAGCACTGTTATCCTAGAACAAAGCAATGAAAAGATCAGGAATCTGAAATCCAGTCTCTAAAATTTCTGGCAGTATTTATAATTATTTTCATATAAACACACAAAGCTTCTTTCAGGTATAGTTGGCAGGAACAAGGACTTGATTAAAATAAGTCTGGGACCCCCTTAAAACTAGGAAACATTTCCGAGCTAAGCACTCACGCAGAAATTTTTGGCTCACTAAATACTTTATCTGTAGACCCTCAATAGGCAACACTTGCCTACTCACAAGCATTGAGTTTGTACAAAACAAGGAGCACTACAATAGAAGGAAAGGGAACACATCATAGACATAGGGAAAAAACCAGCAATAAATATATCTAAATTAATTATAAGTAGAGCATTCCCCAACAGCAATTTTGGCAGCAGTCTGTTAACTCAGTTCACAGAAACAGGACTGGAAGAACCTCCCCTGGGTCATCAAGTCCAACCACTAGCTATCACAGGTGACAACTTCATGTGATCCCTCTCGCAAAATAATCAAGCACTGTCTTCAAACTAGTTAAATTTATTCCACTCCCCAAGCAGTCATTCTCTGTTAGGTAGAATAATGTTTTAATGAATTGTAGAAACCAGGATGTGGACCCTACACATTCAGAAAGACGCAAACAGTAATCACCATTAAAATAACACTTTCTGGAAGAAGTTTCCTAGTCTTTTCCCATTCCAGAAGCAAATAATGTAGCATCTTGAAAACTGTTTTGGTTGCTGACAACCATAGTGGTTTTATACCTGTGACAAACTTAGAAAGTTCTGTAGTCTAAGTCTGAAGAGTTGGATTCAGCAGGTCACCTCATGTATAATAAATGCTAGGTAATTTCTTCTAGGAAAAAGACATTGGATAGATAAGGATTGTTTTTCAGAGGTGCTGTATGACCATAGCTGAAGTCAGAAAAGACTACAAGAGCTGAAATTCAGATCTTTGGAAACTGTAAATCCAACTCCCAGAGTTCCTTATTTTCACCTTTCTTTCTGATATAGACTGGAATGTTCCAAATTACGATAATGTTGGAAAGTCAGAGTGACACTTTCACGCTTGCAGGCTTTTAGGTAAGCCTTTATAAAGCTTTCTTGCTTGACTTTATTTTTCCTTCATTTTTTTTAAATCTTATATTTATCTTTTTAGTCCACTAGAACCTGTGCTGACTGAATAGTATATTGTTTGTGAATGATCCTACTGAATAGGCTAAATGGCATCCTGAACACACAGCCTGAGCATCCTGAGGGAAAAAATATGTCACTTAATTGACACATTTTCTCAACATCACCATGAAAGAAAAAAGGGTATGGAGGTCAACTGGATAATCCAGGATTGCTCTCAGTATTCTGAAATGCTTATGGAGTTTAGTAATTCACTATGCAGAATATGTTAAGATTAAGAAACTACTTTTTACTTTAGGGTGATTTGGTTGTAGAGAGTTTATGTTTTGTCTTATTTTCATCTTGGAATATACAGGTAGTATAGATTTTTTTAGGCTAGCTGTGTATCTTAATAAAAAAATCAAGACTAATAGATTTATCTAGGTTCTACAAAAGACATGCCATGATGGCAAATTCAAAGTGCATAGAAAAATGAGTGTGAGCAGTGCAATTAAAAGACAGCATTCTTAGAATTGTTAATTGTATGGTAATTGGAAGTCAAAGCAGAGTCTGTTTAAAAATCCAAGACATCTATTAGGAGTCCACAAACCAACAGCATGCCAACAAAAATTAGAAAAGGAGGCCAGATTTTAATTGTAAATGGGATACTACTCATCTGCAGTTTGGTTTCCCATGTGTAAGTCAGAGATAGTTGTTTGGCATTTTACATTTTACTCTTAGCTTAAAAAAAAAGAAGCACAACTGACCTGCGTGTGGGCAGGCTTCTGTTAGTTAGTAGTTAATGTACATTGAAACCAGATAATATAAAAACATATCAGGCCAAATTTCCAACATGTGGCCTCTGACTAGGTGAATCCAAATGCAATAATCATTTCAATGCAGACAGTATGCAGTAATGATGGATGCTGAAGCAATGTTGTGTATATTTATTACAATCGCTTTTTCTTACACCTCAGCTTTATTCCTTTTTGAAATGCAGGCCAGCATTCTGGCTTTTCAGGATGTTTTACAAAGCATTACATTGAGCTAAACATTGGGGCTAATATATATAAAACTTTGAAATGTTGACCCCCAGGTAATGCTTCCTGGCCAACTTTCTTTTCTA
Organism: Caiman crocodilus; assembly: GCA_030014935.1. Classification (NCBI taxonomy): domain Eukaryota; kingdom Metazoa; phylum Chordata; order Crocodylia; family Alligatoridae; genus Caiman; species Caiman crocodilus. The sequence goes on along the minus strand of JAGPOW010000261.1, from coordinate 77,599,329 downwards.
CTCAATGAATTTTGTGCACAGCGAATTTAAAAGCATCAGTGCATGAAGATACTTATTTAGTACAAGATGTTTACTGTGGAGCTGACTACTGCAGAGCTTCACTGTAAAACATCAGCATCTACATGTGCAATGCTGTTAGGGGAGAGTAAACTAATTTACTCCACCTCAAGATTGTATTTTTATATACAAGTACTATCCTGCAGCAGAGTACTTTACTCCACAGCAATACACATGTAGACAGGGACCAAGCTGGCTGTGGTACAAGAGTACTTCAGTGTGGCGGCTGCCTAGTAGCTAGCTGTGCACTGCAGCACTCTTGTGACCCAGCCAGCCCCTCTACAGCATGTTGATCTGGGTCACAGCAGCCCTCAGCTGGCAAGCTGACCATCCCATGCTCTTTGCCAGCCAAGGATGCTCCAACCCAGTTCAATATGCTGCAGTCCTAGGTGCATGCATAAATGTGACATTCAGGAGCAATAAACTCTGGCATGATATAGAACCAGAATTTACTACTTCACATCAATAGCATGTGTAGATGTGCCCATCAAGGGCTTGTCTACATGGGCAGGTTACCACAAAGTATTCTAGGACATAAATTTAGTAGCTACTCCATACTAACTTCCCGTATGGACACAGTGTATAGGAGCTTCAAGGCAGCTTAGTCCTTTCAGAAAGTAGCTATATAGCATGACAGTGCCAGATCAGAATTGGTTTTGAAAGTGAGGTGAGCTACCTTGCACTTACTGCATGCTAAGGGGAACCACATGGTAGTTAGGGTAGAGCAGCTTATGTACTGTAAATTCACATCTGCTTTCCTCAGCAGCAACTACTGCACATTGACACTTTCCAAATATGAGGTAGCTTGCTCCCCTTTGAGCAAACTTTGCACATTAGTGCCAAGCACCTAACATGTTGTAAATTCACATATACCCAATGCTAGCGGAGGAATTTGGCTCAAACCAAAGTACCCAGCTTAGTGAAGACAAGCTTAGGGAGATACAAATAAGGGAAACTGCAAAAGATGAACTTTCCACTCAAGTGTAGATGAATTAATCTAATCTCACCCTTATTGACACCGCTACAGAAATATCTTTTAGACCTTACAGAAGAGGTAGAAGAGAGCTATCCATTTCCTGTCTCTACAACTGCTTTGGCAATCTTCTATTATGCAGAAATGTATCCTTTACAGATGAGTGGTCTGACACTAATTTGTGAATAGTCCCAATGAACAAAGTGATGTGCATGCCAAACACTCTCAGTAGAAAAGGGGAGCATGTTGCTGCACCACCCCAAGAACCTCCTGGTGAAGCGCATCCTCATCTACACCACAAACAAATATTAAGCATGATAATTTCTTCCTTGGGGTTGGGCAGTTTCGAACACCAACTCTACAGACTCAACAGAGGACAGAAGTTAGGACAGGTATTTAGAACTCTGCTTTCATTCTTAGGAAGAAATTCCTTAGCAGAGATCTCTTAGGCTATTAAATGAATAGAAGAAGATAAGCTACCTCACATTTATGGGGTAACTGTGTTCACACATGCATTTCCTGTGGAGTACACAATGTGCTGTAAGTTCACATCCTATCTTATCTCATGATAACTTGTGCATATGCCCATACTCTTAGATGTATGTAGACAGAGAGCCCATCTAGATCATCCAGTTCCTGCAAGCTTCACACCCCACAGGTATCAGGGGTAAGGATTCCATAAACAAACATTTCACTAGAAATGGCACATCTACATGAGACACTTTACTGTGCAGTAACATAGTTTACTGCACAGTAAGTGCCCGTGTCTATACGTGTGCATGCCTACCATGCAGTAAATGACACTACTTGTGAGTAAATTTGCTACTTGCAAATGCAAGTAGTAAATTTACTTGTGAGTAGTTACTGTACAATAATGCATGAGTAGAAACCAATCAGGAGCAGATTTGCTGCCATGCCCCTGCGCTGGGTACTACAGGCAGCTGCCCAGACCCAGCAGCATGGGGATAGTCACAGAGGCCCAGAGAGCTGGCATGGGAGCCCCAATGGCCTCATTATTGCCCATGCCAGTGCCTACCACCTGTCCCCAACTGCTCACAGGGGGAGGCTGGCATCCATGTGACACTGTGGGGCAAGGTGGAGGTGCAGCACTAGTTCGCATTAGGCAGGCACTCCAACACCCATGTGTATGAGAGGCTGTCAAGCCAGATATGGCAGCACAGGGACAACTGCTTGGCACAGCAGTGACACATAAAAGTCAAGGCCTTGTGGACACAGTGGGTCACCATCACTGACAATTGTCAGTTGGGGAGTGCCTACAAATCCATGCCCTTTATGTGGCAACTGACAGAGATCCTTGTGCCCTGGAACTCAGGCCACAGTTGTGCTGCCTGCCTGAGCAGCATGGGCTGCCTGTCTGAGCCCCTACCCTGGTCTGGCACCCCCAGAGACATGTCCCTGGGGGAGGGTCCCTCTGGTCACCAGCAGCTAATCCCACTGAGCTCCCTACCTGCAGCCTTCACCAGCAGCTTGGGGAGCCTGAGCCAGCACCTGCCCCAACAGCTCAGCAGCCACAGCCCCAACTGTGGTGTGGCCAACCACATCAGTGCCGGCTCCTCCATGGGGGTGGCCTCTGCCCAGGCATGTCGCACCCTGTCATCTGAAGGGTCCACCTGGAGCCACATATCATTGCCGCTAGCTGGCACCAAGCAGAGCTGGCAGACACACCAGCCCCAACCAGAAGCTACCCTGGGTGGGAGGGGGCACTCTACCCCTGCCCCTGCCCCCTGCTCTTGTTCCGCTTCCCACCCAGCCCTGCTGTACTCCCCTGGGCCCTGGGTTCCTTCCTCACAGCACATGAAGAGGTGAGAGACAGTGCAAAACTTTATTGGGCAGTCCATGCCCCTGCAGCTAGGCGACTGCAGTCCTCTCACGCACTGAGGAATGTGTCAGTGCCAGCTGTGATGTCCTCATTGGCCGTGGAGGGGAGAGGGGGAGAAGGCGCAGAGACATGTATCGCAGCAACAGGTCACCCTCTAGGGGGTGGTGGAGGTTGGGGGGCAGTCTGGACTTGCCCCCCATGACATCAAAGCTCAGGATCCCATGCCAGTTGTACAGATACACCCGAGCCACCATGGTGATCAGCAGCAGCAGGCTGTAGTGGGTTGGGTACCCCTCAGTCCATGCAAACAGATCCTTGTGCAGCACCCAGGACATGCGCAGCAGGGGCATGCTCAGGGCACAGTGCTGATGTGGAGGGGGCTAGCCCCAGGGTGCCTCCCTGGAGAGCCCGCCTGCAGGGAGGGTGGGGATGCAGGTAGCTTCTTGTTCTAGTTGTCTGGGAGCTCCACATGCCCCAAGCCTGGGCATCTTGGGCTGTGCGGCAGCACAGCAGAATGGCTGGCCTGCAGAAGGAGAAGTGGGCAGCAGAGTCGGAGCTATGGCATTAGATGCTGCTAGAAGCCTGGCCTTTCCTTTTCTGGGAACAAGATGAAATCAGGCTGGCTGCAGCCAGCACCCAGTAGCCCACCTGCCCAGGGGAGAGAGGGGGTATGGGGGCTTGGCTAGCAGCTGCCTGGCCTCAGGCCCACCTGGCTGACTTACCAGGGTCCCTTGGTACCCGTACATGCCCGACCCCCAATCTGAGGCCTGATTGAAGGCTGAGGGTCATGCACGTGGAGCACCATGTGCCCCAACACATTCTGGAGGACACTATACATCTCCAGGATGGCTGCCCAGACAGTGGCTTTACCCATCCCAAAGAGACAGAGGTGGCAAGCAGAAAGCTGCCATTTGTTTTCTCGATAGGTATCTAGATAGGTATCTAGCTGGGGTCATCTAAACCCAGCACTCTTTCCTGCCTATGCAGGGGGTCAGACTCGAAGATCTATTGAGGTCCCTTCCAACCCTAACATCTATGAATCTATGAATCTATGCTGCCCCTGCACTGTACTTGGTGCTCCTGGCTAGAGAAGTGGCTGGCCAGTAAGCAGAGAGCAGGGCTGGCTTTTCAAGATGGCTGCTGGCAGTTAGCCTGGCAGGGGCCCATTGCAGGGCCAGCTAACAGCAGCAAATCTGTTGCCATGTTCCTACGTGTATAGATGCCTGCCCAGAAGCATTTACTCGCAAGTAGTTTACTTGCAGGTATACTGACCTTGAACCAACTGCATGTGTAGACGCTCCCACATTGTTCCTAAAATGGATTTATAATTGCTACAACTTGGATTAATAATTGCAAACTTTTTTTGTGTGCAAATTACTTATTCATTCAAATTCCAGTGGGTTGTACAAATCTATCACTTAATTTATCTATTTATACTGCACCCACCATCACAGTATCTGAGTGACTTGCTCATGTCCCTTCATATATTCACTATTTATAAACATGTGTACCACTGGACTTTGTTCCCATGGATATTTCAGTAATTACTGTTTTTTAAACAAATGCCCATGTTAACAGTAGTATATATTAACAGTAGCATTTGTGCATGTATAGAAATGTTAATTATACTCAACTGCTGCTATTCATCATTTCTGTTATGGTTCACTCATCCAATCAAGAGGCTTTGTGACCAGTTAAACAGCACAAAGGGAGACTAGTACCTCATTCTGGTGGCATGGACACTCAGGTGAGTGTCTGGATGTTCAGAGGTCAAGAATTCAAGGCCATAGCAGAAATGTTCACAGTGTAGCCATGTCAGAGTCCAACAAATCTGCAAATTCTGCTAAATATCTTGTCACAGAGACACAAGAAAGGATGGAAGGGTAAGTAGTCAAAGTGAAGAGTTTTTAACAGCCCTTAGACATCAAAAATCTGCAGAGTGCTCTCTGGCAAAACTAGGCAATTGTCCATAACTGGGGTTCTTAGATACTCCTGCAACACAAACACGAACAACAACAGAAATCAAGATTGGCTTGTTAATAAGTTTGCAAATGGAATAGCTGATTCAAAATGCATAATTGTACCAGCTGCACTATTCTGCTGCTAACTTGGCCTTTTCATAAAATATTATGATCTGCTTTTTCATGTGTATTTTCTTAATAAAATGAATTATAGAGAAGTGAACACAGATTTGCAAATATTTGGGGAAAAAGATCAAAGTGAAATACGAATTTTAAATCTGATAAACCAAAGCCAACATGTTCAAAGATGAATACCTAATATTACACTCATGTTTTTATTTAAATGTCTTATTATGTGATCTGATTCGTACAGGTGTTGAATATCCTGCAGCAACCAGCCAAAATCAATAGGAACTACTGGCTGCCCAGTACCTTTGAAAATACCTCACTTATTCACAGGTACAAAAATTGGGTTACAAGCCAAATGTTTAGGTCCTATTTTCAAAATCCTATCCTGAATAAACCTCTAGAAGCTAACTGTGATCTAACTGTAAGCAGTGCAAAATGCCAAATCCCAAACAAATTCCTGGATTCCAATGTGAAAACAAGAAGAAAGAACAAAATAACATTTAAACCAATGGAATGAACTGATTCTGACAAATAAGATTAATGGAATCCACTACAGTAATAGCATACTTCAGTCCATGCAGTCATTAAAATGAGAGGCTGTAAGGAAAAGTTGTGATCTTGCGAATTAAAAGTACAGTAGGAGTCACAAAAGAAGAGTCTGCTTGCATTAAGAAGGCATTATTTATAATGATGCCCAGCCCACATAAAGCCAGAACAGAGCATAGGCAGGGTAGAATGCAGCAGCAGACATCTGATGATTTGTGTGTACATCTTTCTTCAAAATATATGAAACTAAGACACCACCTGTTTGCTTAGTAGTGATCTGAATCTATGAATTAATTTAAAAGGTGACTTTCAAAAATATTTAGTAGGAGGAAATATCATTGAAGGAGAGCTTAAATCTTACAGAGCTGTTATCTCTGCAGCATGAAACTTGCATGGCTTCCACAGTTATCCAAAGTGGCAAATGTTTCCCAGAATTCTTAGGGAAAGCTGACATACTGAACTAATCTTTAATTTATTGATGTCCTACTTCACTGAGAGATGTAGTATATCAATAAATGGCTGTAGTTAAGAAGCTAAGGTCTAAGAAGCAATGGTAGGAGCCTGCAAAAGTACATCAAGGCTTACAAAAAATAAAATCAGGAGCTTGTGGGAGAAAATTGATGTCTGAGAAGGACAGAAAGAACAAACAAACAGCTCAAACTTTTAAGATCCACAAGAACAATTTTCTGCAAAAGAGCAGTGCTGGGTATCTTAATAACTCATACTTTCTGAATGCTTGATCAATCATCATGCTATTCCTAGAATATTACTATGAATTAATTAGTGGCCACCATTAAGAAAAACATTCATGCTAGAAGGCAGAATAGAAAATAACTTCATTGTCTTCAACAAAATGTAGCCTGGGCAAGTGATGACCTTTTCTTGGCAGCTGCTGTTGGGCTTAAAATCCTTTGATCCAACTCAATAGTTGACAGTGCTTTGCTTAGCACCTTGTTTGACTTGGTAACAGGCTCAGTAGAAAGGGCAAAAACCAAGAACAAATCTGAGTTCATAGATATGAGCTCAGAGGTCAATATTTTTTCTTTCACTACTTTCCCCATCATTTTTTTTCCTAAAATGAATGAAAATACAAATAACAAGGAATTGCATCCACAGCAACGGTAGGGATAAATAAGCGCTAGGGTGACAATGACTACACATCTGCCTACACATGATGTAGATCTTTGTATGTGTAACCTGCTAGCAAGAATGTGTTACAGGCTTCCCTCTGCAGAACAGGAGACATCAGGAAGCAACGGACAAAAAAATGCTGATTCTATACATTTAATATGTTCCTGGGAGAAATGTGGGAAAGAATGTATTTGTCCCCACCTAGAAGAAAGACTATAATGACAGAGTAAAAACATCCTTCCTCTCAGTCCTGTATTAAAATGCTAAACTTTTCATTCTATACATTTTTTATAAGTCTACCTAGTTTTTAATTTTGTTTTTAAAGTAACCTGAATTTAATCTGGCTTTTAGGGAACGAAAAAGAAACTTTCAGTACCTGATCAGTGCCTGAAAAGTAAGGAGGATATTTATATTGAACGTTACTAGTCAGAACCTTTCTTGTTCAGGTTTTATCAGGGCTCTAATTCTAAGTCAAAGAGAATTTCAAGGAAACTCATATTCTGCCATTTTTCTAAAGATATGTTTTTAAACCCCAGATCCCTTCAATTATCAAATGCTTCTTCTGCCCCCTCCTTCCAACCTTTGATATTTTGTCAGTGTTTCTATCTGATTCTATTTACAGACATCACTCTCTAAACTGTAAGTCTGTGTTGAGATTTCTCAGTACAGCCTCAAAGCCAAAAGTCTTTATATAACTTGGAAACAGAAGAAAGGTAGCTGTGAGTGACTGAATGGAAGAGAAAAAATATGATTGTGAGTGCTGAGTATTTCATGTGTACAGGAAGAAGGAGTTTGTACCATTATTTGCTTTTTTATAATTAAATTAATTTTGTTTTATTAAGTGTGTTGTTTTTTTCTTCTTGTTAAAAATAATTAAGCCATGTCTATCTTCATTTTCCAGGACGAATTTGCAGAGGATTGGAGAGTTAGTAGGGTTATCAAAAGTACCAAGAAGTGTAATTTGAGTAATTGAGAGGGTGAGATTTTTTAACTACTTAAAATTCTTGTTAACACTTACTTGCTATAGCTCAAATGCCCAGTAAAACACTAGGAGAAAAGATTTATTTGTTAAATATTCAACATTCTATAATTTCAGTCACCTACTAAAATCTCCAAGTGTTCTTCATTGGTCTTCCAAGCAGATATCCAGAAAAATGAGAAAGACTCAGGTTTATACCAATGGTATTTCTATAGTTAAGAAATAAACAGAAAAAATGAGAGGATTGAGAAAAAAAAACAAGATATTTTTATTGTATTCTTTATCATTCAAAAAGAAGGATGTGACACTTTCTATTCCATTTTACATGATATTTTTAATGATGTCAGAGTATTTTCCTTTTTCTTCCCCTAATTTTTAATCAGACTTTACTTTCAAAAAGTTTTGGTCTGAACTTTTCCAGGTGTAATTTACTTAGAGGTGAACTGTTGGAATAGTCTGAGGAAAATTATTCACTGTTTCGACATTTTACTCATAGGCTATAATGGGGAAGCACAAAACTGCCTATAACTTTGTCATTTCTTGCCTGATTTGGATGAAACGTGCAGGGATGGTAGCCTCTGCTGAAGCCACCAAGCCTGGCAAGTTTCAAGGAGATAGATGCAGGGAAACTGCACCTCAAACTGCTGACAAGCAAAACTCATGTCATACATGTGTGTTAAGGCACAGCAGGGTGAAACTGCTGAGGCCACAAAGCCTGCCAGGTTTCAAGGAGATAGGTGGAAGAGTTTCTGGGAAACTGCACCTCAGGCTGCTGACAAGCAAAACTCATGACATGCGTGACTGTGTGTGTTTTCTGTCCCTCCCCACAGAGCACTGGGATTGGAAGGGACCTCAGGGAGGGATGACAGTCACTGGCCAGCTACATAGTCAATGAGAGCAGTCCTTCCCCCCCTCTTCCCTCTCCCTCTCCTCACTTTCTCTTTCCCTGCAAGCAAGCCCAGCTTGAGCTTCAAAACTCAAAACATTTTGAAATGTTTTGACTGCC
>JAGPOW010000261.1:77574131-77590607 GCA_030014935.1 Caiman crocodilus | reverse complement strand
CCTCATTTCATGTTGAGGCTGTTTCAAAGCTCTTTATTTTGATTCTGCTGTTTTGTGCTCAAAACAAGTTGAAATAGTGTTAAAACAGCCAGCAAAATTTCGCACAGCCCTAGTAGGCAGGCGGGACAGTTTACATTTGTTGCTGTGACCCTGTCATCTGGCACAGAAAACTGGCACTGGTTCTCTTTAGGAAAGCTGATGTACAGAGGATACATTTTTTTTACCCATTTTTTTCCTTGAATCAATGTATACTTCAAAGATGGAGTTAACACTGACCTCTTTATATATCTGTAGTGGAGCCAAATAAAAAACGAATATCACGACAATGATGGGTAGGAAGGACCATGGGCGTACTGTATGCAAAAAATAACAAAACAGATGGAAGCTTTGTTTAAAGTGTTCTTACTGTGCTCATTTTATTTCACCTGTGAACTAGTTAACAACCGGTATCTGCAGCTTAGCAGTTCATTTCTGGAGCTGAGGTAGATAAGATGAAAATGGTACACAATCTGAAAGTAAATTTAAAATTAAGTTAGCAATGATAGTACTTTTCATTCTACTATGTTCTTTTTAATCCAAGTGCTTTACAAACAACTAATACCTTAGCTGCTGAGTGACATATTATTCTTTCTGATTTCCAGATGAACAAATTGAAGTACCAGAAGTTTAATCACTGTCTTAATTGAATGAAAGCAGCCAATGGCAAAAAGGGGACCACAGAACTCCAGGTCTAAGCCCAGCCCACTGTTCAGTATGTAGTCTGGGGTTTTCACTCCCTTTTATTTCCACACTGGAAACTGGTGCACAGAAATGCTGCCTGCTAATGGACTTTAGCTTACATCAGTGATTCTCAGTCAGGGTACATGGCTTGCAAGGGTGCCACAGTGTGCCACACAATGTGAGGTGTGGAAATAGGATTTACAAAATAAACCCCAAAGCCTCATCCAGATGAGCATGGACATATGGTATTTAGCACTGCAGGTGTTCTGTGCACTGCTACTTGGCAGTATGGGGTGGTTTTTTTGACCCCAGAAGATCCCAGGGTCAAAAAAATGCACACTGGGAAAAAAGGTGGGCCAGCACACATGGCAGCAGCACATGCTGCCCAAATCCAGAGCCTGACTGGCTGGATCCATGCTCTGGCTGCTTGTCAGTCTCACTGCTGCAAGAGTGCTGCAGCTGCAGATCCCCGAGGCCCCCAGGACCCAGGTAAGCCTCCTGGGGCCAACACAGTTGCTGAGCCCAGCCTCTTTTACCCCACCAGTGGTAACCTGCCAGATGCCAGAGCATGTGTGGCATAGGCTTTCCCCAGGGACAAGTAGCAGCAGGACACCTTGTGTTGCTGCTACTTGTCCCCAGGGAAACACACATTCCTGCTTGCCTGGACACAGCCAAAGACTATAAATAGAAATCCACAATGTTAAAAGCATCCCTTCCTCTTGTGGAGTTTCTAAGTTCTTGCAACAGAAAAATTGCTCTCTTCTTCTGTAGTGAAAAAAATAAGTGACAACAAAGAGCTGGTATTCTCTGAGGTGGCCTTGAGTGGGGCCTTGAAACTAAAAAGTTTGCGAACCACTGGCTTAAGTGATAGTGGTCTGGGCTGCTATACCAACTACCCCAGGATTCAAACCTTGGATTCAAACCCAGCCATTCACTTGGGATGGGGATCATCACAAAATGTTTGCAAATATTTTTTCTCCCCCACCTTGGTGACTAAAGCAAAAAATCAAAAAGAGAATGTTTAAGTTCTCTTGGTAGAATAAAACATATAATTTTTATTCTTGCACCCCCATTGAGCCCAGGGACCCCCAGCAGACCCCGACCCAGACCCCAGCACAGCCAGAGGTAGGTGGGGCTACAACAGAGAGGGAGGGAGGGACCGCAACCCCAGCCCAATCAGCTCTGGGGCAGCTGAGTAAGAGCCGAGGAGGGGCATGCGCTCCCCCCATCTCCTACTTTGTCCAGCCTCCAGGGAGCCATGCAACTGGAGCCTCACAAACAGGCATGCTTCTGGGCCAGTGTGGGAGTTTAGCATGGGAGTTTAGAACAGGAGGGTAAGCAGGAGCCCCCCAGGGTAGGTAGGTACAGTAGTAGCCAGACTACCACCAGTACAATGCGGATGGGTACATGCTGCACCCCCAGGGTCCCCTCAGAGTCTGAGGCCTCCCCCTCTGGCACTTTTGAAGTCTCCACCCAGAGGAAACCTGTGGTTCTGGGCTCCACGCAGATGGAGCCTCTGGCTCTTGGCTGTAGGGGCTGCCTGGCACAATTCCAGTCATGTGGGACCAGGAGCATGGCCACCTCCCCTTATCAGGTCTGCTCCACTTCAGAGTCTCTGGGGCACCAGATAGACGAGCTCCAGGCGGGATGGTGAACAGGAGATGGACTCCTACTGCCAGGGCCTTCACCCCCTGGAGGTGAAGGGTAGACCAAGGTCACCTTCCAGGACAAAAGAGGACTCAGAAATCTCCTGTACTGTCCAGCAAGGGAATTGGACCAAGGTGGTCAGTGGCCCTAAGGCCTGCAGCACCAAGGTGACCACCCCTCTGGAGCTTTGCAACAGGTACGAACCTCTTGCAGCCCCAGTAGATCCTGCAGAGTTGCCAGCTCCTGCAGGCAATGCAGGCTGACCCATAGCTGCCACCCCTGCTATCCCTAAGACCACTCATAGAGTGGTTGTTGTGGGAGTTCCCCCCCTGCCCTGAGGGGGACTGAGGATGCAATCTGCCACCCTGACCCCTTAACCCAGGTCTGCTACTTCCCAGGAGCCCATATCCAGGACATGGCGGACAGGATCCCAAAACTCATCCAGCCCACAGACTACTACCCTATATTTCTTATCCATGTGGGCACTAATGACACGGCTCAGAGCAATCCCAGCTGGGTCATGATGTGCTACAGGGCTTTGTGAGCAGAATGGTAGAGGTAGAGGGTGCAGGTGGTGTTTTCCTCAATCCTCCCAGTTTTGGGCTATGGGCTGAGAAGGGAGAGAAGGATCAAGGTAGTCAACCAAAGACTGCGGTGCTGATGTCATCATGAAGGCTTCAGCTTCCATGATCACAGTCTGCTCTTTGGTGAGGGAAGCAGTGGTCTGCTGGGGAGGGACAGCCTCCACCTCACTGCACTGGGGAAAAGGCTCTTCTCAGCCAGACTAGCTGACCTGCTCGACTGGGCTTTAAACTAAGCCCGACGGGGGATGGGTGGATAACCACCAATGCAAGCCCACTAGGCAACTACTGCATAACCAGTAGGTTAGGGCACCCAAGGGAATCCGCACCTACCCCAGCCCTGGAATGGTGTCCAGCTGGGAGTTCAAGAAAGCCTAGGGCATCCAATGGGACACTTATGTGTCTGTACACCAATGCCAGGAGCTTGGGAAATAAACAGGAGGAACTGGCCCTCCTACTAAGCAAGAAAGACTATGATCTCATAGGGATAATGGAGACCTGGTAGGACTCCACCTATGACTGGGCCACAGGAGAGGTCATGCAGATAAAAGGGGTGGAGGTATAGCTCTCTAAGTTGAGGAAAGCTACATGTCCCTGCAAATTGACACAGGCACCCAGGGAGTCCCTCTGAGTTAAAATACATGGGGAACATGGCTCAGGGGACACCATGGTAGGAGTCTACTACAGACCTCCTAACCAGAAACAAGAGCTGGACCAGGAATTCACCAGAGAACTGGCTGAGGCTGTACGCTCTCGGTGCATGGTCATCATGGGAGACTTTAACTACCTGGATATCTCATGGGAAGAGCATTCAGCCAAATCTGAGCAGTCGCAAAGCTTCCTCACATGTATGGACAAGCTCTACCTGACTCAAGAGGTCTATGGGCTGAGAAGATGTAAAGCATTGCTGGACCTAGTACTGGCTAAAGGGGATGTTTTAGTCAGTGGCCTAAGAATCACTGGAAAGCTGGGTGATAGTGACCACAAGCTGATCACCTTTACTATCCATCGCAAAGCTGCCAAGTCAGACAGCAATACAGAAGTCCTCAACTTTAGGAAAACTGACTTTGACAAGCTCAGGAGGGTCATCGCTGAGGCCCCTAAGGACCATGACTCAACGGGAAGAGGAGTCCAAGAAGAGTGGGTGCTCCCCAAGGGAGTGACCCTGACAGTACAAGGGTTGTCCATCCCATCTCGGAGGAAGGGTAGCAAAAAGGCGCAAGCAATCCCCTTGACTCAGCAGGGAACTTGAGGACCTCCTATGCCTCAAAAAAGAAACTTATAAAGGATGAAAGGCTGGAATCACCACCAAGGAGTACTGGTGCTCAGTACTGGTCCATACCTGCAGGGAGAGGCTCACGGAAGCCAAGGCTGCAACCAAATTCCATCTGGCTTCACATATCAAGGATAATAAAAAGTCCTTTTTCAGATATGTAGGTAGTCAGAAAAGAAGCAAGGGTAACATTGGACCCCCATTGAACCAAATGGGGCAGCTGATAACCAACACTCAGGAAAAAGCTAACCTGCTTAATGGGTACTTCTCATCAGTCTTTCATCAGCCCAAAGGGACCACCCAGCCTAGCATGACGCAGGACGGCCAGGGTGAGGGTGTATTTATACCCAACACTGGTGTAGACCTTGTAAAGAAACACCTTGAGAGGCTGAACACCTTCAAGTCAGCTGATCCTGATATATTACACCCTAGAGTACTCAAGAAGCTGGCAAGTGTCATAGCCCAAACATTGGCAAAAATATTCAAAAACTCGTGGCGCTCAGGTGAAGTACCTGAAGACTGGAAGAAGGCCAATGTGGTACCCATCTTCAAGAAAGGGCAGAAAGTGCATCCCAGAAATTACAGGCCAATCCGCTTGACTTCAATCCCTGGTAAGATTTTGGAGAAAATTATCAAAGAGACCCTTCTTGACAACATCCTCAGGGACAGCCAACACAGGTTTGTCACAGGCATGTCTTGCCTGACCAATCTCATCTCTTTCTATGACCAGGTGACATATCACCTGGGCAAGGGAGAAGAGATTGACATCATATATCTGAACTTTAAAAAAGGGATCTGATGTCCCATGAACTCCTCCTGGAAAAATTGGCCAACTGTGGCCTCAGCTATACCACAGTCCAATGGCTAGGAAATTAGCTTCGCGGTCAGACCCAGAGAGTAGTAGTCAACGGCAGCAAATCATGATGGCACTCTGTGACCAGTGGTGTTCCCCAAGGTTCTGTCCTTGGACAGGCTCTCTTCAACATCTTTGTCAATGATGTGGACACTGGTGTCAGACGTGCACTGGCTAAGTTCACCAATGACACTAAACTTTGGGGCATAGCATCTGCACCTGAGGATAGGCTAGTTATCCAGGCTGACTTGGATAAGCTTAGTAAGTGGGCAGATACAAACCTGATGACATTCAATACTGATAAATGTAAGGTACTGCACCTCAGGGGAAAAAGACCTGCAGCATGGTTATAGGCTCATGGTGCTACACTTGCTAGCACCACAGCTGAAAGAGACTTTGGGGTCATAACTGACCACAAGATGAACACGAGCCACCAATGCGATGTCACAGCTGGTAAAGCACACCAAACTCTGGCTTGCATCCATAGATGCTTCTCAAGTAAATCCCAGGATGTCATTATCCTGCTGTACTCACTCTTGGTGAGGCTGCAGCTGGAGTCCTGCATCCAGTTCTGGGATCCACAATTCAAGAAGGTTGTGGAGAAGCTTGAGAGAGTGCAGAGGAGCCACATGCATGATCAGAGGACAAGAGAATAGGCCTTATGAATAGAGGCTGTGAGCCATGGCACTCTTCAGCCTGGAGAAGTGCAGGCTCAGGGGGGACCTGGTGACTGCCTATAAGTACTTAAAGGGTGTGTATCAAGATCTGGGGGCATGACTGTTCACCAAAACACCCCAAGGGATAACAAGGACCAACAGTCATAAAATCCTTCAAGACCATTTTAGGCTGGACATAAGGAAAAATGTCTTTACTGTCCGAGCCCCCAAGGCCTGGAATAGACTCCATCCAGAAGTGGTACAGGCACATACTCTGGACACATTCAAGAAACTTTTGGATGCTTATCTTGCTGGGATCCTTGACCCTAGCTGACTTCCTGCCCTTGGGGCAGGGGGCTGGATTTGATGATCTTCAAGGACTCTTCCAACCCTCACCTCTATGAATCTATGAATTTTATTCTAAGTGAAACATTTCATTTTATTTTGGGTTTTTATTTGACTTTTAATTTTTTACTATAAATTAAAATAATTTTTGCTTTAAAAAAGAAAACCTTTTATTTTAAAAACCCTGGATCAGTATACACTTAAACTCTTAATTTTTTTTAGCTAGGACTATTTACAGAATTTGATCTAAATTTACAAATAGTTTCAGTCAACCCCAAATTGCCTTTTTCTTAGCAAATAAACTATTCAACCAAAAATATTCCCATATCTACTTGTAACATGGCAATCAGGACTACATTTTAATTGGGAATCTGAAAAACAGAAGCTTTTCCCAAACCTTCTCAATACGAGAGTCATCAGAAAAAAAACAATACCCCGGGTGATCTACAATAGACATACAGCAAGTACCTGCGGGAAATCTTATTAAAGAGCTGATTTAATAGGTGATGCATAACAGCACCTTCTCTGGGGAACTAGGAGAATTTCCTTAAAGAAAAAGAAAATTCTAAACAATCTTAAGAACATATAGGTGTCTTCATTAAAAAAATGAAAATTGCAGTATTTAAGTGACCAGTTCTAGTGTTTTTATATGGAGGAGAAAGAGAGGATTGTTTTTTAGAAGACAGTTATTCAATACTTCTTATGCGAACAGTTTGCTGTTCCAGAGGAAATCTTTGGAGAGAAGAATGGATGCAGAAAGACCAACAACGGAGGTACTAGCAGCAACAGGCTCCTTACATCTAGTTGACAGGTTTTGGCAAAGCGAAAGACCAACTGGGGTTAGAGTGTCATCAGCTATTGCTGTATATTTATTTATTTCATTTTTGCATTTTAAACAAAGTGAGGGAATAACAGTGCCTGGTTATATACTACAGGGTGCATTCTTATCATTGTCTAGGCATTTTGTGCCCACAACTCAAGCTAGCAATTAACAAGAGCAGTTGAATTCCCCTTCCCCACTACATGCTCCCATTCCGCTCTTCTTCAAGACACACTCTTATGGAGAGGTGAGTGTTATTTAGGAGGGGAGGGTTTCCCAGAGACAGAAGAGATCACTTTGACCTCCCAAATGACCAGCATTGACTGACCTCCTATTGACCTTGCTGCAGTTGTAGACCTACTGCTTAAGAACACAAAGCCACCTTTCAAAATGATACCACTTGAATGCTTTGCTTGGGGAACATGGAGTGGGGGGCCTTGTGAAAAAATCAGTGCTTGTCAGGTTGTAACATGTTTACTAACTTGCTGGAACACAGAGATTGGAGAAACCAAGTGTGGGGGGGAGGGGAGAGGGACATCTAGGCTGGGATTTTGTTTCCATTGTCAACATACCTAGTCTCTATTGTGAGCTTTTGCATTATTTTATTCCAAAACCGAGACTGAAACTCTGGAGAAACTAGGGAATGGTTCACTCATTGCAGGCACTCAACAAAATATAAGTGTTTTTGAAATAATTTTTTTGCAATGGAATTTACCGAATTACATGTCTTTGTTAAACAAAGTCTGGACAGAAAGAGAGTATGAGCACAACTCATAGGATATAAGACAAATTCATTCATTCATTGAAGCCAAAGGAGCTCGATCAGGATGAATTTGGTCCTGTGTGACTTAAGTCTAAATTGTTCCCTTCCACAACTACACGAGTATTCCCTGACCATCTCTCTTTAAACACCTGTTCTTGAGATATTGTTTTATAATACCTTTGAGTTGTCCCCTACCTCTTCATTTCACACCCCCACGGTTCCCCTTTTTGATAGCCAGGGACAAAGTGAGACAAATGTACTGCATATACAATGCCCAGGAAATAGTTTCTATAGCAACAGTAACTACATTATAGCATTTTGAACTTTCTTCCTACTCATGATATTTAGAGACTGTAGATGTTGAGAACACGCAAGCTCTGTTCCCTTTATACAACTATGTGCTAAGGCACATTCTACTCATTCACACCATTGTAAATCCAGAGTGTATGTACTGCTGGTAGAAGATTTACTCCAGGTTGACAGCTGCACAACTCGGAGTAGAATTTGGTCTGTTGCTTCTGCATTACAATACATCAAACCATAGTTAGACTTTTGTTAGGACAATACTTCTTCACAGTGCCAAGGACAGCTGCTATTTACACTACTGTAACAAAGATGCAGTGCAAAAAAATACTGCAAATATTATAGTCAAATTTGTTGGAAGAGGTAGAAGACTGCTTTGTAAGCAGTAACTTACCCCATCTGCTGTCTCTCTTGTTCTCCAAGCACCTAAATTCTTTTCAAGTACCTCAGGTCATTTCTTTGGGGTATCTGTTTTTACCACCTGCAAATGTTCACTTCCAATGTTAAGGGGTGAGGGGAGAGAGGAGAATTATTAAAGGTAATAAAAAGGCATATAACTTAGAGTAATGGGAATTAAACCAATAAAATAAAGGAAAAATTTAACTGAAAAAAAATCAGGAAGAAAGCTTTCCAACAGTTTGATCTAATAAGCCATGAAAGACTCCCAAAGGGAAACAGTAGAAATTGTATCATTTGGGACAGTTACGCTCAAACTTGACAAAATACCAACAGATATACAACAGGAAGCAATCCTTTCTAGCCAAGGTGGGACTGGACTAGAGTGACCTAGGAAGAAAATTCCCTCTCCAGGTCTAATGAACCACTTGCTCTGTTGCTAAAAGGCTAATAGTATTAGTAAATGGACCCTGCTGCAACTCACTGAATCTTTTAAGGAAAGAGAAGTAATGGACATTTGTATAACTTAATATATTACATGGGATTACCATTAGTTTATACTTAAATCTGTATTGTATAGAAATCATGCCCGTCAAATAAACAGAAATAATACAAAAGTGTGTATTTTATGTGGCATTCTCCTTCTTCAAAATCTTGCAGATGTTTGGGTCCCAGTGATATTTCTTAGAGGATGGAGTTTGCAACTGCTATAATTAAGCAATACAGTACCATTAAGTCACTCGAGAGGAAATTAGGAACTAAACTAGCGCTGTGCCGAAGAAGCCAAGATTGTGAGCTGAGATCTTTATTCGGTGCACGAAAGTCTGCTTCTTTCAAGTTTATTTTGAAATAGGTGTTATTCCTAATATGCACTGTCAGATGATGTAAAAAGTGAATTAAATCTGTATTCAATGTTTATTTTACGTGTAAATAGAGATCCTAAATTGTGGGAAAATATGTTTTTGTCAACAGTGCTCTCAGTTTTGGTATTGCTGTATTAGTTTTTAATGGGCAGGAGAAATGTGCAGATTTGGAGTCTTTCCAGAGATTTGGCTGTATTCCACCGCATCAGCACTGAGTAAAAGGAAAGAGATGTTAGTCCTTCTTGTTGCAATAAGAATTGGATAAAGGTAATGTCACTTCACTGAGTTGTCCTGGCAAAACTCCATCTAGAGAGCAGCAGTTAGACCAAAACATCACAGTATGATATGTGGAAATGATATATGATAGGATATGAACTCCCAGTAACAAGTATGGAACACTGATACCAATGCTGCTTATACAACTGTTTCAGCAGCAAATAACCCAATGGGATCAAAGTGTTGTATCTAATGGAACAAATGACTCTCGTACAGATAACAGTGAATGATTAGATCTTGGATAAACTACTGTCACTAGTGCCTCACATCAGAGAGACTGCTAACCTATATGGAGATTTATAAAGCAAAGGAAAGCTGCTCTGATTGCTGTTTCTTCACCTTTGATTTCATTGTACTTTAAGAAACATGGGGTAACCCATATTCACGCAGCTCTGGCTATACGCTCCCCTCTGCTTCCTACCAACAGTTCAGCAACCTTGATAGATGACCATCCTCAATTTTATTTTCTGTCTGCAACTCCTTCAAGACCTTTTGTTTTGTCTTCAGTTGCTGGTTGGTCACTTGTCAATTGATTATTTGACTCTGAAAATGAGACCATCCCCTAAAAGTCACACACTATTTTGGCAGATTCCACGAATGATTCACAGATACCAACTTGTCAAAGAGTATTGACTTCCCTCTCTTCTTTTCAGAGGAGCTGTCTTTATTCAGTTCTATACAGAGATGCTGACAAGCTATTGATGTTGCACATTTTCAATTTAGCCCTTAGACCAATCTTTCTGCACCTAAATTGCTGCTTCAATGAATTGCTCTTCTCCCCAGTCTTGACAGATGTCTCTCCTGATCTCACAGTTTGCTAGTGTTTGGCAGCCTGAGCAGATGAAGTTTTCTATTCTTCTTCCACTTTCTGTCCTACACATACTATGCTGTTTCTCTCCATTTGTCTAGCCTCACTCAGTTTGGAACTGGTAGGATTTTACAAATGGGATGCTATCAGTTGACCTATGAAAGGCCAATCAGTTACTCTACTTTAACCTAAGTGGTTCTAAAGTTTCGTTTTTAACCACCTACTGCCTTCTTGATAGGCTATTCATGAACATGTCAAAATAAGACAACCAGGTGTGCCTCCCTGTCTTATTGTTCCTGTCTTATTGTCTTATTATTCATTAATTGTTTATAGTATCACCAACAATCCACAATCAAGGCTGGGTTTTTTTGTGCTCAAAGCTGTACAACACATCATAAGAGACAGAACTTGCTCTGAAACCCTTAACACCTCAATAGATAAGACAAATGAGACAGTGTAGTAGAAGGAGGATATTGTTTCTTCCATGTTACAGAGAAAGAAGTGAGGCACAGAGAGATCAAGAGATATAGCAAAGGTCACAGAATAAATCTGTAGCAATGCTGGGAAGAGAAACCAAATTTCTCAACAGCTCAATCACAACACCCTGCCTCTCATTCTAATAGGCAAAACCACATCAACTTCAAAAGAAACTAAATTGTAAGGGGCAGTATTCCACAGGACATGGGGAATGCAAACTATTTATGTTGTTGGCAAGGTCACATTAATCACATCCGTTATTGGAACACCAAACACTGCTCAAAGATTTTCAAAAGGCAAAGCTCTGCTTCACCTTGTACAAAGTCTCTGCAGATAAAAAAGCCTATTTGCCAGCCTGCCTCCCTGATTCTGTTCAAGATGAGTACACAGTGTTGGTTTTATTTCACTTGGCAATTTCTGTGTTGCTATGACTTCCCTAATCTTCAGTCCATAAATCATTTGAGTAAACAATACACCAACAAGCTCAAATACAGCAGAATTTTTTTCCAAGCCTCTTTTTTCTTATCTTTCTGTTTTCAAGCCAGAACTCAAGAGGTTCTTCTCCATAGGATGTCACCATCAAGGGAAACTTCTGGACATTTCCCAGATTGAGCCTCAAATCATATCATTAAGTGGAGATATTAAGTGAATCAAGAATAGCATCCAATGGACAGAGGAATCTTTCCTCTCTCTCACCCTTGACCCTTAGATGATGATCCCACTGTCAACTCAAGAATCTCTGTTTCCCTTCACCCTTCAAAACTCTTCCTCCTAGCAACAGAAAAACTATTGACATTTGGGACCTCCCAAGGCTGTGTTCTGTTGAATGTAGAAACAGGTTGGGATCATAACTACAAATCAACCATCATTTTAGTTAATAATATATTTCTTAGTGGTCTCAATCTAGCCTGTATTAGATAGATAGATAGATAGATAGATAGATAGATAGATAATCTCCTCTTCATGGCTTTAAGTAAAACAGTTACCCAATGAAAATAAGTCTTGGATTACAAAATTGTATATTAGCTTCATATCATAACTTAGAGAGTGAGCATAGGCGGAGGAAATAATAAAATTGGGGGAGGGGGGTGAGCATACCCCCCCAGCAGGTGAGTCTGTGGGGGAAGTGGGAGGGGCTGGAGCAGGTGCTGCCCAGTCAGGGTGCAGTAGGGCATGGGACAGAGCCACAGCTCATCTGGGAGACATGGAGAGAAGGGTGGCAGCTCCCACTGCTGCATGCGCTCTGGGAAGGCACAGGGGGCACGTGCCCCTGGATCTGCGCTGAGCAAGGCAGGCTGCCACTGCGAGGTGGGGTCAGGGTTGCATTGGGCTCTTCCTGGTGCGTGGCAGCAGTGCTAGGAGCAGGGGTCAGCCAATTTACTCTGAACGATCATTTTATTTCCATTCACCCCACCCCTTACTTAAATTTAGCACAATACATAAGGCCACAGTATCTGGCCTGGTGGGCTTTTCACAGGCCCAGAAACCTGACAGCAGGGAAGAGGTTAGGGTTTGTTGTCTTAGTCAAATCCCCTAGACTGCAGGAACTACATTTGTGTGTCTGCAAGTTGTGCATCCTGTTACGAGTCTCTGCACATGGTTAAGTACAGTATCAAGCTTTTTAGTCTGACAGCTTCTGGACCATACAGGTATACAGTAATCTGCTGGGTTATATACCATTTCAAGTATGGTGGTCTGGTGCACTTTGAAGTTGGTACTCCATGTCTTAAGGCAGATATCCATGCAGAGACTTTTTCAATACTGGTGACCTTCTCAATATGGTGTTTAGAGGTGAGGGTACAGTCTAATGTGATTCCATGTTGGGGTATGCTCATGGGGAAGTCTGTGGTTGCTTACTCTGATATTCAATGTGCTCTTGGTTCAACAGTTGTCCATGTGGAAGACTGATGATACTGATTAATTGATCCTCCCCACTGACCTCTTGCCTCTCAAACAACCACCTCTCAGCCCCCATGCCACTGACCTGGAATGAAGCAGAGGTGCCAGGCTCAGCCCCTCCTACTGCTGTTGAAGGTTTATCAGTCTGTATTATATTGAGTGGGCCCATAAATCTGGATAATTGATAACAGACCCATCCCTCAAGATTGCATTGCTTTCCTGAGAGAGGCCAGAGAATTTACCTGGATCCACCTGATGCAAGCCATAACCCAAACGGACCCAGATCTCCCAAGTCCCACAAAAGGAAAATGAAGCCTAGGCATCTGGGCAGAACACACCAGGTCATGAGGAACTGCACAAAGAAAAAGGCGGGGTAAAGGGTCCAGACAGGGGACTTACTAGAGGTTCCTCCATGTCTCCCTTGTCTGCAGACTCCATATTTGTGCATGGCACAGTCATGGAGCCCAAGATGCTGGATCCAAGATAGTCACCCAGACTCTTGCAGAGCTCTGGAGATACGTGCATAGATGGTGCTGGTGACAAAGGGTACTTTCAATGTGTGTGTGTGGGGGGGGGAGGTTAGAACAGACAGGTTGGTGACTGCTTGCACCTATGGTGCTGTAGCACTTGAATGAGCCACCCAGGCTCAGGAACATATTATGAAAGTCCAAGAACAAAGTCTACAGATAGCCAGTTGCTCTCTGAGGGATGCCACACATTCTGCTTAGAGCTGCAGAAGGACCACTTGGTATCCTGCTATGACACCCCTGAGTGGCACCAGTGCTACCTCCCAAACAAAGACAGTTGCCCTCCCAGGCCAAAGTGGTGGCAGGCTGCCGTCTACCCCTGGCATAGAGAACGCTTATCCAAGGACTCTTCCCTGGAGCAACCAAGAATCCCATGGTGGGGGCTGGATGGAGGTCATGGGGAAATGCTCCATACCCAGCATTGATTAGGAGATGCTAAGGTGTGGGGGAAGCCCTGGACCAGAAGATATGGTGCATGGGAGCTATTGATCTATGATCCAAGGAGCCAGGAAACCATCTGGCCGGGTTCGGTCTGGGAAGCAGCAATGGGGAGGGAAGGGGGACCAGGCTGCCCCAAACCCAATGTCAGGGCTGACATCAACTCAGCCAGCCTTCCATAGCCAACTCGCTAGCCCCAGTTACTGGCAGTCAGCGGCATAGAAACAGGGCCCCAAAGAGGTTCCAGGGCAGTCCCAGAAGCAGGTAGGAGTGCTCAGAATGAATGAGGGGCAGTCTACCCAGTTCACTGGGCCGGGCCACTGAGGGCCCGGGTCCTGCTGCATGGAGAGCGGCCCAGCCTCTTTGAGGATACGCAGCCCCCTGGGCTCTGGTCCAAATTCTGAAGCAGGCAACGTTCCACAGTTTGTCTTTATTATGCACACAAAACATTTGGCAGCTGCAACATTTAACTAAACCAAGGGTGGATGTTTTGTGTACAACATTCCCCTCGCCACCCCAAGCATACATGTTTGTTGAGACCTGCAACCTCCCTCTCCCCACTCAATGGCATAATTGCCCACTGCATCTGGGGTCTTTTCCCATTCTCTCAGTATTAACTGAGAAGATGGTTCCTAGTTCCAGAGCAGGCAAAATTGCATGGTTTTTGTTTAATAAACACATTAAAAGTTTGGCAGTTTCAACATTGAAAGGCACGTTTCCTCCTTGTGCCACATTCCCTTACACATTCCCCAGTATGTGCCCCTGGTGGGGTTGGGGAGGGAGAGAAGGTGTAGGTTGTGGGCAATGGTGCTTGGGATACAGGGGCAGAGGAACCCACAGCTGGAGACCCACAGCCCCATGCCAGGGCAGGAGCACTTAAAGCCTTCTAGTCCTACTCATCCAGGAAGGGCTCCAGGTCCACATGGGTGACGAGTTAGTCAGCTAGGGCTCTGCATGACTGGAGCCACTAATAATCAGTGGGGGGTGGGGGGAAGAGGAGGAATACAGGCATCCTGGACCCACACGCATACAAAACCCAAGCATCTGGGATACACACACATGCAACCCAGGTGTCCAATACACACACACACATACTTGGCAGGTGCAGGGTGCTCTGGGTGCAGGATGGCTGGCTGATGGCTCGTGGCCATAATAAGCCGCAGCTGCGTCAGGCCCAGGTGGGCAACCGTGAAGTCCCCACCAGCCACAGGAGTGGTTCAGCCATTCAGCTCCACTTGAGAGTCGTTGGCAGTCCAGGAAACCCTGGGGCATGTTGGGAAGCGTGCAAAAACTCCCTCCTACCTGCTAGGTTCAGGCCAAGAGGCAGGTTCTAACCTCCCCTTCCTCCCCATCCCCATAAGGGCTAACGTGTGTTCTGCTTCCTTCCAACCTACCCATAGGCACTTAGAGTAAAGCTCGAAAGTTATAGTACTTCCACCGTGGGCTTCTTAAATGTATACTTAGCCTCAGTTTCCTCATTCTCTAGTATTGGTTCTTAGTTCTCTTCAGCATTGCCCCAGGTTCAGTGTTCACAGGAGTCATAGAGATTTTCCAGTCCGTCAGTTTTAGAGAAAATTTGCTCAGACACATCCTTAAGAGACTGCTCATTCTAGGAACAGTGAGGAATCCCCAGGATGTGACAGTTTCAAGGATGGTAATAGGATAGAGACCCACAACAAAGAAACCTTGATGTCAGAAAAGCTCCAAATCACCAGTCTCTGGTTTTGATTCTTTTATGCGTATTTCCACATTGTTTCCTTTATTATAGTTCTGTCCTCTCTCTCTAAAGTAAAATATTTCTTTAAACTCTCCTCAAATGTTCATGAAACTTTTATTGAGTATCCCTGGAGCAGAATCCAGTCCCTAGTTTATAAGCTCCCTCTGCCATGAATGCAGTTTCTGAGAGGGTTTCCAGTAAAAGCCTCCAGTAAAATTCAAAGTCCTCAAAGCACCTTTAAGTAAACACAGAGCAGATTTGCACCCTGACCAATGGCACTACCCCAGGGCAAAATAATGGTCAGGCCAGCAGCTAGGGCTGGCACCTGGGGCTAACACCTGTCTCCCCCTCCCTCCCTGCCCCCAACCCCTTGATTGTGCCCTGGGTAAGCAAACATTATTCAAATATTGCCAGCATTTCTTGAGTTCTCCTGGCAAAACTGTGAATTCATTCACATTGAAAGCCCTTTCCTTTTTTCAGAAGAGTTGCTCCACAAATTAAGGCTCCTCCCCCTGCCCTGCAGTGACTGGAGGCACACAGAAACAGTCCTGGCTGCCTGTACATGTGCTCATTTGCATTCTAATTAGAATGCATCAGAGCAGACTTGATTAATCTCCGTCCCTGCACATAAACTCCTTATCCTGGTGCTGTGACTCTCTCAGCTCTGTAGCAGCACATGTGGCATCCATCAGAAAACAATTAATCAAGTCTGGTCCATGTTCTAAATAGAACACTCCAACATTGCCTCACCACCACGTGTACTAAGCCCCCCTCCCCGAGTTTCAAAATGGCCCTGGTAGTACTTTATCTAAACCTTGTCAAATGGCCTTTAGATTAAGCATCCCACAGAAATTTCCAAACTCACAGGGGCTTAATATCTGGGATAGTGAGCCATTTTAATTAGAGCAGGTGAACCACTCTAATTAAAATGATCCCCCCCAACCCTTGAGCACATGTATAGGCAGCCTCTGTACCTTCAGCTGGCCCCTGCTGCCCACTGAGCAGCTGGTAGCTTCTCAGAGTGCCCTTTGAGCTCCCATGGCATAGCTTCTAGATGGATGGAGTTGCACAAAACTGCTAGATGCTCACTGATGACTTGCTGGAGTAAGATCTC
>JAGPOW010000261.1:77549361-77573615 GCA_030014935.1 Caiman crocodilus | reverse complement strand
AAGATCTCACTCCTTGTAGGCATCAAAAAGCAGTGGAACACTATCATTATAAAGCAGAGATAGGAGATAAGAGAAAACAGCCCCTTAATGCTAACTTACAGGTCACAATTACAAGTCATCAAAACCAGATGATTCTGCAGGTAATGAGTTCTCTCTTTTTTCCACACTTTTGAGACTGTATTGAATGCTCAATCCTGGTTGCTCATCATGATTTGCGGAAGATGTTTAATTGAAACTTTCTTTTACTGAGAGTCATGATTCTGTTTCTCTGAAAAACATCCCAGTAGAATCCTCTTTTGCATATGGTAAGTCCTCTGCTGCAGGAGACTTTGCAGCTAAGCTTATACAGAGCTCTGTGCAGCCTCTCTTAGGGAGTCAGTATAAGAGAAAATGTAAACAGAATTAGAATATTTAGACAGCAGCTGCATGCATCAATAAAATTAAGAAAGAAATTAAGATTTTGATAAAAAGGGCTGATTTTAGCCATCCCTTTCCAGAGCACTCTAATCTTTCCTTTGCAGATCTCATCCACACACTTCATGACCTCTCTCATCTGCTTCCTGCTTTCCCATTCCTGTGTCTCCCTGACAAAAGATGGTTTAAAAACATATTGCATGTTGCTAAGTACCACAAAAATATCAATAATCATATTCATACACACTGCCCTTCAAGAAATAACAAAATAAAGTACACAATCTCTTCATAAAATGAAACACTTTTTCTATTTTCAAGCAAACTGTCCAAACCGTTACAATAGACATGTAAACCATTTAAAGCTATTTGTGTGTGTGTGTAATGATATGGGACTTAATTCTGCTCTCCCACCAGTTTTTACTTCAGCAAAATTCTGGTGAATTGAAAAACACTGCATGAGAAAATTTCAAAATCTTTACTTTCTTTTGAGTGCTTTCATGTTACTTCATCAAAATTTGGATTTCTGTTTTCAAAATGATTATGTTGAAAGCCATTGTGAAAAACCACAAAAAATCTTGACAGCAGGGACTGCAATATAGGTCTCTCCTCCCCTCAACTCCAGCCGAGTGCCCTAATCAGTAGGCTGCAGAGACTGCTTACCGCAGGGGTGGGCAAAATGTGGTCTGGGGGCTGGATACAGCCCTCCAGGCCATTCTGTCCAGCCCACGGGGCCCCTAAAAGATTTAGAAAATCAATATTCATCTGCCCCTGGCTGCCTGTCATGTGGCCCTCAAAGGCTTGCCAAAACTCAGTAAGTGGCCTTCTGCCCAAAATAATTGCCTGCCCCTGACTTTCTGACCCAAAGACTCCCACACTCTATCCGCACACTGCCAGGCTAATCTACAGACTGGATCAGGGCACTCACCTGAAGATTGAAAGGTACAAGTTGGAAGCCCTTCAAGCTGAGGAGGGCCACGTTACTCCCTGGATAAATGCTATCCCAGCTAGACTATGATATACAAGGTATTGCAGGATGCTAAAGCAATCCTGCTCCTTTATGAACAGGAACAACTTAGCTAGAGAGCTGGGAGCTGAGGCAGAGCTCCACAGCTGCAGGTTGCCTGGGCAGGAAGCTAATGAGAGAATTAGCTGGCACCTGCACCCGGTCAGCTGACCGGAAGGAAGCAGCCAGTAGGAAGGGCAAACTTTTACATGCAGAATTCAGATGGAAGACCTGAAGCTGAAACTGTCATGTGTAGGCAGGAGGCTTCCCTCTAAAACTACCAGAATTGCCAACTTTCATGCACTGATCCTGAGTCACGGGGTAATGTAATGGTGCTTGGATGAAGAGCTCTTGCAATGAGGCAAGAGACTCTTTCGTTCCCGCAGTATTTGGGGCTGGGAACATGAACAAAGTGATGTCCAAGAGGTCTGGTAACAGACTTTGGAACAAAAATCCCCTGCCTTCTATTGTGCCAGGGATTCTTTGTCTCTTGACCAAAAGCAGCTTTTCTAGGACTCCTTGCTCTGCTTTGTCTTCTGCCTGCTGCCTTCCACTCAGCCTGTATCCTGGGGTGACAAGAAAACAGCCAATAAAGTGCTGTTGAGGTCCTAGGCACTTGTACACACAACAGGGTTTTATTCCTTAGAGTTGCATCCAATACCCACCCCCAAATTAAAATGGTGAGTTTTTAATTAAAATGGTGGGTTTTATTTTTCTGTCACTTTATACATGTTGTTGTCCTGGCACCTGCAGGTGCCTGCTGAAAGCAGAAGTAGCAAGGTGCCTGAGCCTTTTTTATTTTTTTGGCAGAGCCCGCTCACCTCTCCCACAGCTGGGGGGCCATGAATCTGTCAGCTTGCCCTCTGGCCACTGGAGAGGCAGGCAGGCTCCACAGAATAAAGGGACTGGGCCCCTCACCACTGCCTATTTCAGCAGGCTCCTGTAGCTAACAAGACTCCTGGGGCTGCCTGGGAATAAGCTGGCTTGTCCCTGAGGCAATGTGGGGAGGCAGCAGGAGGGCAGCTGGGTGTGCTGGCAGCTGGAAAAGGTGGCAGGGATGGTGCACTGGGTGGCAGGCTCAGGGAAGATACCATCCCACCCAGGTGGCCCTGCACCCCATGCACCATCCCCACCTCCTTCTCTGGTGGAATTATTTTGCAACAATGCAAACTCATTTTAAACTCCCAAAACTCTCAATGTGTAATGTGTGATGTCATTAAGTCACATAAAGGGAAATTTTCATCATGTATACATCTTGACATCATCATGTATACAAGCACCCCCAGAGAAGAAGACAAGTCCCAGGACAGTGAAAAGGAAAGATAATTAAAATACAAACTCATCTTAATGACTAAGACTGCTGATTTTCAACCAGGCAACCTGGGATGTTGTGGCATTCTTTTCGGGGTGCCACAAGGTGTTGCACAATATTAGAATTAATAATTCTAATTATTAATTAATTCTCATGTAACACATGAGAATTGGTTATATTAAAAATAAAGATCCTAAATATAATTATTTAGGATCCACTGAATTATAACACTTTCTGTATAGGCTAAGGCTTTTCAAATAAGGAAAATAGTTGCTAATGCAATAAATATATTACTTGTAAAGAACTTTGCAGCTTTTATGAATCTCTATTGAAAAATAACTAGAAAGCTTGATACATGGAGAGACTTCCTGGTGTAATTTGGATATTCTTTGTTCATTTGTCAGCTCCATTTCAGAGATCTTGTACAGGAAAGCAGCATATAGGAAAGGTGGGAACATTGGACAGGAGAAAGGCAAGCTAGAGACAATGGAATAACTGTTTCCTATCTGGAATGTGAGCAGGGGGTGTGCGGAGCCTCCATTTTAACAGTCAGGAAAAGGAGTTTATGTCTGTGGCCAGCAGAGGCTGACTTTTCAACTTGAAATTAGTATGTGCACACATATTGTCACAGGTGTAGAAAGGAATTTTTAACAAAGCCTTAAAAAGCATGATTTGATTACAATGAATCTCAAGGCTTAAGAAATATCTGATCTCTTGAGACCATCTGAGTCATGACTGTGATCCATTGAGGTTGACAATACTGGAAACAAATGAGAATGCTTTTATAATTGCTGGACCAACCAAGCATGAAGAAATCTAGCTGCAAAGGGGGAAAATAACTGTGATTCAGAGAACTAACTACATGTAGAAGAGAGGATCTTAGATTCCTTATAAGATTCTGATGGAAGCCCAAAGAATGCTTAGGAGTGGTAAGCAACCTACAGCACAAAAATGCATGCAGGGGTTTATTGTTTTTTCTACATCTGTGTACTTTCTGTGCTAGTTAAAGTGAAGAGTTTTGGAGCCCTTAAAGACTGCAGTTCTGTTTGTTTTTAATAGTCCTTGAAGAGATTAACTAAATCCAGAGTGTCCACAAAGTGGGAGTTCTGAAAAAGGATGTGCTTAAGCTACTAGCGAATCTGAGAATCAGCACTGGTCCTGGCTGCTAAAGCACTGGGCCACGTAGTTCCATTTCTAGAGTCTTTGCCCAAGAGGTAAATCACAAACCCCATTGTAGGAGATCATGGGGTTTCATAGAGATTTTCTCATTTTTGTTATACTAATGTAGCATGTGTGGTTTTGTTGAAAAGTCAGTGTTATGCTGTATCCATTTGTGTTGCTTTTATCACTATGTAGATTATGTTATACTGTCTGGATATATGTTTATGATTATGGAACTGGTTTAGTCAAAGGAACTGAGGGATGAGTACTTAAGGAAAAGGTAGTAAGTGAAACTGCTAAGTAAGTAAGTAAATCTTCTTGTCAATGTTTCAGGGCAGAGAATTGCCACTCAGACAGTGGGATCCACTATTGGGATGGGTTCCAAAGGCAGTGCTTGCTTGTAATGGGAAAAATCAACTCTGCAAGAGCAAAGGTATCTGAGAGCAGGGGCAGATTAACACATGGGCCCACATGGCCCCTGCCAATCCATAGGTAAAATTCAAGGGGTACGAGCTGTGACCTGCTGACATCCTGCAGGCACCATGGCACTGGAGGACATGAGACACCAGGCTGAGGCTAAAGCAGAGCCAATGCATGCAGGGACTGGTAAGGACCCCACCCCAGGCTGCTGGCAGTGCTACCTGCGCTGCTAGTTGCAGCACTGGTGCATGGTTGGGGGCCTGGTGGCACTGCCTGGTGCACACCCCTACCTGGCAGCCCTGCAGCTGGACCAGCCTCCTCACTTCGTGTTGGGTACTCAGGCTGTGTACTGTTTGCAGCACCAGCACCAGCAAGGCTCCATGGGTGGGTGGATGGATGCAGCTCTCCAGGCAGGGCTGGGCAGGGAACCAGCGGCCCCCAGCAAAGACAGTCTGTGCCCAGCAGGCCCAGTGTCTCCGAGATTAGGGTCAGGCTTGGGCTGACCTGCTACAACACTGACATCCATGGGTCCACAGAGCGACAGGTGGAGAGCTACGTGGTCCACGACAGCTACTCCCAAGCCCCCAAACACCACGACATCAGTGAGCCCCTGCCTCAGCCATGGCCACAGGGCCTCTCCCTCCTCCCCGGCCACACAGAGCACCCCCCAAGCCTCCCCTTGAACATTCATGCTTATGATAGGGGATGGAGAGCCTCCAATTTTCTGTTTGCCCAGGGCCTCACTAAATCTTAATCCATCACTGTTTGAGAGACATGACCCATTAGCCAGAGAAAGGCCAGATGCCCTAGGGAGAGACATTTCTAAAAGATTCTGAGACTTATAAATAATTAGAACAATGCTGATAGGGCAGGAGGCAGGGAAGGGGAGGCTGGCTTGAAGGTATTTTGAGAGCTATCTGTGAGTTGGCCAGGATCAGGCAGGAGTCAGGGATGGCAGGATCAGCAGGAAGGCTGATTTCTAAAAATACTGCCAGGTGTCTCTGAAAGTAGTAGTAGTACTGTACTTGTTGCTGCTGTGAGTTCTGGTATAAGGGCAGTGGATCTGAGGCTTGGAGGGGGAGGGTTAGGACTTATATGAGTGCAAACCCTGATTCATTGCTTGGGATAGGCAGCAGGACAGTGGGAAGAAACTCAGAGCTCCAGAGGTACCCATGGATGGGTTTGTGACAAGGTGTACCAGAGGGGCCAAGGAAAAAAACCACTGCTGCAACCTACTCAAGAAAATGCTATAAGCACATGGGCCTGGTGGAATCCAAATCCAGTGTCTAGTGAATGTCCAGCTGGGGAGTTTTAATAGGGTTGTGTAACACTGTATCAAATGCTGTATAATCTAATCATAAACACAGAGCTCCAACATCCAACTGGAAGAGCCTCAGGATTTTATACAAGCTTTGGATCAGGCCTCTGAATAAGCAGCTAGAAGACAGAACATTTTGAAAATGGCTGAAAATGCTCTGAAAACTATGGGGATAAAAACTGCTTCCAGAAGCTTTCCAATAGCTGAGAACTTGAACCAGGGAAGCCCAGGCCTTGAATGTTGCACTGGATTCAGGTGGCAACTACTGCTACATGAGGGACACCAAACTTGCCGTTTGTTGTCACAGTAGAAGAACATATGCTTTCCACAAAATATGAGGTCAGTACCTGGACTGCTTTGCACAACTGCGCAGATCTATTAAAGGGCGATTCCTAGTTGGCTCTTTTAGAAAGTTACCCATGCATCCAGAATACTTGCTGTGGCTATGGATAGCTTATAAAGCAGGAAAAGTCTACATGAGCCCTCACAAAATTTGTAACAGGCAAAGTCACTAACACAAAAAGTTTAATCACATGTGGGAGGCACGCCAGTAGGAGCCTGGCTTGCCGGCTTGAAAGGGCTTCGAGCCATATGTAGGACATTATCTCCAACCAGGTGGTGGTGGAGGAAAGGCTGCCCTGCTCCTGCTTGGGGCAAAGCAAAGAGCCTGGACCTGGGGCAGGCTATACTTCCCTTCACCCTGATTGGATCTCTTCTGATCGCGCTGGGGGAGGAGAGACAGAGCCTCTGAAGACTATAAAAGAACAGCATGCCTGGCACATGGACACATTTCAAAGGATGAAGAAGAGAGTAGGACTAAGAGGAGCTGGGGAGAGTTGCCCAGCAGGGCAGAGCAACATCCCTGAGGAGCCAGAAGGCTTCCTCGCCAGATGGGAGTGGCAAATGGTGCAGCCCACAGCACCAGTGCACAGGTGCACAGTTTGGTGCATGGAGCAGAGACCCTGGGAGCCGCACAAGGCGACTCGAGTGCACAACCCCGGTATGAGGCCAGGGGCTCGGCGTAGGCAACACTGCACAGTGGTTCCAAGAAGGATTAGGCCCCTGGGAGCTGCACAAGGCAGCTCGGGTCCCCAATCCCTGGTAAGCGGACAGGATCTTGATGCACGGCGTGGTCCAAGGGTCTAGAGCTATATGAAGTGGCTCGGGTCTCCAACCCCTGGCACAAGGACAGGAAGACTCAGTGCAGGTGATGCTTCACAGAGGGTCTGGAAGCAGACCCAGGCCCTGGGAGCCATTTGGGGCAGCTAGGGATTACCACCCCTGCCTCCCCGCTGGCATGAGGCCAGGCATCTAAAGCTGAAGCTTCGTACAGAGGGCCCCGGTTGAAACCGAGACCCTGAAACCCTGCAAGGTGTCTCACGGCCCCAACCCTAAGCAGAAGAGTAAAGCCCTCAATGCACACGATGGTGCATAGGGCCACTGGTGGCGGTGGGCCAAGAGGGAACCAGAAACACCTGGAGCCTCAGCAGGAGAGACGAAAACTTGCTAGGAGAGAGATGAGGACCTATCACCTGGCTCCCTGGAGTTGAGAGTTCCCAGGGAAAGGGATTCCCGCAGGGGAAGGGGAATCCACCTGGGTCAGGGAAGCCAACCACAGAAGGGGAAGCCCAGAAGGATAAGGCTCCCCAAGTTTGAACTTTTATTTTGGGTTACAGGATATATTGGCTGGTTTAGGGAAAGCCAGAAGGACACCAGGGGAGCTCTCCCTGCCCCCCCTTCCCTGCCCCCGACCCTTTGAATACTATAATGGCCACAGGAATGCAGCCAAGGCTCCACAATAGCCTGGGCCTTGGAGTTCCTAGAAGAGTTCATTATATTCAATAGTGTTGCACCTTATATTCTGTGAGTGGGCACTGCATGGTTTATATTTCATGTGTTATCAGTATAAATTGATAAAGTCTAAAATGATTGAGCTATATTGAAATCCTTATATGAGGCTAAGTATTTGATAGAGTATATATATATATTTGTAGATTTATATGCAATATCTAAGTAGATTTAAATTGTTCTAGAGTTTAAGGTTATAAAACACTTGTTGAAACTTAGGTTAGAATATTATTATAATAGTTAACTGTATCCTGAGAGAGGTGTAGAACTGTGTAAATATAGACTATAATCCTTGTTGTTGTAAATGGTGTGTGCATGTATTCTTTTCATCTTTTTCTTATGTATATTGTAATATTAATAAACTTGTATACACTTAAGTTATAGAATATGATGGGCTGTCTCTCTATAGGGGAAAGGGAAAACTGCATGCTGCCAGCATTTTTCCCACACAGCACACCCACCCTGCTAGTATCTTTCTTCAGCTGAAGTAGGGAGTACACAACCAGTTACAACCGGATTATACACACAAAAAAGTACACCAGGTAAAAATACAGTTCAAATCACAGAAGCTGTTAAAGAACAAGCCAGATGTTGGCTTGCACTTCTCAGGTGGCAAAGCACTAAAAGCACAGGTGCAGGGGACAAAGCAAGATGCATATTGCTTTTGTAATATGGAGAGTGGCCAGTGCAACATAGGTCCAGCCATTCCCCATCCTGCCTCCAACATGTCCCTTCTCCCTGGGCTCCCCTCTGGCACAGCTCTACACCAGGGATTGTAAAGAGAGAAATGAAGAGATACATATAACAGCCACATGTTTCCCTTCTACTGAAGGAGATCCCCAAGAGGCTTCTTTGCAGCCCTATTCACTGCTGGAGTGGTGTAAAGGGCCTATGAGGAGGACCATGTCCATTATTGTTGCCTAGGTAACTGCAAGAAATAAATGGGGTTTAAGGATTGTATCATTGAACTGCTTTGCTGTTTCAGCTGTCTCTAACAGTCACTTGCAGCCGACTTCAGGCCTGAGAGTAACTCTACTAGAGCTAATAAGAATAAACAGGTAAAAAAACAGGTTAGGCCCCGGCTGCCCAAAAACAAAGCATTGTGCTAGAAAACTCCTATTAAATTAAATCCTCACCTGGTCCACACTTAAGACCTAACCCATATTTCTACTTCTGTGATCCTGTACTAGCCAGAAATCAAACCCTGCTGCAACCACGGGCTGCCTCAGCTAAGCAGTCCCCTCTTTCATATGAGTGGCTGGCTTTATAGTACTCAAAATTCCTTTGCATCAGAGGAAATCTTCTACCAATTATACTGAGCACCAGGTTCAGTAAAAAGTAGGTATACTAGGAATGAGAAGAACTAACACTAAACTTTATTTGTGGAGCAGTAGGCAACTTCTGCAGAGCCTTTGTCTGGCTCTAGCTTAACTAATGGACTGTTTCCCGATTCCCCAACCTCTGTAGTTTAAGTAGGGGACTGTGTCCAAACTAAAAATTGATTGCCACATCATCTCTTTTACAATCATTACAAAATCAATTCATACCCATCTACAAAGGAGAGGTTATTAGCACTTTACTCTTACCACTCGCTTTCCTGTTCCTCCTTTCCCGCAGTTTTTAGTAAGCCTCTGTAAGTTTTTCAGGAGGTTTCTTTTCAGACTGACAGTGTATCAAATTCAGTTTCTGATTTCTTTTTGGTGGGAAGCTTTTTCTCCAAGTCTTGATAGACTCGATTCCTTTTGCTGGGATCCAACTGACTTACACTTTTGGAAGCTATGTTTCTGCACAAAGCACAACGACGTTCATTAGCTACAGCTGCTGAGGCTGGTTTCCGCTTTCTGCATGATAGTATTTGCATTTGTGCCTGTAGGTACATTTCTTCCTATAAAAACATGCTTGCTTTCTGCATTTTGGAACAATGAAGCTTCAGTGCAACCAAAAAATGTCCAAATTTGGGCTGTGATGGCCAAGAGGATCATTAGGCACAAATATTGTGCCTTCTTGTATTATAAGCACACACTTAACTGAGTTCAGTTTCTCACAAACTGTCAGACCCAAAGTTGGTGTCACCTCTTTGAATACTATAATGAGTTTGCATACTCTGTTTTTATATTAGTTGCTAGCAATGCATCTTCCTTTCACTTGTATATTTCATCTGAATAGCTAGTTATTTTGATGTTTGTTGGACTCACTTGTGGGCTCAATTTTAATTTTCATGCTCTGGTAAAATATTAACCTGTGCTTCAATAGCCAATTTAACTGAAAGCACCAATCCTGCTTTCACTGGCAAAATCCAGTCTCTCTCATTGATTTTGCTTGATTCAACCACATTTATAAAAAATATCCTCAATATATGCACTTGAGGTTTTTGAGATAGAGATCTGCAGCACCTGGCAAAATGATTCCTCTTGTTACAGTTAAAACAGACAGCAGTACAATGTCTGGGGCCATGTTGCCTTTTCAGACTTGGTACACATGTATTTGTTTGCTCTCTGTCCCTTAGTGTTCTCCTTGTCAGTGGAAAATTGCATTCTGTGAGGTGGCTTCTTCTGGCACCACTCTTGCATGCCTACTGCACAGACAACCACTTTGGTGCATTCAGCTCTGCAGCTTGGGCCTTCACATTTTCTGCTGCGCTGCAGGTTTGGACAGCCTCTTCTTTGGCTTTTGCACAAGGGAGACTTTTCCTTTCTTGTAATGCAGTGTCTGCAGTGCCACAAATAATCCTAACTCTAATCAAAGATTCTGACTCATTCCCAAACATACAGCTCTTACGCAGTCTCTTTAGTTCAGTAGCATACTGATTTATACTTTTCTCCTGTTGTCTGTTCACACATAAAGAATCTGTGTCTTTTAAGGGTCTCATTCTAGTTTGGCACGCAGTGCTTATCAAATTTGGACAGTATAACCTTTACCTGCATATTTTGGCTTTCTAAAAAAGGTAAGGATTTTATAAACAGCCAGCACTTCCTGCCCTCCCTCTCTGTATGGAATGACTGTTTGTCATTGTTGTCTTTTGCCCCTTATGGGGGCAGTCAGAGGCCACTCAAACCTTTGTCTGAACACCCTCTGGTTCTCTGTTACACTGCCTGACATCAGAAGGGCAAGTGGAGGTTGCAAAAGTTTTATTCATACTATAACTGTGCTGGAAGGTCACTTACAGAGGCCTTTGTCCTTCATATGGCTAGGTGAGGCGCCCGATCGCCGGCGACAACCCAGGTGTGCTGGGGGTCCTGGGCAGGGGCGTGAGGAAAGCAGCGGACTCCAGAGACGGGAGTAAGGTAGAATAAAGAAAACTTTTACTTACATAAACTTTGAAGGTTAACCTATTTACAGAATCGAGGTGCGAGACGAGACGAGCGAGTACAGATGATCAATCAGCGCAAAGAAACAAATATAATGCGGTACAATGTGATTAGATAACGCAATGGCTGCAGCCAGGTGTCGGCGTACTGCAGTACTTTTCTCTCTCTTTTTCGGTGATCCCCAATCTCTCTAAGGGGCCTCTGAGAACTGGGATGAGCGAGACTCAGTTTCAGACTAGCTCACTCCTCATCGAGAAATGTGAAGCTCTCAGCCTACACACTTCTTACACCTCCTAGCTCTTTCACTAGCTATCTCTTAATCGATTACCAACCGTCCACACCAATCACCTACTGCCCACTGCCCACACCCTCTCTGTGTGGACAGGTCCTAATATAGGCTCCTTCACCAATCAGGGGGCCTTTTCGGTGGAAGCTTCTAGAGGTATCCCTATACCCATCAATCACTTAAATGGGTCAGAACATTTAACCCTATATTGTATGTTTGCAAGCGGTTCACTCCCTGCCACTGCGTTACCTTTCATTATGGTCATGTTATTTAACCCTATAAAACATCAATATTATCAAAATTGATAAAACTCTCTATCTATTACAAGATAACGTGGTAACAAACAAGAATATAACAAGAATATTTGAAGTCATAGAAGGTGACAATATGGAGGGGGTCACAACTCTAATAATTTTTAGCACAGAACTAACAATAAACTATCTATGGCACAACACAGCCTCTGCACACTCTTTGCCTGACTTTAACTAGCTCAGCAGAAGGACTGTCTCCCAATTCACAATCTCTGTAGTCTAAGTAAGGGAGCATCTCCAAACTTCAACAGCCATCACCACGCTATTCACTTGGGCCAGTAAAGCAGTCAGAACCAAAACTAAGAACTGAGAGCCAAGAATTTTAGGGTACTATTTTCAAAGATGCACGAGTGCCATTTTCTACCCACCTGACAACATTCCCCGTTAGCAAACTTTAGCTTTCCCCTAGCAGTAGTCCTATGTAGCCACAGAAGCACCCCTGTTTACCAGGGCTGAAGACATAACTGCTTTAGCTCACCTGCTCTTCCCACACAGGCTGCTTACAAACACTGAAGGGAAAAGTGCAGGGAGGTCTTCTGCATACAAGTCCTGGCTATACTGCTTGCAGTCAGAGTCAATGATAGAAAGATAAGTGATGGGCACGGTTCCCAGAAGAGCTCAGTTTGAGGTTCCTATTTCTCTTCTTCTAAGAATCAATCCACCCATTTCTTGTTTGTTGACAGTGAGCCCTCAACCCACCCCAAAGCAGAGGTGTAGACATGCCCTTAGATACTACTCGCAGTGAGATTTCATGTACTAAATCCCTAATTCACTTTTGAAAATAGATCTTAGATTACTCATTAATAGTGTGTTTGCCAGTTTCTTCCAATTTCTATGCAGTATCATTGTAAAGCCTGTGGGTAGCCATCACAGGCACTGATACTTTACTTTGCAGATCAGAAGGGCTAGAACACTGCCAGTTTTCCACTGCACTATACTATTTAGTCTTTGTTCCAATACGAGGCCCATTGGTCCTCACAAAAAGGTAAATTCAGCCAGAGCTAGAGAAACTAAAGAGCAGATGGCAGGCTACAGTTTGCAGAGGGAAAAACAATAATTCATTCTAGTCTATGAGGAAAAATGCCGGTGTTGGCAAATAAAATTGCCGTAAACCAGGACAGTAAAGGGTGGGGGGGAAATGGAGGGAAGAGAGAGTTTTATTTCTGGGTGGACCAATTTTGAAGGAACTGGAATAAAGACATTTTAAAGACCCTTAGTGGATCCCTGCTATTGCCTGGCTGCTGCTGCACCTGGACAGACTCCCTTGTATTAAAGATAATCACTTGGCCTTCTGGAGAATGAGAGCACTAATAATGAGGCTTATAAAACCATAGAAAACTGAAATCAATCTTTCAAGTAATGGCTTTTCTAGCTCTTCACTTTTGGTTCTCTCCAACTCAAAGAGCCCCTTTAAAAGTAATGTAAAAGGATATTACCTATAACTGTTTGGGCAGCAATTCCATAACTATTTTTGTCATTAAGAATTTGTCCAGATTTCATAAGATCCTTCTGCAAACCAAGCCACTTTTGTTCAGTTACCTACATATGGCATGGTGTATGTAACTAGACAACTGGAAATTTCTGGCCATTCAGACTGAAACAGAAAGAACACGTTCCAAAATAATGAAAAGTGGATGTACTGCACACATAACTGAGGTCCTAGTTTTAAATGCTTACTAATATACCTCTTTTGGGTGTAGCAAAATATTGTAATATTCAGAACTTAAGTCCATTTTCATTTTCTGTTACTCGACTCCTTAACACCAGGTACCATGATGGCTTAGTTGTGACATGGCATATTTCATTGTTTCTTTATGGCATACTACTGGGGTGAGTGTAAATCACCTTCCAAGAATTTTACTGGGGGGAAGAAATTCAGGAAATACAGTCAGGATTGCATCTCTCTAAAAAGGCACCCAAGCAGCCTAAGGTATGTCCCCATAGTGGTGCCCTGCTTCCCCTTCTTGGAAGGAGAGTGAAAAGGAGTTTTTACTTGGCTGTGTGCAGCACTTAATACATTTTAAATGCTCAATAAATAAATGTTATTGATACTCTGCCATAGCTAATGGGACACGCTGAGGGGGCAGAAGGAAGCCTAGACTCCCAACTACTAATTGTATACATATATGAACTCCTAAAAAAATGTTGCCTGGTTCATTGGAAGGGGAGGGGGAGGGTGTTAGGAATACTGCATGGTTTAGCAAGGTGGAAGTGGGACTGATCTTAGGTGAGTGATACTGTTACCCGCAATAGCAGAGTATTCTCCTGCTGCGGTCTTGTCAACATATCCCTAACAGGAAGCCTAGGTCCTGGGAAAGCCTCTGTCTCACATCCTCCCAAGGTCTTGTCTACATTATAGGGCTGCTGCAGCTTACATATGCTGCCAGAGCTATGGAGACAGAGCTCCCTGGTAGAAATGTGACATATAACAGCAGAGATTTACTACCAGTTTAACTATACTCCCTCCCCAAATGACAGAAGCTGTCTTCTCTTGGCAGTTTTGCATCCAAGCAGGGGATTTTGCTGATACAGCTGTCACAATAACTTTGCTGTGTAAATCAAACCAAATTCTCTTCATTTCTGGGTGGGCCTGGGGATTCCGGTAGCAAGAAGCAGTAATGCAAGGGTAGATCTGCAGGCCTCTAGAGAAGAGATTCCTAACTCATTCCTGAGGGAGGGCCAGCACTGAAGAGACTTCTATAGATGCATAGCCTAGCAATGAGAGCAGGGCTATACGCAAATGCTAGCTCTAGCAAGGGCCTAGCTGTGCTTAAATCACATTGAAAAGTCCCCATAATCCTGAAGTCAGCAGGTAACTCCATTCACTTACCCATCATGCCCGTAATGTAGCAAGGGGTGGGTGAGTGGGAGAACAGCCCTGGGTGCCAATTTAGAGGGGACACCAGAATGGCAGCTCCGCAAAGAGTCCTTGGCTCTGTTGCAACAGCAGCCCTGCACCATGACTATAGCAGCAACAGCCAAGTTCAGGGACTCTGCATTGCTGATATTAGCAGTTGCAGCATCTGGGACAGGATTTATGTGAACATCTCCACACCAGGAACCACTGAGGACTTTGAGTCCACAGAACAGGGAAGATTCCCTTTCCCTCCTCCCTCAGATTTCCAGTGCATGGCAGCACTCTTTCTCCCACAGCAGTATTTTGCCCAGGGCAAAGCTTGTTAGTTATTCCTCTGCACCATCGCATCCACCGGTGACCCTAGACTCAGCTCAGCCATTACGCTGGATGCTATGGAAGGATTTCTCTTCTCTCAGAGAACTGCTGCTGCTGCAACAGCATGCTTCGCTCAATCCTTGTCATCACCAAAAGGATAACTCCAGCATCTGTCTTCAGTGGGGAAGGGAGTCTGGGAAACAAGACTTATTCTCAAATGTAAACATTATTTTCATACAACTCTGAGGGATATCAGCAGGACTCACACTAACTGCTCTGCTCTGTTCTTCCAACTATGAAGATCGAGCTTTTATAGGGATTTCTATGGTACTCTTTCGCAATAATATCTGAGCGCATACTGCTTTTTGGTACTCTTCTGGCTTTGCTTTCCATCCTAATTTCAGCTCTGGCACTATCTCCTCCCTCTTGTGTCTGATCAGACTAAAAATAAACGATAAGAAACCAAGACAACTCAAATCAGAAACAAAATAAATTATTTTAACTCTTTGGACCAGCTGTTCTCCTCCACCTGCATATGCAAATGACAGGAGAAGCATGATTCACAGAATGGTAGAGAAAACTCTAGGGGGAAATTGCCATTGAGTCTAATGCTATTCAGACTGGCATAAACTCCTTCATGATGGCATTAGCACCCCTGCAGAGAGCTTGTTGTGTACAACCAGTAATGGTACAGAAGAAAATGGCATCCCTGACCAAGCAGCAATAGTACCATTAGGGGAAAAATAGGATACCAGGTCCTTTGGAGAGGTATTTGCTCCACATCTGAATGCATGAGTGTGGGAGACAGTTTGTCCTGTGGATTCCAAGCCTGACTGGGTCCAGTCTAATTCTGTAAAGCAATTTCCCCTCCTAATTCAGGGGTCAACATGGGATGGAAAAACTATGGAGGGATAGTCAGGCTCTTGGAGAAAGCTCCCTCTTTTGTAGTTGCTTCTGTCAAGGGGAATAAATAGAAGAATGCCCTCGAAGAAGTCAGATGGAAATCTGCAACGGTACAGGATGCCATTTTTCCCCCAAACCCAAGCACTTTGTCTCCCAAACAATAGCTTGCAGGTAAACTGAAAATAAAAGAAAAGCCTCGATCTTGGATCCTGTTTGCAAGAGCTGAAAACTGTTATCCCAATTGAACATGGAGGCATATTATGGCTTGATTTCATGCATGTAGGTCTACTAGCTACATACATAAGAGTATGTAGCTCTTAATACAAGTGATTGTTAAACAGCTAGTTGCTGATTCTGGAAAGTCAAGAAAAAATATTCTGCTTAGAAACAATTTTGCTCCCATAACATATTAGCTGTATTTCCCTTCTGTCATAGCTGTTTACAAGGATATTGACATATAAGAGGATGTTTGTTTTGTTGAGCTCATCTTCTCTTGCTACTTATTTCCCACCTGAAATCACTAGGTGAACTATTTGCAGCAAACAATGTATTTGCCTAATTTACTGCCTTTTCCTTTTCACAAATTATCTGTGAACAGACATTGATTGTTATGACTCTGTTCATTATCAAAATTATTTGCCAAATTGTTTATGGTAATATTCAAAACTATAGATTGCTCCCCAACTATTTGCCACAACTATTGTTATTACTAATTTTGTATTGCTGTTCCTTTGTGTCAGAGGAACCTAGAGCCTTATATAAGCACTCCTTTATATTGCTGCACGAATTTGAAGCTATTATTAATATTAATTTGTTTCTTCTGTTGGATCAGGACCTCCTTATGCCAGACACTGTAAACACACACAGAAGGAAATGACCATACCTATCCTTATGAGTTTACAATCTAAATATAAGATTTATATAAAGGGAAACGAGTGAGTAAAGACAGACAGGAGAGCACAGGGAACTAGAGGCAAAACTGGTCAGTTTGATAGATGCTAGATGAGGCAAATAATCAATTTTTTCTTAGTAATTCAGCAAAGAGGGGTTTTAAGAAGGTTTCTGAAGAATAATGGTTTAGTTTACATAAACATGTAAACAAATAATGGTAGTGTAAGAATGATGTTGTAGCCATGATAGCCTATAAATTATGCAAGAGGCAAGGACTTCTTAGTTTGATATCTTTTACTGGCCCAGCTATATAGTTGGGACAAAATTAGACGAGCTTTTGAGAGCAAAACATTTTCAAAGACCTGACAAAAACTGTCTTGTATGTGAAAGCTTGTCTAACTTTATTCTAGCTACATAGTTGGTCCAATAAAAGATACTGGCCTAAGAAATCCTTGCTTCTTGCATAAACAATAATAAAATAATAATGCTAATCAACATTCCTTAGACATCTCACGTGCCAGTCACCTAAGGGTATTTCAGTATTGCTACCCAGGGCTGCCACCAGGACAACCCTTTAGCCACAGACCTATAGACCACTCACATGACAAATCCTTTGACTCACACTCCCAGCAGAAATCCATCCTATCCCTACATGCTTTCCCAAGCATCCAGACCTAAAGTCAAATTTCCTCCTAGCTCCTCTCCCACAATGTGTTTGAAGGTTAGCCCAGTGCTGCAGCCCAATGTAACATAGGAAATCACCAACTATAACACATCTGCACTTCCACTGTCCCTATTGCCTGTAATTAGTCAAGCACTGAAGGGCAGAAAAGTTGTGGGTGTGATTCCTAAAAAGGCTCCAGCTGAGCTTTCTGTTCTGATTTTTCTAGGAATCAGATCACTCATAATTTCTCTCTCTTTCTGTGCTTCCCACATGCTACCACAGCAAAGTATAGTAGATGTATATGTGGATAGGTCATGTAGCTCAGGATAGTTGAAGGCAAGCATTCAAGTCTCCCCAAAATAAAGGTGTAGATATACCTATATTCATATGATTTTGGTTTTGTTCATCCAAAACCTTTCAAGATGACCACACAAAAACTTCAGATATTAATAATCATTAATTAAAACACACAAATATTCATGACATTCTGTTACTAACTTTTGGGACAATATTTAAAGACAGTAGAAACTGGTTACAAATACAATTAGATAAATGAAAGCAAACATTTTTACACATACTTTTGCAATATTCATCCATCAGTCATTTTCATAGCAATGGAGATGCCACCCAAGGCTGTGGCCTGCAATTTTGGTTTAGAAAGTAAAGTGTGTGTGTTTTATGCAAAATATTGTAAGCAGCAAAGACAGAAGGAAAGGCTTGGAACTCTTTGAAAAACATTCTCCATTGTTTTATACAAGGGGCTCACAGCACTATAAAACTTAACTCACAATCATTGTTTCAGTATATAAAATCAAACTTCATCAGAATCAGCTCATGATATGTGACTTTGGGGGTTATATAATAGGGAAGATCTCACTGATTTTTATAAAACATTAGATTCTGGAGATTTTAAAATTAGGCACTGAGGTTGACCCAGTTTGGGTGGAAAAAGCTCATAGAATCCCAGGGAAGAACACTGCCCAGGGAAAATTCTCTGGAGATGGTTATTTTTAACCTTTCAGACCTACATAACAAGGAGTGAATTCTGAAAACTACAAGTAGAAGAGAGATTTTTAGTTTAGAAATTTTAGTATCCTTTCTCCCAATATTTTGCCTTCATACAGAACTTCCAAGGCAAACTTTACTTCAGATTAATCTGGAATACTTAGAATAAATTGAAATAGCTGGTGCATACCCAGAAAAATAATATGCAAGATTAATAAAACTTACTAGCTGTGACATGGCTTGACTAACAAATAGCTGGATAATAGGTAAAGAAAGTAAAAAAGAAAATCTAGCAATAAGAAATATGACACCTACCAAATGATTAAACAAAAAATGCATTTATTATCAAATGAAGTTTGAGGACTGTCTTATGTTTCCCCAGGACAGACT
Organism: Caiman crocodilus; assembly: GCA_030014935.1. Classification (NCBI taxonomy): domain Eukaryota; kingdom Metazoa; phylum Chordata; order Crocodylia; family Alligatoridae; genus Caiman; species Caiman crocodilus. The sequence continues at coordinate 77,555,209 of JAGPOW010000261.1, read as the reverse complement.
GCAAGACTGAAATAGGGATGTTTTCTGAATACTCCTTCACAAGTCCCAGTACTTTAGTTCTCTCTCCTCTTGGACTATGAATTCTTGACTGCCACATCATAGGATTTCAGTTATGGACTGTAAGGTTTTCTGTGCTGGAGGGAAGTAACTTTGCAGGTCTTAGCTTATTTAAGCCAGTGTCCCCTCCCCAAACCATGGCTTATAGGCAACGTATTTTTCATATGACATTCCAACATTGCTCATGGCCGCAGGAAATTAAAAGTTAAATCTGAGCTTGCCAGGAAAAGCAAACTATAGTGATGCCTGGAGCCTATTGCTCACTCAGTATTGTTGTCTAGGCACCAACAAATTTTGGGAATTGCTGATTTAAACAGTGTTGTGACCAGTTGGGGCTAGGAAACATTCATGGCTATGGAGATGGCCCTATAAGAAGAACTTCTAATCTATACAGAAGAAATCTCAATCTCATATAACTTTGCTTAGTAAGTTAGTGGTGAGAGAAAGAATTCTATATTTGTAAGGAAATATTACTGCTTTGATATACTTGTATTGCTAAGTCCTAGAAATCCCATACCATCATGCAAGACTGTGCAAACAGGGTAAGAAACAATCCCAGCCACAGTAAGTTCAGTCTAAAATTTACACTAAATAGACAAGACGGTGGAAGCAGAAACAGCTGTATGTGGTGAAGTGACTTGCCATTTGTGACACAATAGGTCAGCATCAGAGTTAGGAAATAAGTCTCCTGTGTCGCAGGCTAGAGCTATATCAACCAAAAATCTCTGCCTTCTGTATATTAAACCAAATATTTTAACTTAAAAAATTAATAAACAGTTAATGTTAACATGCATCCTGCCTCCACCTATAACCTCAAGAATTATACAAGAAAAAGTAGGGCCCCATGCATTATCTGTATAACTCTGAGGCCACATCTGACTGGTTAACTTATCGTGCACCAGAGTGGCATTCCCAAATACTCTGCACTACTACAAGCTGCTTTCTAGATTGGAACCGGTGTAACCACATCTGTGCAGCATCACAGGAGGACCAACTACCACTGTGGAGTGACAGTGCCAATTAGCTTTTCCCCATGGTAATTAGCCTGCCAGCAGTACCACAGACACGGGAACGTTGCTTCCAATTTAGGAAGCAGTTCACCTGGAACATTGCACACTCGAGGATGCCACTCTGGAGGGTGGAAAGTTTACCACAAAGACATGGCATGATAAACTTGTAGGGTTGTATTTCTGCTGACAGCGTAAGCTCTCAGAAGCAAGTATTATGTCTTCTCTTGTGTTCAGTGGATCCATTTCACAGTCTGGGGTTTTCGATAGGTTCCAATTATCTCAACATTGCAATGCTTCTATTTGTGCTAAATGAATTCATCTGGTGACAACATTGACTAAAACAGTGACATGCTACTTCCAAGGGAGTTCAACATGCAACACAGTTTGATTTTGTTGATCTAGAACAGTATTTGAATCGGCTGTTATATTTTCTACTCATAAAGAACAACCTAGTGCTTATCATAATGAAATCACTTGACAAATAATATTTAATTAATCTTCCCAAACATAGGTAACAGATAGCTCTAAAGCCCGTTGAAATCAATGAGACCTGCCCCTAAATGTGAAATATTGACCCTTATTTTATAGATGAGTAAATGTTTCAAAGAGGACCTAGTCCAAAATCAAAGATGGAGCTGTTGCCAGAGCCAGAGTGCACATTCAAAATGAGTTTCTGATCCCCTATTCCTTGAACAGGCAACTAGACTATGCCTCTATCTATATTGAGCTATATTTAAGAGGATTCATTCTGGTTCAGTGTCTTAGAAATTAAAATATTGTTGGCATAACTGTCATACTTAGCTCTTACCACTTTTCACCCTAGATCTGAAGATGCAACATGCATAATAGAGAGAAAACTGCAGTCCTTTGTTGTCCATTCCCATCGATAGTTAGCCTCATTCCATTAAAGATATTTAGAAGATTATACTAATATACAGCACATGACCACAAAAATGGGCTCAGGAAGATTTTATTTTGAGGCATAAAAAGCATTCTCATCTCATTGATCTACAACTTGACATTCTATTCCTGCAAAAAAGAAAAAAGCATTTATAACCTATTAAAATCCCAAGGATGATTTTAGGGTTTTGTTTTGGGTTTTTTTTTTTTGTGGAGAAATCGGTCTTTCAGAATAGCCTGAGAGTCATGAATAAAGAAAAACTTTGCTGTGTTTATTTAGAGAATCTAACCCCTTGGAGCCAGCGTTTGCACTAATGCATTTTACATTAGTGGGCTACATCAGGAAATCCTGACTTTTAGTGCCAGGGGGGTAATTAATATCAGATCATGTTTGCAAAATGGTTGTGTTTATGTGGGAATGAGGACTAAGCGCTATCTTGTATGGTTTGAAGTATTCAACTTTGCTAAGGAGCTGGGGCTGGTTGAATAGAGGGAGGCTAAAATGAACGTACAGAAGATAGGATTTCTTTGGGTAAGAAAGGCACTGCTGCTGAGGAAAGTGACTGCATTCACCACTCCACTCTTAATTTGTAGGTAGTGACCGAACTATTTTCCCTAGAAATCTTATTTCCACAGGGGAATGATAAATAGAAACTTGAAAATGGTGCATGTTTTTTCTTCCTGTAACTTCAGGAGTCCTGTGAAGTGGCTGAATTAGTATACTGTGGTTCTCTCCTCAAGTGTCCCCTCACAGTATACTTCCTTCCACAACTGGATGTTTACTGTCCAGGCTGAATCTATGTATGCTCAAAAAACACTTGCACATAAGACATGAGCACTTGTTAGAATGTGAAAAGCAACAGGTGGTGTCACATGGCAGACCCCAACTTGTGTCACAGCTTCTGCAATCAGACCCAGGCTGAAGAGATGGCTCTCAGCAAGACATTGCCCTGACCTGAATCTCAACTCGAAACATGCGGCAGTGATGTCTAGCCTTTCAAGCACATGGAATGCAAACGCTATTTCAAATTGGCCAGGGTCCACAATCAGGAAGGACGTGAGACCACTTAAGGCTGCCTTTTTGCCTCTCTAGATTAATAGATGTTAGGGTCAGAAGGGACCTCAACAGATCATTGAGTCTGACCCTCTGCCCTGGGCAGGAACGAGTGCTAGGGCCAGATAATCCAGCCACATGTCTATCCAGCCTTCTCTTAAAGACCCCCAAGTGAAGGGAGAGCATCACCTCCCTTGAAAGCCCATTCCAAATTTTGGCCACCTTACCGTGAAGAAGTTTTTCCTTATATCTAGCCTAAATCTGCTCTGTCAGTTTGTGTCCATTGTTCTTTGTTACCCCAAGACATGCCCTGGTGAACAGGGCATCTCCAATCCCTTGCTGCGTCCCCTCCTTGCCCTAGCTCCTCCTCCTTTACACTCATGCTTTCCATATTTTAAAGAAACTGAAACAAGAGCTCAGAGCAGCTCCCAGCTCCGGTCCCTAATACCAGACATCAAGTTCAAAAAGCTATTTTCAGTACATTAGCTTGTTTGAAATACAGAAGCACTGGTTTCTTCTCTCCAGGCTGGTTTTCAGTCTCCTACCAACCCAAGGCCATCACCGCCTATAAAGCTATCCTCCAAAGATCAACCACTGAGGGAAACATCTGCTTCTTTCCTCAGGAGCCATAACCCTGCCTCTTTCTCTTTCCACGTATGACCTATTTCCCTACATACATACCCTACCTCCCAAATAACTCCTGCCTATCCTGGTAGGCTCCTCAGGAAAAAACTTCAGCCCTCAGACCTCCCTCTCTTTACTGCTTCTGTTCTCATGACTTCCTCCAGCGCCTGCCAAATCAGTTTAAGTAATTTACTGAGTCTGCCACACCCTCCAAAATGAACTGCAATATGCCCTCAAATCAATTGCTGTCAGCCTCTGCTCTTGGGGGTACTCTGCTTCTGTTGATGATACCCCACTCCTTAAACATCACTGCCTTAGAAATCCCAGGCCTCCTGCTCTAAATATTGTGCTGCTTGACAGATCCATTTCCTTTCCCTCCCACTTTCTTCCCATGAGGACTACAAGGCTCCAAGTCTTTTGAGTGCATTCTTGCTATTTATACCTAAATTCTTAAAGCAGTGGGGAACAACCTTTTTGGCAGGCATGCCACAAATTAGCCCCACTCATCCCCCAAGTACCACCCGCTCACTCCCTTTCCCTGCCCACTCAGCTGCTTTGCTTTCTGTGGCCTGCCCTGTGCCCCTGTCATCTGCTCCTCCACTTTCTGCTCCCTGCCTACTCTGCTCCTATATTTTTCTGCTCTACTATTTGCTCCCTGTCCCCATCTGCATGCCACCCAGAAACTGCCTCTGCCACGTGTGGGCAAGGTTTTTGAGTAGATGTGATATCTTTTATTCGACCGAGTATTTGGAAAGCAGTTCTTAGCAAGCACTTGGACGCAAACACCCTTCTTCAAGCATAGGGAGTCTCTGCTGTTCTGAGACTCCAAATTGGTCACTCCAGTCTTAAAGGAAGAGGAGCTCAGAGGCTGGGGAATGGCTGTATGTTGAATTTGTAATCATCAGGTGGATGTAATTTTCTTCTTAAAACAGCCAGTACAACTTGGACATCTGCGACATTGCAATATACAGTTGGTTAAACAAACAAGTTGTATGGGAATACCTAAATGGCCCATGAACGTCAAGTGTTCAAAATAAAAAGTAGATGAATACAGAATTCAGCATTTATGGAAGGCCAGTTTAGTAAAGTGAACCTTTGATTTCTCACTCTCTCAGAAACCAGTTTCTTAATATTCAGTTCTGAGTCCACTTTAAAAACCCAAGGTTGAAAATCACCTCAACTCCATAGGTCCCAAGCATTGCCTTCCATATAATTCAATCCTTAGAGCATGGTTAAAAAGTAGATTGGAGAAGCTGGTAGGGACCTTCCCTGGGAGACCCTTGACACCTAAATGTACTCTGCTCTGTCCCCACCACTTTTCTCTTAACTTCAACTTCATGGTTCTTTGGTGCTGGGAGAGGATTAAAAGCAAATGGCAGTTGAATACACAGCACTAATATAGGTTTGCTGCTGTAAGGGGCAAATGTTAACTAGTCCACTCCATTTCACACATATTATGAAAGCTACTTTTTACCATTGACATTAGAACCTATAAAAGAGGCTTGATCCAGAGATCAGTATTTAAAATTATGCATTGTATTAACCAAATGATCAGTGAGAAACTGATTGTGCACACTTCTTATAACTGAAAACCAAGCATCCTTCACTGTCTCGTGGGGCACAGCTTCTGTAAAGAAAGTGATGAACAGAAACCTTGTTGGAAGATATAACAAGAGTGCTGGCAATGATGACAGAGAAGTCAACTTTTAAAATCATACCAGTGGGGAAAAATACATCAAAATGAACTGCAGAATAATCAATGTCCCAGCATGCTCCCTCCAGGTGGCGGTGGAAGGGCGCTCAGGGAGACGCACTGAGCGGAGGCCTGCGGGACGGGGCCTGCCTGGATGCGTTCTGGGCCCTGGGCGGGGAGGGGAGAGCGAGGACACGTGAGACGGAGTAGTAAAACGAATAAACTTTTACTCACAACACGCGAAGAAATAACTTATATACAAAGTTGAGGTAGTGGTCAGGGCGAGTCAGGAGGGCACAGGTAATCGATCGGCATGAAAACAGTTACAACTCGATGCGGTGCATTATGACGTGATGGCTGCAGCCTGACGGAGACGTACTGCAGTACTTTTCTGTCATGCGATGATTCCTATCAGGTCGGTAATCACCGTCCGTCACTAACCGCCCACAATAATGACTCCTTCAGGTCGGTAATCACCGTCCGTCACTAACCGCTCACCCCTTCATCTGA
>JAGPOW010000261.1:77529358-77544491 GCA_030014935.1 Caiman crocodilus | reverse complement strand
CCCTTCCTTTCTAAATCAGTTACAAATCTTTTTACTATCTTGTGATACTGAAATCTTTTCCATGCTACTATAATCCATGCTTCTAGGACCACTACTATTTCTCCTATGTCTTTGAGCTAGGGATAATCAGCCTTTTGAGGAAAATTTTAGATGAATACATACCATATTTTAATCATCGCTTTTCTAACATTGTTGAGTTTTTGACCCTACTAAACACCAAGCTAAAGTTTTCACTGAACAGTCCAGAACAAGGGCTTGGGTCCTTCTTCTAACCAGTTCAATTAACTTAGAAATCAAAACAGGTTTAAAGCTGTTCACATGTGTGCATTACCTTGCATTTCTTAACTGTGAATTTCTTCTGCTATCGTTGCTGCTCATTTGCTTAGCTTTGTTGTGTTCTTCTGAAGTTCTTCAAAGTACCTAGTTTTGACTGACCTAAATAACTGTCATCTCAAATTTTGCTACCTCACTGTTGATCCTTTTTCCAGACTATTTGATAAACACATGTGCTAGTACAGAACACTGGTACAGCCAAAATTAAACTTTAGTATGTTATACATATATAATTTATTTCTGTTGTTTTCTGCATTTGAGTTATTTTCCAATCAGTGATAGGATTTCTCACCTTGAGACTAGTTTCCCCAATAGCTGCTTCTAAAGGATTTTGTCAAGAATGTTGAAAATTCAAATCCATATTAAATAGGTATTTATTCATAATATTCTTGACAGACTGAGAGAGTTCTAGTAGATAAAGGAGATATAATTTTACTTTGCAGAAGCCATGTATACCTTATTCATGTGTCACGGGTACTAACACCCCAGGTTGTGGGCCAGATGCAGCATCCAGCATCATGTCATCCCCCTGTAGGTATGGCCTTGTGCACTAGATCAGATGCTTTGGGGGCTCCCAGAGCTCAATCCCAGTATGCAGGACCGGGTGGTAGAGCCTGACCCTGGTGGCAGGGGCTCTGGAATTCGATCCTGGTGCACAAGGTTGTTTTTGGCCCCTCGACTGCCTAAAACCCTTAATCTGGCCACAGGACCAAAAGGTAGGGTGCCTCTGATGCAAATGATATACTATTTTTAAATCACTATTTCAACAACCTCAGGTTCATTAGGTGTGTATTCTGTAGAACTCCCCTTTTGGTCATCAGACAGGGCAACTGATTTTGATGAGACTGCATGTAGAAGCAGCTTCTTAAATTCATTTAGAGCTGTTAGATTCATTCCATCTGGTCCTGGTGATCTGTTGGTTGTTTTTTATTCCAACAGTTTGCTTAAGTCCTCTTTTGATGCCTCAAATTCTGGTACCACTTAATCTTTATTATCTGAATCATGATGAAAAGTGGTTATTGTTTTTCTTCAGTATCCTTAACTCTTTAGCAGGTACACCAGCTACTTAAAAATCACTTCTTATTTTGATATACTAATGTTACAGTTAAATTAGTTTAACTGGGATCCTTTCCTTTAAGGAAAAGGTGTATATGTATATAGTTTCAGCTTGTTTCTCTTGGCTTTAGATGGGACTTTGTATGTAGTAAGTGTCATCATTTTACCCACCCCAAGTGCTTAGGTTTCTTGGTTTTGTGAGTCCTTCCCTTAGCAGCACGGAACAGAAAACTATTTTCTTTCCAAGAAGGAAAATGTAACTATAAATATAAATACTGTAATATGAGAAAGTGCTTTCAAGGCATTAGTTGCTCCTCCCTTCCATCACCCTCAATTTATTTCTAAGTCCTTAAGAGACTCTTTTTATCAGGTAATTTTTTATATTTTGATATGCACTTCAAATGTCTTTCAGCCCTCTTATTTTCCAGAGTTTGTACACAATACATACCAAACTTAATGGTCTGTTATACTCGATTCTCATCAGCTGGATTGCCATTTACTGAAAGTACCTAGCTCAAATGACCTCCTGCCCTTCTATCTTGCCATTTCACCATACCATTCCTCTCTCTCATTCTTGCTTCCTTTTTCTGTTTAGGGAGATCTGAATAATTTATATGTGTAATTTAAATGTGAATACGAACTTTTGAGGGGAGCTACCTCCCCTCAAGGGTTCCTCAGGCAAGGTACCAGAGGAATAAGGTAATTTTTGTCACCACCAATTAAAAACTTTTACGAAACAGGACCGTTATAAAACAATTAAACCTTGCAAATGTACTAGTCTCTAGGAGGGAAACCCTGGAGGAAATTCTGCTTATTAAAATTGCAATTTTAGTTTCCATTAAAAAAGAGAATAAGACAACAGAAGATGGGTTGGCAAGACAAATTATTTCTTAATGTCAGTTGAGCTTATTTCAAATGAGATAACGTATCTACACCAGGTTGGGTTCAGCACATTTTTGTCTCCTCAACTCATTTATCTAATTCAGTCATCTTGATTATAGCCTCATGGACCTGCATTTTCCAAGGAAGAATTTTGTAACAAACAACCTACACAACATGCTGATTACTGAACAGTTAATTCTAATTAACTTGGCTATGACAAGAGAATTTTGATAAAGTCCTAGAATACAAATACAGTTTGGTTATCCTGGACCAACTTCTAGAAAATAAAAACCCACAGCAGAGTCTCCAGATGAGACATCACAGTGATAGAAATCTAATTTAAAGAAACAAATGAGAAAATTAAAATCACAAATAATTTATTCTTCCGTTAGAGTTGATGGAGTACAGTTTTAAATAGCAATGAAGTACACTGTGGTGGAAAATTGGCACAGCACCTACAAGCATTTCATTCATAATAATGCTCCTCATGCCTTATCTGTTCAAAGCTTGATGTGCATTTTCTATCAGTCAATTTAAAAAAAAAAAAAAGAAAGAAAAAAAATTGCTTCCCTTTAAAAATAATGGACACATTAAACTTTTGCTTTTCATGTATAACAGTTGGGTTTTTTCCTGTTAAAACATCATAGCCAACTGCGAAAAAATTATTATTTTACTCTTGGGCAAATTTAAGTTATATCTTTCATAAAGATTGCTAAGAATTCTTGAATACGTGTATTCCTGCATAAGAGAATATCCATGAACATACTTGAACTATAGCTGCAAGACGGTCTCAAAACCAGTTTGTGTACTATGCTATTGATCAAGGTGCTGCCTCTATCGCACATGCACCACTATAAGCATTAATGCAGTTCACAACAAAATTTGGCATTTACCTCACCAACAGTTTTATGTTTGATATCCTAAAACATCCCTTGGTCTCATAATTAACCAGTAAGAAAATGGACACGCACAAAAAATACCCCCTTTCTAAAAGATGTTAACTCCCAGTTAAGAAAGTTTAGATAGAGGTTTTACAAAAGTCTTCTAGGCTATTTTGTTACATACAAATTATTCAACTAAAGATTAAAATACAGTTATACAATACAGTTTGACCTGTTCTCAATATTAGGTTTTTAAAAATTTTTTGCATATTCAAGCCAGATAAAATTAACACTTGTCATAATCTTTGTTACTGCAATTAGAAAGGGATTACAGCCTGCTTTCTTGGAAGCTGTGACAAAACACAGATCCAATCCAAACACTTCTTGTTATCAAAAAAGTTGAAGAAAATTGTCAAACTATGTTAGAAACCATCTTTACAAAAATGATTTACTCAGAAAAATCTGAAAGCTTAAAAAATTAATCTTTTGCACAAGACTATGTTATACTTTCCTCGATTACCTTCCCATTTAGATAACTGGAATTCAAATTCATTGTACAAAACCTTCTCAGTGATGTATGGTGCACTTTGTTTTCACCTTTATCTTCATTGTACACCATATTGAGACTGACAATCAAGCATTTATTTACCATGTCCTAATCCACATTAACAGCAGATTTCTGATCCTGCCCAGTGAGTAGTGTACGTCTTGCATATTCACCACATGAAAAACATAATATACAAAATATTGCTGTTGTAAAAAGTGTGCATTTCCCCCTTCCCCTTACAAAAAAATCTGTGGAAAAAATATCAAATTCCCATAACCTTCATAAACATACAAAGCTGTTCACACCTTTCAGTCTGTAACAGTCTATTTGATACACAGTTTTGAACTCACTGAAAACTGGTTATGTCAAGGTATTTTCTGTCCAATATTGCCATCTAGAGTAGAGATGTAAAATTTGAGTATCTGAGAGTCGACAGCCTTTAATAACTAGCGCATAAAGACCGCATACTGTAGAACAGCCGTTTATGCACCAGATTCTTCCAAAAGCTAGATGGAACGGGAGGTTCTCTTCACAGGGAGATGTCCACAGTGCTGAGGAGACACATGGCTGCTAAATAGATACTGGCTACTGGAATGTTAAGTACTTTCTCATTGCTGATAGTTTCCATACTGCCCCTACGAAAGAAATTAAAGGACAAACAAACAAGACATGATTAAACATGATTTACTTCACCATCATGTAAGCCCGGGGTGTCTGTTAAACATTAGGTCTGGGGGAGAGCTCACTACCATGGCTGCCAGAGTCCTGGAGGCCGCAGCAATAATCTCCAGAGCCAGTGTGGCTCTGGAACCCAGTGAGCTAACATCACTTGCCTTCCCTTCGCTTCCCTGACTGAAATTGTGGTTTTAGTCACCCCTGGGGACCAAGATCGGCAGCAGTGTTGGGGGAGCAGTAGCAAGTTCACCTCTACAGGTTTTAGAGTTGCACTGAAACAGCTGTTCTGGCAGCCATGGGGATTAATGTTGCTGCCACCACTCATAAGCCATCTGGTCCATGGGGAAGTACCATGGTCCAAATCCAGCCCCTAGGGCCCAACAAGTTTGACAATGCTGGTGTAAGCTAAAACAAGGTGGTCTCCAAATAAGTTATAAAAAGAAGAAACATACACATACTGGGTAACATTCCTGAAATCAATTCATGATGTAGTAAGCTGATACATGTTGTTTCATCTTGAAAGTATTTAAATACTGATAGTAAATTACACAACTAATTATAAAGGTTTATGGCCTGGAACTTAGACTTATCTAACTGGTATTCTTTGAATTGAATACGCTATGGAGAAAATTGTGAAATATCTTCTTTGCACAAAAGAACAAAATTAAAACATCTTCTAAATTTCCTCTCTGTGCCCCAATAAGCCAAAAGACTTAAACAGGGTAACTGAATTCACAAAAGGGTATGAAAAGCTGCTTTTTGTGCAGTAGTATATCTATCACTCCCTAACCAATGTGGAAGCCTCGTAGAATGGACTGATGCACAAGTCTCACGAATCTGTGTAAATCAAGGCGCATCCAGAGACCTGTAAAGATGGAGGCAGATAAACTGTCTGACACGAATCCTAATTTGCTGATCTGTTCCATAGAAATTGATGGAAGGCTCTTACATGGGAAGGGAGAGCAGTGGCATTAATACATGCTTCCCATGACCCATCACAATCCCCTTTGCAGTGTGGAATTGAGGACTGGCAGAGTGGACAGCACATGCCTGAGACTGATCACTCTGCAAAACACTATTCTCTACAATCCCACGTAGCTAACACAGCACAAAATAAATGTTGATAATACCAACATTACTATATACCATCACTTTCTTTTACTGTAAAATGCTACCTGCCACAGATGAGGCTTTCGATGATGCTGCCAAGAGAACTGGACAGCTGCTGCTACAGAGAAGTGGGAAGGCTTTCCACAAATAGACTTTCCCTTGGAACTTTGGTTATTTTTGCCAATTGGCTATTAGCTGTTTTTTGCTACTGAAAACAAGAACCTTTCCCTCTTTCAGTAGAATGATCTGTAGGAAACTCAACAAGTTGAAATTTTTCTCCATGTGTTACCTACATTGCAAACTACTACTTCCCTGCACAAAAGCTATAAATATCTTTTTTTTTTCCTTAAGAATTCAAGCAAAAAAGCACTTCTAAGCGCTTAAGTTGAAGGCTTTGTTGTTCCTTTTTTTTCCTTCCCTAACATATTTCTAAACAGAGCGCGCAATGTGTTCCCCTTGAAGGGGCATAACATAATTCTAGCCCCTGTTGCTTTCATGGGAAATGTTTTTTTCTTGTTGAAACTCCAAATCGCTGCTTATGAACAAACTGCAGTTGCATATATGTACCCAGGAGAGAGACTATATCCTCAAAATTCATTAATAAAACCTACTCCAGCCAGATATAGTAGTAAAATAAAAGGTACAAGAATGAGTAAGTTTTACAAAACAAAATTGTACCTGGTCATATCCATAAGGCCTCTGTTGTGGTGGCTGTGGTGGCCCAGGCTGGGTGGGCCTGTATCCCCCATACTGCTGGCCTTGCCCTTGGGGGTAATTAGGATACTGAGGTCCTGGACCACTCTGAGACGGACCTGAAAATGAAAACAAGTTGAGAAAAAGGAAAAATGGGAAAGCAAAATGGTAAAAAGACTGAATGAACTAGAAACATACCAAAAATATCACCATTCCTTAACGAGATTAATGAGGTCACTACCTACATCAAACAAGTACCAGAGCCCTCTTGCATTAAGACATAATTATAAACATAATTCTGAGGCAATAAGAACATTCTCTGTGCAAAGGAAACATATCTTTTAGCAAATTTTGCTAAATAATACTTTTCACATTTCAAAATATATAGTTTTGCGGGGGGGTTTACATAGAAGATGAACTTCAGCAACTTGAAATAAACAGTCTGAATTTTAATTATTGAATTCTTATTTTTAATCAGAGCAAAAACGCAATTACAGTGCAATTAAGGTAATCAGTTATCTGTTCTGTTCTGGTTTCATCATGCCTGTGTGACTCTCTTTAGAACATGCCTTAACTCTAGTTAGCAGATGTCTACTGTAGGGCAAGGAGAGGGACAATCTCAACCATTCAGGTTGTCTGGAGAGCTGGGAGAGGGAAGGAAGAGAGACAGCCTACCCTATCCTTTCTCTGCTGCAATTAGGAGAAAATGCTTTTTGTTTCCCCTGGAGGCTCCCTTTTTATTACCGCTCATACAAGGTTGTCTATCATCTTTCCAGCTCATCTACCCAAAGGAAGACTGTATCTTGCTACTGACAGGCAGAGCAGAGATGCTCAAAACAAAATGTACTTCATTTCCCCCATGATGGAAAGATAGGGTGGAAGACCACAGGACTCATTACTATTTCTTATGAAATAGAGGTGCTAGGGTCCTTTGTGATAGTTACATTTTGTGGTGTCTTTTCTTAAAGGCCAAGTTTGCAACTGGCAAATGAATTCTTGCTGTTACCCAGGGAAGATCTATTTCTATAGAAAACTAGAGCAGATGAGAAATTAACTTGATTCAGTGCTGGCAGGTGTATATTTTTATCTATATGCAATGAGCACTGAGATATCATCAGATGTTACTGTTTTGGTAATTATGGACTTGTGAAGAAGTTATGATATTCAACCTTTTCTCTCTGCAAGCTGGATAGACAGTGCCCAGTCCATCTGTAGGCCAGATCTTCTTGATGGCCCTGCTCACAGATGGGTGCACTGCGCACCATCCAGCCACGCAGAGGAGGGAGGGGGGAGTAGCCCAGCCCTACAGGGAAAAGGGAGCATGGCTTGGCCCTGTAAGGGGAAAGGAGGTGTGGTCCATCCCCAACCCATCTCTGCAGGGGGTGGGAAGGGAACATGGCCCAGTCCCAACTCAGCCTTGTGAGGGAAGAGGGGGTGTGAACCAGCCTGGAACCAGACGTGGAAGGGTTGAGGGGGTGCGGCCTGCCCCATGGTAAGAGGGATGCACAGCCTGGCTCTGACCAGGCTGTGTGAGGCTTGGAGTTTCAGAATTTGGTGGGGTAGGGAACATGGCTTTATTAATGGCCACTGCTTCCCTGCTGCCAAATTTCCTAACTCAGGGGAAGCTCCCAGGCCAGATTCCAAGGCTTTGCAGGCTGCATTAGGCCAGTGACGTGGAAGTTGAACATGCTTGATCTAGAGAAGAAAAGCTCCATACCCCATTACCATTCTTCTCAGGCATCGAATATTCAGTTTGAGCTCTGTGCCATACTTATGGCACATATAATGGAACAAAACCTTGAAGATTGATAATAAATGACTGAGATCCTGATTACAAATTAAGTAGTTTTGCAAATTAGCAAGCAGATAAATATTAATAAAGCAAGGAGACTAAATGTACTTTGTCTAGCTGACAAATGTAGCTCAGTCTTATTTATGATGATTCTTTTAGTATAATAGCAAACACTTGGTAATAGATTTCGTAAAAAAAATGATATCTTCATTTGAGACTTATCTGTTTCTGTTAAAAATCAGAAATTGAAACGTGAACTGGTTTGGGTATGCAAATTATGGGATGTGTGGATAGGTAGTTCTATAACATTGTTTCATCCCTTTTTATAGTTCCTGTATAGAACCAAGATTTGCAGAATATAAATGCAAGAAAAACCCGAGAGATTATTTATTGGCATTTTTTAATGTGCATGTAAACAGAGAAGCCTTAACTTAGAGAAGTTTCCTATTTTAAAATCTTACTCCAGGTCTTAACACTATCATAACTATCAGTATGCCAGATTTGATGTGAAGCTAGGATTTGTATATGCAATCAAAATTGTGCAAGCACACCCACATAAAAATCAGGTATGTATCTCTTTCTGTTTCTAGTCCTGAACATCCCAGCACTTCATTCCCTAACAAGGCTAAAAGAAAAAATTTGGCATTGATTTTGAGTCACTTTTGGAAAGGATGTTTCTCTTATGGTAACTAGGCAATTCGTTACGTTATGCAAGTAAGAAACATTTAGAGTGGTCCACTTTGGAATGCTGTTCTGGTTCAAAGTATTAAGGGGAAAAAAACCCCACAAAGACATAAGCTACCATGCTGAGCTTTTTGTAAGGATTGTGTTCTTAAACACCAACAGTAAAAAACTTCTCAATGATAAAGCTAGTTTTTTTTCATTATGGTAGTTCTGCAAAAATTAATTAATAAAAAAAGCCGGACCTTTCAAAATTTAAGTTGAATCCTGGTAAACATATTTTGGATGATATTTTGTACTAATCTTTACAGGTGCAGCACAGAAATTTCACCCCAAGGAAGGTGGGATTAAGATGGGTTTATTCTACCTTGGTGCCATTTCCTGATTCAGGGGTTCCTTCAGGGTCTGGGAAGACCCCAGCATAATTTAGGGCAGTGATTTTCAACCAGAGTACTACAAGATCCTTTTAAGGGTGATACTGTTAGGTATGCAAACACCTACCCACACAATTCAAAAGATAAAGAGGAATCCATAGCGTCAAAACCATTCTGACCTGTTGTGATCTTTCTGAGTTCTTCGCAATGAAAGAATTGCACTATTATTATTATTTATTTTTAAATACATAAAAAGAGTGAAAACAAAGACCTGGTATTTTCTGAAGGGTGCCCTGAGCCTAACCTAGGGTGTCTTGAGTTAAAACGGTTGAGATGCATTGATTTAAGGCTTGCCTACATTGCAGAGCTGTATTTCTATAGCCATGATGGACTTTCATAGTGGAGACCAGCACAAGGGGCTTTTCTGCTAACAGTAATGTTACCACTTTAAAACATGTTCTGGGCCGCATATGTGGCACCACACACTGCACGTGCAATCATTCCTCACGCTACTACTTTGCGGCACAAAGCTTTTTTCTGACACAGGGAGATCCTAGGGCTAAAAAAACCCCATGCCAAAAAGGCAGGGCAAAATGCAGGGCAGTGCAATTAAGGCAGCGCATGCTGCCCAAAACTGGAGCCTGGTTCGCCGGAGCCACACTCTGGCTGCCAGCCAGATTCCCAGCTGCAGAAGCACCACAGTAGTAGTTCCTGAGGCCCTCAATAAGGCTACTGATGCCAGCACAGTTGCTGGCCCCAGCCTCCCCTACTTCACCTGGGGTAACCTGCCACACGCCAGTGCACACGTAAGACAGGTGTTCCATAGGGACAAGTAGCAGCAGCACAAGGTGTGTGCCGCTGCTACTTGTCCCTAGGGAAACAAAGGTCTGCACTCATCTGGATGTGGCCCTGGATTCAATTACAGATGCCTTCTTTATGGGCTGTAACACTGCCTGAAAAGTCTGCAGCTGTGTGTGTTGCAGCCATGCTCTGCCCAAATGTCCCTAACTCCATCTTGCTAGCTGGAACCAGTCCTCCTCTTGCCCTTGCAGAAGACATCTTCTGCAGTGCCTCTGCTGGAGGAGTCCTATACCAACCATGGATGTGGCATCAAGGGCCAAATTATCTAACACCTTTTATCCAGTGCTAAGACTCATCCTGAAGTCAACATTGTGTAAATTATCCTGTCTTTGGCTACTTACCATAACCCTGCTGTTGTCCAGGATAGCCTTGCTGGCCTGGGTATTGCTGCTGTTGTGGTGGATAACCTTGCTGCTGAGGTGGTCCTTGATATGCATCTTGTTGTTGACTGTACTGAGAGTTTCCTGTAAGATGATTGCAAGAAAGTACACAATTAAAGATATCTGCTACTTTTCCTTATTGCTGCTAAGATGCACAGCCAACACCACAAGAACAAAATGAAAATGCAATCTTGATTTCAAAAAAATGAAACAAAACAAAGAAAACTTAAACCAAACAGAAGGAATTCGGCCAAACAAACTGCAGTTAAAGCCAATTTTGCAAGGGTAAACTGCAGCATTTTCAGCATCTCTGCCAAACGAGCATTACATTTACTGGAACATCACAGTCATAAGATCATGACTATGCTAAATAAAATAAAAAAGACAAAAATTAAAGACAGCTACAAGAGCACAGACTAGCTACACAAGATCAGCAAGCTGTTTCCTAATAGCACTATATTTATATACACACACAAAAAAATACAACTGAACCAATGAATTTATGTTTAAATAAAAAAAATTCCATTGAGGGGCAAAAAAATTCTCTAACAGTGTTTAGTCATTTTACTGTTGTTAGAAATGGCAAATTATGGTTATACATTTTAGGTGTTTGCAATAAATTATTTTGAATGCTTCAAGATCCCTACAGTTTTCAAGACAGCCAGCAACTAGTATTCTACAAGAGCTTTGCATGGGTATAAGTTCTCTTGTGCAAGAATTTTTGTTCCAGTTTGGGGTGGGGGAGGAAAGGGAATGTATGTGCGTATGTGTGTGAAGGTATATAGATACCTCCTTCGTAGTAATGTTGTGAGGAATCCTCATAAGGCCTATCGTAGCCTTGTTCAGGATACGACGGTTGCTGATAACCGTAATCATTATGACCTACATCAATTCGACAAGAAACAGGAAGAAACGTTAATGGCCTCTGAGTGAAAACCCTAAAAAGTATTTCATTTTTCAGAAAAATGAAAAAAAAAAAACCAACTGGAAATGCATAAAAATGAGTTCTCAATTTTATTAGCCAAAGATTTACCAATATGATTTCATTTCATATTGAATTAACATGTGACGGGGGGAAAAAAAAAGAAAAGCTTAATGCAGTAGTTTTATCAACATCACAGCAAGGGATGGTCTTAACCTTCTGATAATCCTTGTTGGGGAAAAAATACTTTATCTTTTATTCAAAAAATGAAAGCATTTAGGCCTTTCACATGTAAATAACCTGAATTAAATTAGAATGAACAAAGGAAGCAATTATCATACTTTGTCTAACACCTGTTCTGCTGATCTCCAGTTCAAAAGCATATGCTAAAAGCAGTGTGAAATATAACAAATAAAGCTCAATGAAGTTATGAATCACATTCTATATTAATTTTTTCACTGAAGTGTCAGAAAAAAAATTCTCAAGGCTGATTCTTCCCTACAAACGGTATTCGTGGGAATCTTAAGAAACTTTTCCCATAGAGAATCTTGTGTCAGTATAATAACTGGGAAAGAAACTTCATTTTCAGAGGCTGTGTGCACCTCCAGCTTAGGAACAAATACATGAAATACATACACTACCTGTTAGCTGTTTTAAGACCCAGTATGAGCTTTCAGTCCTGAGACCAAGTCTAATATTTTGTTAAAACTTGTTCTAAAATTTTATCCATGTGGGCAAATTGTGGAGGGAGGGGAGTGAGCATGGGGTAGGTAAGGACTTCTACAAATAAATGGTTTTCACATTTTGTTCTCCACCTGTACCTAGGCTCTTACACAGTCATTAGGACAAGTTTTGTAGAGTACTATTATATCCATTTCCATTTACCAGTAATATCTCAAGTAAATGGAATATTTGAAAGGAATGGATGTTGTAAATTCCTCTGTACTGCTATGCAATTCTCAATGCTAATGTTCAGTTAACTATATTAAAATGGTTATATGTAACTTGTGTTTAAGTTACACAGATCATTCAATTCACTTGTATATTTTTGTACAGAGTAAACAATCAGGTCATGTGTATAACATAACAGATCCAAAATTAAAGCAGAAAGTTCTAGTTTAATTTAGCTTCCAAAATATCCTTGAGTAACTTTATTTGAAAACACTATATATTAAAGTCAATATGCAGTAATTTTGAAACATGACTAAATTAGCTTATTTAAAAAAAATTAAATCTTAAAAAATGAAGTACATAGTTTAATTTGGTTTATTTTCAACAAACAGCTATTCTACAATGTTCATAAGTTAGCTCCACACCAGTTTATAGAAGTACTACAATATACAGTGTTCTTCATGAGACAGCATTAAGTGGAAAGCAGGGTTACCTACCACAGTACCCACAAATTAACCAGTATTTTTCTACAAATAGATTCTGTTCTCCCTATTTCTCCTCAACCTAAATGCAAAGCTAATCTCCCTTCTAGCTTACAGTTCAGCCTCCTCTACTTTTTCTTATTTCAAGTACAGTATACATATGGATCCACAACTTCAAAGAGATAGTAAGACTGATATATGCAATTGTAACTCAAAGCCTGATTCTGACAGCACAGGGGAAATTCCACCAGAGGGAACTTATAGAATCAAGCCCATAAGTTAAGAATTTTTAAAAACAGGGGCCTTCATATGCCTTTGTAAAATGTTATACATACTTACAGCTTGTGCCAATAGCAGCAGCAAAATGTTTGTGAAATTTGTTTTTAAAATGAAAAGTGATGGGGTAAGAACAATAATAGCCCTCCCCTTTTCTTTAAAAAAAATTTCCATTTCTATATATACACCTGATTAAAATGCTATCTCCCCATCTCTCTCATGTGCAATATTATCAAATACACCAACAGAAAGCAAATGATACCATGGCTGCTTTAATTCTGATAAACTATTCTAGATATACTGAAGAATCCACCATATTTGTAGCTAAAGAGAATAATGAGAATTCTCATTATGGAATAGGAAAAGCAATGTTATGTTGTCAAAGTAGAAGCATTACAAATGGTGTACTTCGAGTGAGTTAGCCAATCTTAGTGTCTTAAACTACAGTAAAATTACTATGATACCAATTCTGAATTTGGAAGCCTTTGAAAATGCAATCTACTAAGGTGATCAACGACAATTTTGCCCCATTCTACAGTTTTTGGGTAGCTGGCTACAGTAATACTGGGCAGGTATAGAACATGGGAAAGTTAATATTATGAGAAATTACCATCAGGGTAATATTGCTGGTTCATGCCTTCTGGAGGACCTTGTCCACCATGACTGTATTGGTCCCCATAATAGTCTTCCTGGCCTGAGTACTGCTGTGGTGGGCCTGAAAAACCACAACCAGTCAATATGTAAGTATCTTGTTTGCCTTTTTTGTTATCAAGTTTGCTAATTTCTGATTTTAGTACGAGAAGTATTTCTCAGATTGAATTCCCAATCCCAATTTATGTTGCATTTCAGCCAACATATGTAATCTTCTGCTTTAGTTTTCAATTTTTGTTAATATAAATATACAGTTGCTTGACTGCAGTCGACTACATCATACATGTCGATCTATCTCTGAGTACATTTTAATAACGTGTACAACAGCAACAGCATTAAGATATGTATTAGAAAAATATAAGCTATCTTTCTAAGAGGGCTGCAGTTAAGAAGGAAAAATAAATAAATAAAATCAGATCACGGATTATATTTTACCTTACTGTTTTGAGAAAATTTAGTGTTTGAAATAAACAAAAATGAAAAAATAGTGCTTGAGAAAATTAAGAATCAAGTAAGTTGCTTCGCTCCTTTCTATACACATCAAGCTTTTGGGGAAATCAAACTGAATTCTACTTCATACAATAGTATATCTGGCACGTGCACTTTTTGGAAACCCTTTTTATATTCAGAAACAGAGGGATATACATGTTTGTATAACTCATGTTGAAATGTGTAATATTTTCTGCTAAAAGAACAATTCTTACAAGAAAAACTGGAGACAAAAGCAACCCTGAAATGTTACTTGATAACACCAAAATATGTCAAGTGAACAAGAAATAAATTTAAAATATTTTCCAAGGTAGTTATTTAAGCTAATGTAAAAACCTTGCCATACCATCTTACCTTGCTGGGGTGGCCTGTATGGAGGAATCTGTCTCTGACCCATCATGTGATTTCCTTGGTTAACTTGGCCCATCATTCCCATTGGTGGCTGCTGTCCCTGGTAATGTTGCCCACCTCCCTGTGGTATATTGTATTGTTGGGAAGGAGGCTGCTGGTGCATCATTGGACCTGCATAAGAAAAAGCAAAGCTATATATTTTCTGTAATACCTGATCTGCAATTAAAATAGTTTAAACTTTATGGTTAGATTAAAAAAAAAAGAAACCATCTAGTTATTGAAAGCTACCTGCCCCCTTCCCAGAAAAAGCACCTTCTGCTTTTGGATCTACAAAAATTGAACTAACTAAATTAATGACAAATTTATTGAACCGATAATGTGCAAAATGGTGAAGATCAATTTTGCAAGATTTTTTTCCTACTGAACAGTGAAAAAATTACATTGAAAAGCAGGGTGGAGGGGGGAAGGAAGGGAGAGAGAGGGAGGAGAGAAGATTACATAGGCAGACAAGGTTCCTTGGGTGAATTTGGTATCTTTTATTAGACCAACCCAAATGGTTGGAGAATAGTCATTAAGCAAGCTTTCGGGTTAAAAAACCCTTCGTCAAGCTAAGGAAGCTTCAGCAGTTGGTTTGTGCTCTTCCTGGATGGAAGGGCGACCGTTCCCACCCGATGCAAGATAGGCAAAGGTGCCCGGAAGCCCCTGTGCCTTAATAGGGATATTCAGGGGACCCTGAGGGCAAAGCGGGAGGCTTACTATCTTTGGAAGAAGGGAGCAGCCTCCAAAGAAGAGTACTCTTCTTGTGC
>JAGPOW010000261.1:77492324-77505956 GCA_030014935.1 Caiman crocodilus | reverse complement strand
AGGCACCCCAAGGGAGGCACTCGGAGCCTGGAAGGTGGTCGGGCGCAGGGAGGTGGGCGGCTCAAAACGGGAGCGCCCCCTACTGGCCCGCCACAGTGTGCGCGCGCGCCCACACACACACAGGCTATTCTTCAAGACACAAGCCAGATTCTGGTAAAAATACGAAGGAAAACTACAAAAGAGTAGAATTCCACTACTAGTTTTCCTTCGTATTTTTACCAGAATCTGGCTTGTGTCTTGAAGAAACACCTCAAATGTGGTTTGGAAAATTGGTAGGCAAGATTCTTTGATATCTTTTATTAAACCAATTGAATAGTTCAGGGATGGGAAATTATTTTGGGCAGAGGTCCACTCAGAGTTTTGACAAGCTGTCAAAGGCCACATGGGTAGCCCTGCCCCTTGACAGGTGCCCCACCCCCTGGTTGCCATCTTGGGACCAGAAGTCCTATCCTCTAGCCCCCATGCACACCCCAACTGGGCCCATCCAGCACTTGGTCTGCACTGCCACCCCCTGGACATACAGCAGGGCTGGGGTAACTACACAGCTAGACTTCCTTTCTAGGCAGCCCAGGTGGCCCCTTCTGGCTGCTGGTGCCATGCTACCAGCAGGGACCAATGCACACAGCCCTGACCCCACATGCTCCACACCTGCTCCAGGCTTTCCTGCCCAGGCTCAGCAGTGGCAGCAATAGGAAAAAAGCTGTTGCTCAGCACAAGAGGAAAGCACTCCGTCTCCCTCCCGGTGACAGCAGTTCCCTGTTGCAGCTGCACTGAGCCCATGTGGGGATGCCCAGCATCTGCTCTGGGCAGCCTGGAGGCAGTGCTGACAGCACCAAAAATGCAGGGCAGCCCAGTGCAGGTTCTGGATGGCTGTAGCAGGGAACTGCCAGCAGTGGAAGGGGGAGGGGCCACTTTCCCCCCAGGCATGGAGCATCAGCTCTTGTTCCCCACTGCTGCTGCTGAGCCTGGGCAAGTGAGACCAAAGCAGGCACAGAGCGTGCAGGGTCCAAGCTGTGAGCGCGGATTCTCACCAGTATCGTGGGCTGGGGCCAGTCGCGGCAGCGGCTAGAAGGAGCCACCTGACCACCCAGGCTGCCTAGAAAGGTAGACCAGCTACAGAGCTATCCCAGCCCTGCTGCATGCCCAGGGGGTGGCAGGGCTTGCCATGGCTGTACTGTGTCTGGGCCAGGGGACTGAGGGACCTGCCATGGGCCGGACAAAGACCAGCCGCTGGCCAAATCCAGCCCATGGGCTATATTTTGTCCACCCTTGCCATAACAGCATACCTTCTGGCGATAGGTAAGGGCACCTGCACGGCACTTGCAATGACTGCGGATCAAAACCAAGGAGCCACATATTGCAGGGTGGCACGAGAACCTCCCAGGGACACCATGATGGTTGTGGCCACCACAGGGCCAAATTGCCCCACACACCTCTTGACAAGATACACTGGAGCCAAACTGAAAAGTGGTTGTAGCAGAAAGGCGTGCCTGCTTGCTTATTATGCAAACGGCTGCACTGCTTCTCTTGATATTCCTGCCAGGTTAGCTCTGACATTCCTCCTGAAAATGGAGTGGGAAGGGCAATTCTGGCTGGTGGCAGTAGTATTTATTCCAGGCTGCCACTTGGAAACAAGCAATTGGAGCAAACTGCCACGCACCATGATTTTCCAGAGATACACTGGAGCGGAACTGGGAATGAGTACAACAGAAACAGTGCACTTGCCTGCATTATGCAATGCAGGAAGGTATGCCTTTCTGCTACAGCTTGTTCTCAGTTCAGCTCTGATGTGCCTCCTGGAAACAGAGGCATGCAGGACAATTCCATCTGGCATGCAGGGTCAGACCAGGAAGACCATGTGCTCCTGCCACACACTTTCCAATCTGGCTCCGCAAGAGGTGCACAGAGAACTTCCACTTGGCCTGCCCCACTCCCATCTATGGCATTATTTATCCTTTTGCCAAACCCCTGCCTCTGCCACCCTCTCAGCACTCGCATGTTGGATGTGCAGCCCTGGATCTTGTCCCTGATGGCTGGGGTCACCAAACCCTGTCCTTTACATCCCCAAAGCTCAATATTAATAACACTATAATATTCATATTATATATTAGTTTTTAAAATAAGGTGACACTAAATTCTGAAAAGTTTTGGCAGGGTGCCTCAATTCTAAGATTGAGAACTGCTGTACTAAGGTGTCAGAGTGGAAAAGAAAACACACAAACAAGTAAACTTCCATGAATTGAAAAAAGTGTGACCTCTAATATAGTGAGACACATTTATGACATGAATGTGTCTATAAATAAACTTTAAATTAGAAACATAACATACAATCTTGCTGTTGATAATCCTTTTCCTGAAAATATCATGTGACCTTGGTAGCTAAAAAATCCAAAGGAAAAATGACAACCGATTTCCCACCTGCTTTTATATTAATATTTTCTGATAACAGAACTTTGATTTAGTACTTGGACAAAATGTTTAACATTTACATGGTAAATTTTTCTTCATTAAAATCATTTTAACAATCTGTCGGATTTTAATCCTAGAACACTTTTTAATGTTTGCATAGTATACAGTCCTTTGGATGATAAAAAGTATGAAATCAGGATAGCAACTGGTTTATGATAATTCAAACTCTAATCTGCTGGCCTCACTACAAACATTTTAAATTGAATTTATACTGGATAATTAGACTTTCAAATACTTTTATTGCTACTGACAAGAATACACTTCAGAGGTAACATGAGGACCACTAAGGAATCAAAGTTGGACAGGATTGTGGGTGCTCCATGACCGTTATGTAAACTGGATAGTTCACTGCTATTCTTGCAAACTGAAGGTATCCTCCCTGAATATTTAGTTGGGAGAAAGAAGTCAGTTGGAGTGTATCCAAATCAGAGGACTTTTTTAATAACAACAACTCTGGTTTTAAAAACAATTGTTCAAGTTACAAGACACAGGGAAATCTACACGTGCATTTACTATACAGCAAGTGTTTTTTATGCCAGTGTCTACACGTGCAGGTGTTACAGCGCAGTAACAATGCATGTGGACTGATTTGGGTCTAAAGTTAGTTGCAAATCAGTCCATACATGCAGGATTACTACACAGTAAGGCACCTAATGTGCCTTAATGCACAGTAACAAGTCAGAGTAAGTTGCCATAGTTACTGCACATCATGGACACGCACGTATACGTGCACCTGTACTACACAGTATTTTTTGGTTACGTCACAGTAACTGTGCACATGTAGATGCACCCACAGAGAACTTCTGATCTATAACTGTAGCTTGAGCTTTCCCAGTGTTTCAAAGCCAAGTTTACAGTCCAGTTTACGTTGAGAAGTTTTGGTGGCACAGCCATGACATTTAGGAAGGGGAAGGGATCCACACTTACTATCCAGTATGTTAGCAAAGGTCTTAACACAGATGCAGGTACGCCTGCAAGAGTCCTTTAACCTACACAATATTTTTTCCCTTATTTGACGAACCAGCAATAAGGTTGGATCTCCACTAGGAGGATGTCCTGGGATAGATGTATCTGCATAGATGCACAATACAGATCTGAGCTGGATCTGATTAACACAGGGGGGTTAAATATATGGCCCCCAAGCTCCCACCATCCGTATTGCTCTGGCTGTAGTAGCAGCCAAGGGCTCAGGGCTCTCCTTCCCTCTTCCAAGCTCTGTTGCATAATGCTGCTCCACGGGGCAGGGCAGTGCAGCCATGCAAGAGCCAGCAGCCTGTGTAGCGTGCATGCTGCATGGTGCAGCAGGGGAACCGAAGGTGAGGAATGCAGTGCAGTGGGGTGGAGGGAAGGGTGCCCATGCACACAGTATGCAGTCTGAGGCCTCCTGTGTGTAGCCCTCCATAGTATAGAGCACTCACTACAACTGGCCAGGTGGTGTGCAACCCAACTGCTTAGGGGTTAAACAGCCCTGACAGATAATACATAAAAGTGCATCACCAGGAAAACGTATTTTAAGAAAGTTTAGATACTGCATAAGACTAAAAGGTTTCAAACAGATTTGCTGAAATGGAGAAGCTGCCTTTAAGTGAGCAGTCCAGAATAATCTGAGTAATTAGTGTAAATAAGGGCTTATCTACACAGGGATATTAGGTGTCAATTAGACTGAATTTACAGCACACTAGATGCTCTGGACTAACTTTCCCTTGTGAATCCTCTTGTTGAGCACAAGGAGAGAGGCAGAATGCTCTGCTTGGCACACACCAAGAGTGGCCACAGGAGGAAGCAATACAAAGTAACTGTTAATCACTATATCACAAACAGTAGTATGCTAACCACCCAGTGCAGACAAGCCCTCTTTGAAGAACGGACAATTAGGAAAGCGGTACACATGAAGGTCAGGAGTACTGCAGACTCTTATTGCTGAAGGTCTGCATTTTAAAAATACAGAGTGGGTAGAATTCTCTACTGCTACACCAGTGTCTCTGCACTAGTCCCAGCACACAATTGGTTTAAGTGCAGTACAAAAAATCAGACACAAATGGTCAACTCCAATGGGGCCATTAAATAAAAACAGTAGGGATGCTGGGAGGTGGGGGTGCCTTCATAAGTTTTCAGTTCTTCAGTTTTCCCAGATTCAGTTAGTCTGGAGATAAGAGTATTTGCTGTGCCTTTGGCCTAAACATTTTCCTCCAATGCTCAGCAACAGAATCGACCCCGCTGTTTAAAAAGGATATGTCCTCTTTTGGAAAACACGTCATTAAATGTGGACGCATTTAAGCAGAATGAAGTCACAGAAAATTATAGTGCTTATAGCACTTTTTGTAAGGCCAAAGATCACATATGGTCTAAAGCCTGTGATATACAGAAAACTGACTATGCGGGATGACATGCTGGCTTCAGAACAAGAACAACTAGTCATCATGGATACACAAGATACAATATGACTAGACTATATATATATAGGATGGTATTCTGATGACTAAAGGGTTAGTGGTTCCAGTCATATCTAGAAACTAGTTAGTAAGCAATACTAAAAGGTCTTAAAGGTGGTCTCTCACGAGAAGGCTCTTACCCATCATGTTGCTGAACATGAATACAGTCTTTTAATATAGTCACATTAACACACTGTTGGGGCCAATGATACATAACAGCATTTCTAGTCTTCCAGAAATTTGACTATCTGCTCTAAAGAAATGTTCATGCTACCAAACTTGCATGTCCCAGAATTCTCAAGCTTCTAGTCTCTAAGGATAAGTTACAGTAGACAGTTGACATAAAACTTGTCTTTCCAGTCCCTATTTATTGGGGTCTGGAATGGATAGTGCAAGCAAAAAAAAAAAAAAAAGAGAGGAAGGGGAGATAATTTAAGAACCTACCAAAGTTAACTTCTCAGTTCTTGAATGCATACCATCTGGATACTTTCTGTATTGCACAACAGCAATTCATGAGCGTACAGATGAACTAATGTAATTTCTCCAAGTAGAGCTGCTCCCATACATGTAACTTGTTCAAAACACAGCAGAAACGATGCTACATTCTTTGAGTGATCCTGATGCTATGCCTCATCCGATTTCTTACACTGACAAGCATTATATCTAAATCAGCACCATTTGTTCCCAAAGCATTTGCAGCATGTCTCTGCATATTCCAAAACTGCTTCTTGGACTTTATACTCGTATAAAAACAAATCACGCACCATAGCATGCAAGGACATTACAACCCCTTTCCTTTTCTTTTTAAAATGTGTACTCATTTTTGCGAGTTCTATTTTTTTCTGCTAGCACTTTTTTTTTTGTTTGCTTTTTCACTTTTCTTGCCTAAACTCTTCCAAGAGCTCCGTACATAACTTGCTTTTTTTAACAATGGCTATTTAAACTGCTCTTGAAAAGCTCTAGAAAAGAGAAAGCACAAGTACCTAGCCCTGGAAATCCTGGCCTGCCTTCTAACAGACTGGATGACAGTATTCTTTTGGTGAGTAGAGCAGCCAAGAACCATATCTTTTCCCCCTATTCTCAGGTATTTGTAAAATGAATTAATAAGAGACATTGGTTACTAATAAAAGATATCAAATTCACCCAAGGAACCCTGTCTGCCTTAATAAGAGATAGTTGCTTAACCAAGTCTTTAAATGCTAGAGCCTCTGATAGGGTAGAGCCCTGCTAGGGATTTAGTTTACTTTTTCCATTTAGTTTTAAACTACATATGACAGGGGTCTGCAACCTGCAGCCCGTTGACAGGCCATGGCCAGAACCTGGCAAGGAGAGCCCGGTGCAGCCTCGGCTCTAGCCTGCAGCTGCAGCCCGTGTGTCCTGCCCTGGGCAAATCCATGGGCACATAACCCGCCATGCCCTCTTAAGATGCGCACAGCTGCAGGAGCTGCCTCAGCACCCCTCCCCCAGCCCCAAACTGTGGGTTTGTCCCACACCCCACCTGGGCAGCACCCATCCCTGTCCCCTCCCTCACCGCAGGGGTGGGGAAGGGAGGGAGGGTTGATCTGCCCCCCCACACCCCCTCTACATACACCACAATGGACTTGCCAGCTGGAAGCAGCTTTCCATGCTGCCTGGCTGTGCGTCTCACTGCTGGAGTGCTGTGCTGTAGTCATGTGCACACAGAGGCATTTATTGGCCAAATTATCGGCCTCATTGGGCCAATTTCCAATACAGCCAATTTTCTTTATATCAGTACCAATTCGATATCAGACCGATGTATTGGTGCATCTCTACTGCCTACCTTTGACTTGAGCTCGGTCACTCCAGCCCTCCACCAGAAAATGTTGCCAACCCTACACCTCAGAGAATAAAGCATGGGGTTTAAAGCTGCTGACTGTTTCACACTGATCATGGGAAAGACCCCATCCACAATGTACGGTGTGATGTGCTACCTCAAAGCACCAGATCTCCCCACTTAAACAAGGTCAGAATTGGATGCCATCTAAGATTCAATTCTTTATAATTTATTACATCTACCTAGTGATTAAAAGATAATAATTTATTAACTGGAGATTTTCTGCCAGCCCCCACCTCCATGCTTTTGGCAAAGCAATGGTATTCATATTTATGTCCCAGTCAAATTCTTCTTATTGAAAATTTTATGCATTAAAGCATGGAAAATGCCCAGAGAAGAATTTATTCATCATTCCTGCTTCTACATAGCAATGCATTCCATACAAGGTGTCTACAAAGCTGAAAATGAAGCCTGTCCTGCAGACAGGATAATTCCATTGCCTAGAAAAATGCTATATGAATACAACATTACAGGGTATGATTATTACTTTCATAGGCGACAGAACTTTTTTTTTCCCCTTTCTTTTTAAGAACAAAAACCACCATTACCCTACAAGAGCCTGTACACTTACCTGGCTTCCACAGGGTTGGGGTTTTTTTGTCTAACAAATTATTTGCCTATGAAGGATTTTCTTAGTGAGATGCTGCTTGTAGTGTTCAGTAGTTTTACTTCTTGAATCAGTGACTTCAGATCCCCATTTGCTTCTGAAGGTTATGACTACCCAAGTTCTTAAACAAACCAGCCACGCTTTTGCACTGTTTCTGACAGCAGAGACCCTGTCCTGCCATCCTTCTCCAGGCAGCACGCCCAGGCTATATCAGACATATTACACTGAAATACAGTGGGCCCTTCAAGAAGCATTTTTTCAAGAGTTAAGTCTCTCACAATACCATTCTCAATTGTTCACTGTGTGATACAGAAAAAGAAGGGATTTTTGTGATGTTTTGGAAACCCAAATAACTGTAATGAATCAAGTCACATGCAAAACACTAAAGCAACCCAAACTCTTAAAAGTGAGACATCTAATAGAAGATAAAAATTGGGCAGTTTTAAAAGTGAGAAAGAAAGCACATTTCAGATTTTTGAAACAAACATATACTGAAGTGAAATGCTCTGCATATTCATTGAAATGTCACTGTATAAAAAGGAAAAGTTCTGTAGACATAATTACCTCCTGGGCACAGTTTGAAAAGCAAAAACACTCAATACCCAACTGAGATGAAATGCTGTAGTTTGATTTCAGGACTAATCCACAAAAGAAGTTTGAGAAACAGATAGTAAAAAAAATTAAATTAAAAAAAAAAAAGTGTTCTCAGATTGTTTTAAAATGGACTGTTATCTTTTGTAATTTTTTTGCTCTAAACACAAAATGGATGGGAGCAGGAAAAATGCATTTTTGACACATTTTGTAATACAGGTGCTGTACAAGTGTAAGACACGGCAGTCTCTGCAGAAAGCAGAGTCTAAAAAGAAAAACTAGAAACAAGGTCAGGGAGGCAATATATAAGCACTAAGGCCAGGGTGGTATGTACCCCTACTTCTAAATATTTTAAAAAATGTTTTCCACATTCAAGGTATCAAAATTCTCCTTTACCCCAGAGACCCATGACAGTCTCTGCCTATTCCAAACTGCAATTCTATCCCCACTTCACCTATATATAATTGCTACAATTAAACTGGCTTAGTTCAGCACCACTCGTCCCACCCCTGCTTCTCCACCTTTCAAACTTCTATCTGACCCTCTTGCCTCAGAAAAATGGATTCCTATTTCTGACCCAGATTTGCTCTCACAGTTCAGGTGGTCTCTTTTCTGGTGACCTTCTCTCACTTGATCCAGGAGAGATCCCCCTTGCCCTACCATATTCTGTGGAATCCCAAAAGTAGAGAAAACCTGCATCTATCCAGGCGAAAGACATCAGAATCCAAAGGTCAACTGAACAGTACTGTTCTGACTGCACTAAGGCAGTGGTCCTCAACTAGTCAGAGCCCATGCTCTTCCTCCTGTCCTTCCCAGTCTGTTCCCACATGCCCCTCCCACAAATAGAGGTGTTTGGGGCACGTGGGACCATCTCGCACCCCATTTCCAGGAGAAGGCAGGGTTGGACGAGGTAGGGCTCGGGCAATAGCCAATTGCCAATATTTTGGCCATAGTCCTTTGCACTAATCCTCAAGAAGGGGCAGGGTGAGCTGCAGCAGCCCTTTAGACTGTTCAGACAGCATCATCCCACTGTCCTGGAGCAGCTGTCTGCACTGCTCAGCCAGAGAAGCTAAGTACAGGAACACACACAGGGTTAAAACCACCCTCTTTCCCACCCTCCCATACCAAACGTGTGTATGTACACACATGCACATGCAGCCCTCCCCTCCTCCAGGGCACATGGGCACAAAACCTCTGCTCCTGCCTGCTTTAGGATTATCAGAAAACCCGAATATAGGCAGAAGTGTGATTGAGAACCAACCGCTGAGGGAAGTGGAGGCAGCACAATAGAGGTTCTCAACCAGGTGCCAAATTAAAAAAATTATGGAGTGGTATTGCCTTGACACTAAAGGAAGTTGTGAACCATTGCACTGAATGCTTCTAATGGAGAAGACAGTCCACTGTAGTCCTTTGCCTAGATATGTTTCTTTTCCCACACCTCCCTTGAAGGTGTATGGAAATGGAAGCCCTCACACTACAGAAATAATTATCATGTAATAAATGATTCAGCATGTTATGTTATGCATGCAAACATAATAGGGGAGAGTTCCAATTATTCTACTGGAGAGTGCTCAACCCCTGGTGTGCAGGCCAGATCCAGCCCTCAACATTGTGTCATGCAGTCCATGGTACTCCCTGTAGACCATGACCCTGGGCATTAAATCCAGTATGGGGCCCAATCCCAGCAAGCACAGGGGCAGGGTGGGGCCCAATCCAGCCTGCGGACTGGCCTCGCATCATTCATCAGGCTCATGAGAGCAAAAAGGATGCCACCATACAGGTCTTTGTAACCCATCTAAGTGAGTGTCACGGCACACCTCACTGCACCTCTCCTTGTGAGAGGAAAACTGCTGGGGAAAAGCCCCAGCAGAGATAATGAGCTCAGCTGAGAGTTGCTAGGACAACTAAGGAGAGTCAGCTGACCCTAAGGGGCAGGACTTGGCTCCTATAAAGCCCAGAGCCCAAGTCAAGCTGGCAGTGCTCTGCCAGCAGCTGGAGGGGCAGGAGCTCCCAGAGCTGAAGCCAGCATGTGTAGTGAGTGCAGCTCACTAGAGCAATGATGTGGAGTGGTAGCCGGGAGGGCTTACTTTGTAATAGCCGTATGTTTGGTTACAGCCAGGAAGCTTGTGTTTTGGTTTATTAGTTTGCATTACACCGGTGGTTTGGGCGAGGCTGTAGGGGAAGGAGGAGGCCTCATAAGGGCCCACAGGGTGTGGGGCCCTAGTGCCCAGGAAGGGGTGCGATATCCTCAGGGGCAACCCACAGGGTGTGGGGCCCTGGTGCCTGGGAGGGCACGATCTAGTGCCAGAGAGGGCGCAGCAGCAGGTGCGGAGGCCCCAGGCCCAATAAGGGTCAGCATTATTGAGGAGCTCTGTGGGGGCATGGCGAGCCCAGAGCTGGGAGCGCCATTTTGAGAAGCCCACAAGGGGAGACATGTTGTGAGAAGCCCTAGACAGGGGGCAGTATTTTAAGGAGCCCATGAGGGGCGGTACTATTGAGACACGTGGAGAAGCCCATGAAGGGCAACACTTTGAAAAGCCCTAGACAGGAGGGGCAACATTTTAAAGAGCCCACAAGGGGCACTGTTGTGGGAAGCCTAGGACGGGCACCGTGAGACCGGTCAGAGACTAGTGTGGCATTAGACCTCGGCCAGAGGCTGGATGCTGCGGTGGACCCCGGGAGGGACAGGGGTTAGCAGCATAGTGCCTCCTTGATAAGGGCAAGTGCTGCGGTGGACCCTGATCCAAGAAGGGATAGCAGCACGGTACGCCCAGCCTTAGAAGAGGGTAGCCGTGCGATGGGCCAAGAAGACCGGTGACTTGCTGATGAGAAGCCCCTAGAGAGGTGACACTATTGAGTAAGACTGTTCACAGTGAATCACTGAATTAAGAACAACTTGCTCAGTTGTGTGCTGCAGTTTTTATACATGTTACTGCTTCTCCAATCAGCTGGAGCTCATCAACAATCCCACAATGCCATTCAGAGAACCAATACAATTTGAAGTCAAAGCTACAGAGAATCACTGGATCACTGGTGGTAAAGCCACCATCTTTACATGGGATTATGCACCTAGTTCTGTTAATATTTTGGTTCTACTCTATGAAGGAGAGTAGAAAATAAGTCTTGCAAATCCAAATGGTTTTAGAAAAAGGAAAAATAAATAAATAAAATGTGCATTTTGTGCAAGAAAAAATGAATCCTCTGAGCCAGACAACATGGCCCTGAACACAGCCCTGGAGCACTGGGTCCAACCTGACACATGGCTCTGGACCTAGTGGGCAGTCCCCAAATTGGTCCAATCTGGCATGTGGCTTTAGAGCCAGTATACAGGGTCAGACTCAGTGTGCAGCCCTAGACCCGGCACACTGGGTTACTGCAGGCCAGCGCACAGGGCTTGCAGCGGGTATGGCTCCCTATCTGCTACTATTCCAGGGGTGGGCAAGATGCAGCCCACAGCAAGTCCCTTGGCCCCACCTAACCTAGGCACAGGGGGCAGCCTGGGCCATGACATGCAAGGCTTGCCACCCCAGTTGTGCTATGGAGCAGAGGCGGCATGGCAGCCCCTGCAGCAGCAGTAGCTCACTCTGCCCGACTGCCAGTGCCAGCATCTCCACCGCCAGATCCAGCCCCACTACCTGGACACCTCAGTCCATACACCCTGCACCCATAGCTGGAAGTGCTGGATGGAGCAGGTGGGCGGCGTCTTTCTGGAAACTGACCTGGGCAGGGCACTCTCGGCCAGGAGGAGGGGCTGGGGCCACTGGGAGCGGTGCCTGAAAGCAAGATGGGCAATAGGGGGCAATGATAGCACAAGGCCAAGCCCAGAGCAGAGCTCCAATTTGCTCCTTGTACACCTCTATGACAGTCATTGGTTCCAAAGGCAGGGACATGCAAGGAGTTGATCGCAGCTCTGCCCCAGGCCCCGGCTCTGCACTGTTACTGTCTGCCGGTGGCCCCATCTCATCTGCCCAGTCAAGTGTGCCTTGCCCACAGAGGTCCTGGCCACTTGGTGGAGACTACGCCTACTTAATCTAGTACCCCCAATGGTGTATACAGAACAGATTGGCCCAGAGAGGATCTTCAATCCTGGCAACAGCTCACCAAAACTCCTTAAGTGGCCTTCCAGTCCAAATAATTGCCTAACCCTGTACTACTCACTACATATAAAGTACCCTTTTTCTTCCCCTCATCAGGCTCCCTCAAAAAACAAAGTGCATACTACATATAGGGACATGTTGTATGTGTGAAAAAACAGCACTGTGTGTTCAACATTGATTTTAAGTATGCAGTAAACTATTTTCTATCCTCTGATCAAGTTACCACATAAATCAGATGCTTGAAAAATTGGCCAGAATGTCACACATCTGGAAGCAACTGCCTGCTTCATTTTTTATCTTTAAAGCCACACCATGAGTTGCAATTCAGTTAAAAAAAAGCAAAACAAAAAGAAAAAAGGCTAATAAGATACTGCACATAGTTCATTTATAAATGTAGGGAAGAAAATGAAGATACTAGCAAGAAATTGACGTTTCCTGGAAACTTTCCTATATAACTTGAGAACCACATCTCAAACCCATCTTATCCCAATACTGTTTTTCTTGAGTTGGAACTGCCTCCAGATTTAACTGCAAATAAAGAACTGTCCATTAATGACCAGAGCAAGATGAAACTCCTCTCTACTTATGATCAGGACCAGGATATAAATTACAGAAGACCTAAAAAATAAAGGAGGTAAATAAATTAATTGCATATTATGCAATGCTCAAAAAGAGCACCAATAAGTAGATTTATTTGGACAGAGGATCATGTTCCTATAGTCCTTTTGTTTGGCAATTCTGAACCAGGGTGCTGTAGCAATCTAGGGTGCCTTAAGTTCCTTTCAAGGATGCCATGCAATGTTAGCATTATTAGGTGTCCAAACATATTTCACAAGATAAACCCAAATATTTCAAATAAGACTCCATTGTGCTAAATACATTCTGACCTTCTGTAATTTGTGTGGTCCACAACAGAAAAAAAAAACTAAACTGATGCAATAACCTCTTATCATAGAAGTCAAAAAGAGCATGTTGAAGCAGCTGGTTAAATTTCAACTTACATTACCAAAAAATAAGGAACTTCCTAGAGTTATTCAACACTACAGACTTTTTTGTTTGGGTCTATGTTGTTATATATAAAGTCATCAAGGGAAGCAAAGAGGTGGAAGTTATTATCCCTCACCATTCTCTTTGCTTTCCTGTACAACGTTACAGCAACAGTCACTAAATGACCAGGTTATGAAGATAAAAAAAGGGGTGGAGATGGTATTTTATATCCTAAGGAGAGTTGCAAGAATATCTATTCTCAAAAGTTCCAACTAAAAACCAATTTCAAATCAACATCAAGATTTTAAAACTAAAGCACCAAAGATCAAACATGAACTCAAAGGTGAGCCCGTGCAAATTATCTTTGACTTCTTTATCATAATACAGTGCCATAAATTGATGATGCAGAAGTTACGCAAGAGCCAGTTAGAGGCCAAATTAATTTTTGCCAACTGAGGTTGCCATAATGTCACTCTGTGGCCATGACTTCTCCCAACTCAACACAGAAAACTGTTACAGGAGCTAGCTAGACCTGCAGCCAACAGTTTCACACCAAGGACACCCTTAGTTCAGGAGGTGAGAGCTTTCCATTGT
>JAGPOW010000261.1:77465403-77483335 GCA_030014935.1 Caiman crocodilus | reverse complement strand
TAAGCCTGATCCTAGAACTGTTTGCTGCATCAGTGAATTCAGTTGCAATGCAGGGCCAGCGCTTTGAATTCTGCCTATTTGAAGGGGTAGGTTTTTTAACACAGTCCAAACTGTGTTTCTAAACATTTGTTTGTTAACAATATATGCAATAAAGAAACACAACCTGACTGGGGGGAAATGCCCTTTGATTGTGATTTGGTGCGACTCTTTTTGTGCTTTTTTCATGGTAAAAGGGATTATATCAGGAGTAGAAAGTTGTCTTGAATTTATTGTATTCATTGGCTAGTTTTTTTTTGCCTAGTTCTTTGCATTTTGACATTTATGTTTTGCTTTGACATTTGTGTAGAATATTAATAAAGAGCAATGCTTGAAATATGAACCTATGTGTTCTGATATAAAATGAACAAGCCAAATACTATTGCACGTTACAACAGCATTGGTGGCTCTATCGTCCTCCAGAGAAACTATAACAAAACCAGAAAAAAATCCCTGCATTGCTAAATTTTTACTATGGTATCTGTCGTGTTAGTTGCAAGTGTTAATATTTAGAATAAAACATGCATGCCATGTTGAACAGTCAGCATTAATGGGAGCAAACAGCACCATTGCAGAGAGAAAATCTTTCAGAGTCCTGATTTTATTCTTCAAAGGGGAATTTCCTACTAGTAGGAATGTATGCTATAAATAAAGAATAACATAAGAATGTCTGATGTAATCCTCCTTAGAGCTGAACATTGTATAAGAATTTCTAGAGATTAACATTTTATTTCACAACACACAGGGAAAGTAGTACAGTGCAGTGACTTCACTTGTGAGCGTCAGTAACAAATCAGAAAAGACACATAAGGGATGCCATCTACTACCAAGCATTCCTGTAGCAAAAATAGCAAAGATGTTGGTGACTTGCCTGTTCTTCTGAAAGGCAATAGGATTGTGGTGAAGAGACTTTCCTGCAGGGGTTTGTGGCCCATAATTTAGATGTATAGACATAACTTTGATGTATAGCTGAAAATAGGGGATGAACATAATCATGGGATGAGAGTGGAACAAGCATGCTCTTGTTTCTTGTATTTGAATTTAGCATACTATGGTGTTATGTATTATAACGCATAATGTGAGAGACATCCCATAAAGCATTCACTGCAAACTAGTACACTGTATTGAAACCCCAAAAGTTTGGCTGGAGGGCAGCGCAGGAAGCATAGCACTGAAGCAGCAGAGCCCTCCCAAGAATCACAATAGAAATCAGCCAACTTGGTCCTTACCTGAGAGGAAAAAAGGACCTTCAGTAATCTCTACAGATAGGTAGTAATGGTACTAGACACAGCATCAGCCACAGAAGTCCACACCACCTTTGCAGATCCCTCTTCTTCCTTCTCCCATTCTCAGTCTGATTTGATTTCCCAGTTTAACTCTAACATGTGCATCCTTTTGGCTTTCTACTTTTCAGTTCACTTCCTTTGTCCATATTACCTTTGTATTCCTTTTTCTAATCTTAGAAGTGTAAAATCATGGACAATTTTTACCATGTGTTCTTTTGTGATGAAACTTAATTTCTATATATAGTACCAACTCAAGAGTCACTGTGTATTTCATTAGCACATCTTCAAGATTATTTCTTTTGCTGTTAAATGAAAACATGCAATGAAACACAGGAGCAAGAAATATAAAAATAAATCACCACAATGTTTTTGTCAGTGTTATCATCAGTGATACAGTTTTTTTTCTATGGGACCTGAGTGGCAAGGAAAGCAGCAATACACTGAACTCCTGCAAATATGCTTTATGAGTATTACTATACTTGAAAAGAGTTTGAGAAAATCTGCTCTGTAACTAAAACCTCCAATGTGTATTTAGTAGTAGTGGAGTGATGTGGTAGCTGTGATGGTCCAGGAATTGTGAGAAGCCAGGATTTCTGTGGATGATAAGCTGTTATAGGACCAGCCACATGACTGAGATAGACTTAAGCTTTCAAAGTTAAAGCAGTCTTTATGAGGAACATTTATTTATTATTTTCTACTCCTTAAGTTCCTTTATGTCCCATGTGATTTATGTATCTAAAATGTTCAGATAATCTTGGAATTGGAAGCACTTGGATTCACCGAATACATACATACATACATATATATAAATGCATCCGGTGAATCCAAATGCTTATTGGAGGTTTATATATATAGATAAATAAATAATAAATTAGTGTGTATGTCACACATACCATACATTATACACACACACACACACACACACAATTAATCCTACAATATACATATGATATATAAAATATAGAACTATACATATGTATAGATGTGTGTGTATATACACATCTGTACATATATGATAGATACACATGTGTATCTATCATATGTCATTGGTCCAATAAAGGACACCACCCTAAGAAATCCTTGCCTTGCATGATTTCTGGACCATTTCAGATACATCACTCTTACACTACTGTAGGTATGTATAAACACAAACACATCTATACATATGTGTATGTATGTATGTGTGTGTGTGTGCATTTCATCCAATGCACCAAATGCTCTGATGGAAAATATATAGGAGAGACCAAACAACAACTGCGCACCGGAATGAATGCACACCAGAAATCCATCAATGACAGAAATACCTAATTACCAGTGGAGGCACGTGTCTCACAAGAGGGCTGCTCTCTCTAGTCTCTCAGTCCTGATACTCCCCAGCCCAGCCCCCGGCTTCTTTACTTTTCATTCCATCCAGGAAGAGCGCACACCAACTGCTGAAACTTCCTTAGCCTGGTGAAGGGTTTTTGAGCTTGAAAGCTTGCTTAATAACTATTCTCCAACTCTTTGGGTTGGCCTAATAAAAGATATCAGATTCACCCAAGGAACCTTGTCTACATACATACATATACACACGATAATATGAGATTTATTGTACCCACACAGTTTTATTAGCATTACTATACTTGAAAAGAGTTTGGGAAAACCTGCCCTGTATCTAAAATCTCTAACATACTTACAGACAAGGTTCTTTGGGTCAATCCAATCTTTTTTATCAGACCAGCTCAAACTTGTAGGACCAAATTTGAGCTGGTTTAATAAAAAAAGATCATCTTGACCCAAAGAACCTTGTCTGGCTGCATCCTGAGACCAACACGGCTGCAGCCAACACCCGTTTAACATACTTACACGCATCTGTGAGCATCTCTACCTGAATGCATCTATACCTAGCAATACCTAAACACACTCGTGTATCACATCATAACACAATGCCATACAGATGTCTGACACATCTATCAACAGACGACACAGCATTCTATAAGGGCAATCAAGACTTGTAGTAGAAATGATATCTTTTATTAGCCCTTCAAGCTTTTTGCAAAAAAGTTCTTTCTTTAATTTAATTTTTAGAAAAAGAGATCATCTCTACTACGAGTCCTAACCGCCTTTTCCTCTAACCCGATACGGCTACAGCCTGACTGCATTCTATATGCACGCACGCGTGACGCCGCGGCGC
Source organism: Caiman crocodilus (assembly GCA_030014935.1). NCBI lineage: Eukaryota > Metazoa > Chordata > Crocodylia > Alligatoridae > Caiman > Caiman crocodilus. The sequence goes on along the minus strand of JAGPOW010000261.1, from coordinate 77,479,840 downwards.
CCTGCCCACGCCCGCCGCGCGCCCAGGGCTGTGATCCGGACCCACGGGACACGGCGACTGGCCGATGCTGCCCCGGCCGGGCCCCGCCCCGCCCCGCCCCTGCTGCAGCACGTGCAGGCTCGGCTGGGCAGGGCTGGGAGGAGCATGGCGGCCCGCTACGATCGCGCCATCACCGTGTTCTCGCCGGACGGGCACCTTTTCCAAGTGGAGTATGCCCAGGAGGCGGTGAAGAAGGGCTCCACCGCCGTGAGTGCCCCCAGGCGGGGTGGGTGCAGGCGGAGCCCCCTGCCTGCCCCAGCTGTGCTGTGTGAGACCTCTGCTCCTGCCCCGGGGCTGAGGGGGAGCTGGTCCTGCGTCTTCCCGCACCTGGGCTGGGTGACCACCTGCCCCCTCAGGCCAACCGGGGTCGTCTCCTGGCAGAGGCAGCCACTGCTCCTCCATCTCGTGTTGACCTGGGATGCCCCACTGAGGCACAGGCTTCAGCAGAGCTGACTGCACCTTGTCCCATCTACCGAAAAGAGAAGGCGGAGTGCCTCACACCAGGACCCAGGGGAAGGGAGGGTGCCTTACACAAGGGCCTTCCTTCAGGAGGTTGCCCTATGGCCTCACTGGTGAGGCAGCGGCGATGAGGACCTGTAGATGAGGCCAGGGAGCTCATTTACCAGGAGCCCAAGCCCCCCTTGTACATCTGAGGTAGCTGACCTCAGGCAAGGCACCTCAGCTGTGAAATGGGCAAGTGTGGCCTGTAAAGAGACGCTGGCCTCCCTCTTTTCTGGTAACATGGTGCCCAAATCCGGGCTTGGCTATTGACGACGTTGGGAGGAGAGCCTCTCTGCCTACTTTGTGGCAGCCCAGTGGGAAGTGCTGTATGTTTTCAGGGCTAAATGTAGTCACCCACAAAGGGCTCGGAGAGATCTGGCATTAAAAGAAACGCGCTGGATAGACTTACGGTCCGAACATTGTTGCTGGTATCAGGTATTTCATAGTAGAGCCTGTATTTCTCAGACACTCTCCGTGTATTGAAAGGACAACTGTGGGACATGTAGGACCATATAAGCCACATGGGAGGCACTAGGCAAAAAGGATTAATGACAATTTAGTGACAAAATTAACAGCTATGAGAAGAGTCTCGAGCTAATATTTAGCATTCACTTTGTTGTAAAGCAACTGCAATATTCTCTGTCAGCATCCCTATTTAACATTTCGTGCAAGAAGCACCTAACTTTTGGCAGTAATTTGACAGTTTTATTTGGCATTTCTAGTTGTGGTGTTTTGTTGCTGTCAGTCTGTCTGGGACTTCTGTGTAAAACAATGCTAGCTCTTCAAATTCAGCCTAAAAGTCTAAGTGGGTCCTTTTGGGTATCGTGTCATCACCAGTAATGAAAATTTAGCTTGATCAGTGTCTTTGTTTATGTGGATGGTGAGTCAGACTAATCCTCAGGTCACTCTTGCACCTGTACTGCCTCTGTCTTCACTTGGAGAATTAAGTAAAGGAGCATTCAGTTATCTATAGTAGTGGTTCCCAATCTGGCATGTGTACTACCACTGGTACCCAGACACTATATCAGTGGTACACGTTAACAGATTTATTATAGTTACTTTATATGACAAATTTGCTGGTGGTACTTAAGGTTCTATTATTTCTAATTGGTGGCGTGCAATCTGTCAGAGTTTGGGAACCACTGATGTATAATAGAAATAAATGTGACACAGAGAGGTTGTCTCTCTAGTCACTTTTCCAACCACACCTGTACTTTAACAATTAACATAGATTTGTAGGAGAATACCTTTTTGTGACTCAAGAAGAAAAAATCCTGTTTTGAAATAGATGATATGCTCGCTCAATCTTTAGAAAATCGTGAAAAAAAAATAAGGATTTGATGCTGCAAATGTTTATACCCAAGTAAGTCCCCTTGATTTCACTGACATGGTTGCAGGGGTCTGTCTGTGGAGCATTCTGCAGGACAGGGGCCTAGGCAGAATACAAAATGCAAATGGGAGATTGAATAACTAGCATGATAAACTACCTACAGAAAACCTTTCTGATCTCATTAAAATGGCTTGGAAAGCTTTCTTCATTCCAAATTGGTTGCTAAATATGTTTTCAGGATTTTTAGAAGGTAAGATAATCGTACTGTTTGGATATACAGTGGGGGGGTAATATCCTCAGTGTATATCTTTCTTAAACATTCCAAAATTTCATTTTATACTGTAACCTTTGACTCTTCCTGTATCTGAAATGCATTTATACCAAAATGTCATAGAAAATATTGGGAGAAACTTGTCACTGTCTACACACATTACAGTTTTAACTTTAGGTGTGTCATAGTGGTAGGGGATGATAGTAGAAGGCTTGTTGATAAATTGTGAATGTAAGATACAAGAGGTTGGGATTACTTTTCACTGCAAGGTTCCCTGCTTTCTGGACACTAGGGGAGAAGCACCCTTGGATCTAGGAAAAAGGCAGCTCAGTTCAACTATCTTTCTGCTCTCTTCCTACCTTCTCAACAGTGAAAGAAGGCGTTATTTCTTTTCTGTTTCTATTTTCTGCTTATGGGTGTGATAGATTTTTACTTAGCAACTCTGTCTTGGAGGAGAGGAGAGAAGCTGTCCGTGTATTCTCTAAATCTCCTAGAATCCCCAGCCTCCTTGTGTTGTTTGCTCAGTACTCTACTTTCTCTTCAATTCATTCTCCCCTTACCCCCCTTCAGGTTTGAAGCCAGCCAAAGTGCTTAGCAGAAGTTTCCTCTTCTTTTTAGCCGTCACAAATTTCTGTCATCCAGAAAAAGGGTCCTACTAAGAGTGGGAAGAAAATACCAAGTCTTAAAGAACAATAACATGAAGATAGCAACAAAACTTTTATCTTCTATTAGAAACCCTCTCTTCTCTGCACCAGAGCCAGCCTTTTCTCCTATCAGTGACCTTTTAAGCAAACATAATAGCAATTTCTCCTCGTCTACCTTTAACACGTAGGAGGAGTTTCTCATAAGCATCCCAAAGTATATCATTGTCTTCCTTCAACAAGGATGGCAACAGCTGGGCAGCTGGTGTGCTGATACCACTCCCTATCACGTTGACCAGCATTACTGCTTGGAAACAACCACTTATTGTCCACCATATGTACTTGCAAGCTTTTGGGAAGGGACTATGGGACCTTGGTCAATGAGTAGGTAGTGCTAGTGCTATTGCAATACTAACATCATAATAATGTGACCTCCATAGCTTCTCATTGTGACATTAGCCCCATCACACCATCTTCCCTTCTTAGATGCCTACTAGTTGGGTGCTGTCCCAGTCTATATAACAAGTCTTTGGCCTTGTCAGAGTTGTAAATTTAGGCACATAGGTAACTTTATTCTTACAGCTTGGAGTCTAAATGTAAAAAAACAAGTACCGTGATATCTTATTATGTTATGAACGATTGCTCAATTTTCTATGTTCTATTTAACAATTTTTTTTTGTGGTTTAACAGGTTGGGATTCGAGGGCTGGACATAGTTGTCTTGGGGGTAGAGAAAAAGTCTGTTGCCAAGCTTCAGGAAGAAAGAACTGTAAGAAAGATATGTGCACTTGATGATCATGTCTGCATGGCTTTTGCAGGTATCACTTAGAAGTGATTTTGTTCTGTGGAACATCTTATTGCAGATGTAGGCTGTGTAAAAGCCTTTAAAGACTTGTGTGTACTTTGGCAGGATGGTTCAGGAGATTGGTAAAAGCATACAGAAACCTTCAGTTCTTTATCACAGGTTTGAATGGAGAAAGAGGTAGTTAACCACATTAGCCTGAAGACAGGCAGAAGGCAGGACAGATTGACACCTTAGAGGCTAACTGGCTCAGAGAAGTATATGCTTTCTGTCCCAGGGGGACGATAAGAAAGGGGCCGGAGACTGCTCCTACGACGTGACACACAGCGGGGACAACCTGCCACAACAACAAAAAGAAAAGCTGTAAGAGCAGGGTGAATTTACCTCCCTCAGGCACAGATGAGCCAGACAAGCCACAGAGGGGCAGAGCGCCCAAGCAGTTCATCAGCTGCTTTTCTCTGTGGCTGGGCTGGCACGTGCTGATGACACCATCAAAGAACGCTGCAGGGATAAAAGCCAGCAGTGAGAAATCAGCAGATGGTACGCAGCAGAGAGGTAGATGCGGGCCCATTCCCTGGACCAGATGGAGGCCTCCTGATGCCAGTAAGGAGGGGCCAGAGAGAGACCTAGCATGAGGGTCCAGAGCCTGATTTAAAGTTGGTCCAAAGGGGGACACCAAGGTATGGCGAAGCCAGCAAACGCAGGATGCATGATTAGGGAGGGGGTGGAGGACCCTCCCTGGAGTTTTGGTTCTTTATTTATATTTCAGTTTACCTTGAAGCCCCAGGGCCAGAGAAAAGTCCAAAGGACAGACATTGAGGGCTGAGTGGGCCAGGGCTGCTCAGACGATCCCAATGTGGCTAGGTTAGACCCATCATCGAAGTCATCTCACCACCCCAAGCGCATCCGGGCAGCAGGGAGAAAGGTTGTTGCGATCAGAGAGGGAGTGGGACACCACATGAAAGCGGAGCTGAATGGTCCATCATTCAATAGCCCTGATTGGCTGGCACATGGCTGGGTTGTAGGGAAGGTGGAGCCCCGGGAACACGCCTAGTGACAGCACCTGTTGTGTTCCCCATGACAGAAGAGAACTCCACTACTGAACATAACACTCAAGATGTGGCAGGAGAATATTGGGGTATCCTTTGGGAGAAAGTGACCCTGCGTCACGACAGCAGGGGTCGTCTTCAGCAGACTCCTAGCTCATGCTCCGGGGCCGCGTGGGAGGGGCTCCACAAAGTCAGATGGGCATGCTTTCATAGGTGACAGCCTACTTTCTCTGGAGAAATAGTCTGTAACCTACAAATGCTTGTGCCTCTCTGAACCAGTTAGTCTTGAAAGAGCCACCCTGCCCTCTCTTCTGCCAGGTTTGAATGTTGTAACCTAAAATCACTGGAGGATTATGGGGAAACATTTTAGTCATAAAAAAACTCTGAATGCCTCTTGCTTGACCTTTTCCTGTGGTCCCATACATAATGCCCTCAACCCCTTCAAAAGAAGCTTGGATAGTATTTGAAATACCAGTATAAGAATGGGGGAGACAGTACAGGGCTAGAAAAGTGCTTATGTACAACTTTCCTTTACTGTATCCACCTCTGGAATTATGTTTTGAGAGTGGGGAAGGAAGCTCCATAAATTGCTGTCGTGGCAATCAGTGTGGTAAAAGCCTGGGAAATGAAGCTACTTCCAGTATCAATTAGGTGGTTTGCATATGCTGAGAAGATCTTGCCCCCTGCTGCAGAAGAAGGCAAAAGCACCCACAGTTCTTTACCAATCTGATGTAGGGGAGAAATTCTTTCCTCACTTCAAATTTGGCAATTGATATGACCCTGAGTAGAAGAGCCAGGGACCCTATGAATGTTCTAAGTACTGGTATGAATGTTAGCACACCCCAGTGAAAAATCCTGTTTTAATCAACATCTCAGTACTTCAGAGAACTTTAGGTAGGATTCATGAGTAGAGGAAAAATTCCTTCCTGACCACTGTAGGTGACCAACAAAAGCCCATGGAATTACCAGGCACCTTCCTTGCTAAAAGAAACCTGTATAAACCAATCTGGGGATTATATATTATTGATTCTACATACCACAAGCATTTTTTTGTTGAACCAAGATCTCCTTTGCATATACCATCCATTTCATAAAATTATTAAGTGCAATATTAAGTTCTCAGCCTACAAACTCTTATGTGTTTTAAGTATCTGAATTACATTATCGACAGTGTTAAAATAGAAAGATTTTGCAGAGTATATCTTACTTTGGGAGAAGGTATAATATACTGTGGTTGTCATTCCACCTTTGATAATTAGAGAGAGTCAGGTAGCCATGTTAAACTGAAGTTACGTGGAAAGCAGAGCAGGGTGGCACCTTATAGTCTAATTTGTTCAGAGGGGCATGAACAAATTAGACTACATCCAACTTCATCCAACGCTGAATTAAAGATATACAGTTAATTTAAATCAGGAGTAATAAGCAAGATAATGTCAGAACTCTAAAGAAAACAATGAAGAAGGTGTTCTTCACAAATTAGTGAAAAAAAAATTTCCATTTTTTTCTCCTCTTCCCTATTTGTTTGCTTTGATTTTGGCCACACTTAGTGTATAGTCATTTTTAATTTTCCTTGTATTATAATTTTTATTCTGTGTAAATCACTAAGTAAGAGGGGAGGAAAAAAACAAGGAAAAGGCAATAGAATAGTAAAAATTGGCAGGAGACTTAGAAACTGATTTTCAACACTTTTTTAAATGAAATTTCAAGTTGACAGGAGCCTCCTTTGAAGTTCCTTAGTTTCTTTTCACTATCAATGCAAGTGTCTATTAAATCCATATTTTGTGAATTAAAAGTTTGCATAACCTGAAGTTTTACTTTAAATACTGTTTTCTGAGGTGAACTAATTGTGTTACTTGTTTAGAGTAGATGCTTTTTATCTCTCTATGCTCCATTTCTGAGCAAATTGTTTCTCATAAAACAAAATGGTCTCTTCTTCATAACAGTATGTTGCTTCTTGAATAACAAAGTCTTTGTTTGATAATGAAAACACCTTTTATGACATGTTTCATAATTATAATTATTCAGGTCTGACTGCTGATGCCAGAATAGTAATTAATAGAGCCCGTGTGGAGTGTCAAAGCCATAAACTTACTGTTGAGGATCCAGTTACAGTAGAGTATATAACACGCTATATAGCAACTCTAAAGCAGGTGAGCATCTTGGAGTTATGTTTTCTATTAAGACATTCAGGCAACACTTCAGGTAACACTTTTAAAAAGCAAAAAAGCTGCATCCAGAAATCTATTCAACAAGAGCAGAAGTAGAAAATGTGTCACATTACCAGTAAAGAAGGAAAATAAGCCAAATTTTCTAGCACAGGACTTTTAAAGAATAAATAATATTAGTAAGAAACAAAGTTAGTAATTTTCAGCTCTTCTGGGGAGTATCTGCAGATGTCTTTCCCTTCCTACTTCCAAGTGTTGAGGAAATAGACGAGAGCTTTCCTGCTTTGTGTAGAAATAATAATGGACAAGTGTAGTGTGATGGGGAGAGAGAGAGAGATGCGTATTCATATGTAGCTTTTAATCTGGCCTCATACTGATGCTGCATGATTTTTATTATTGTCCACTTAGTATTGCCTTCTAGTGTTTTCTAGTGGGTGTGGAGGACCAGGAATCTATGATCATTCCTAAGACAAGGACAGAGAACAGCATTATTATATAAAGAAAATTAAGTTAAAAGCTCCATTTTAATAACATTTTTAAAATCAGTAGTGTGAAAGGCTGAACTGAAGGTGAAATTTATAAGCGTAGAGCCTCAATTTCAGAATACCCTTTTAAAGCTTAACGGAACAGTTATGAGCAATCTAATCAATCAAATCTGTTGGGTTGTGCCCACTGGAATCTGCTTATCACAATGTCCACTCCATGTCTGTAGTGGCTTTAAGTAAAAATATTAAAAAGTAAGCTGATTAGTTTTTAGTTTCTATTGTCTATTATTGTCCTATTATCTAGTTGTAAATTAAACATCGATCAATAATAATCAAATATAGATTTAATTGTTGTTCAGAACCTTTTCAACATTCGGTTTACATGAATCGCACAGATAATATTTTCAGTATCTAGAATGTTAAAACTGTGCAATTTGTTCTTAGCGTTATACACAAAGCAATGGACGTAGACCATTTGGTATTTCTGCCTTGATTGTGGGTTTTGATGATGATGGTAGTCCCAGACTGTACCAAACAGATCCATCTGGCACATATCATTCTTGGAAGGTAAGCTGCAGCTCAGTTAATATATCATACTGTTATAAAACTTAGTGGAAATCTTTGCATAGTGTATTTCAGTGATTCTGATGCTACTTTTTATATCATGGATTCACAGACTTTTGGAATCAGCAAGCAGGTTAAAGTTGTTTTGGCCACTGAAGCTTACCTAGCCTAAGAAGTAAAGCAGTAATGACCTTAAAGCAAAATATAAGAAAACAGACTAAAATTTCTTAAGAGCAGTAATTATATTAGTTGTACAATATATGTGTGAGTACAATATATGTTGTACAATATATGGTGAGTGGCTGTATAATATCACTGATTTTATGAAGAGGCAATTTCTGCATAACAAATGTTGAAACCAGATTTCATTGTAAATCTCTATTTCCCTATTCTCAAACTTTAACATAAAAATGTGGAATGGCTTGAAAATGCTCATATTTATTCTAAAAACAGCAGAAAATGTATTTTTGTAGGCAGTGAGTCAAACCTTCTGTTATAGGTCATTTAAGACTGTCATGATTTGAAATTTGAATTTTTGTTTAATGTTTTTCACCCTTCTAAGATTTCTATAGGATCATAGGAAAGTAAGGCTGGAAAGGACTTCACAAGGTCATCTAGTCCAGCCCCCTGCTCAAGACAGGATCATCCCCAGCTAAACCATCCCAGCCATGTGTCCATCTAACCTACTCCTGAAAACTTCCCAAGATATAGATTCTGTGTAGTTTAATCTTGACCACTTACATTCTGACTCTCTTTGAAAGCAGATAAAGGTTGCAATTAATCATAGTTACAATTTTTGTTGTAGATAAATTTGGGTTAGTGTTGCTTACAGCTGCTGTTGCTAGGAATTCTAACCCTTGACTTCAAGTGCAAGAACTAGGGAGCAAGACAGAAGACAGTACTTCAACCTTTTCTACAAATTCTTTACCTGTAATATTCTGCTGTTGCTACTGACTTAGTTGGAACTCTGGTAACCTCTCTGACTGAAGGTGTTGCAAGAATGTATTTATGTGGTCTTGAGTTGCATTAAGCAAAAAGAGAGAGGAAAGAGGCAAAAGAAATATATTTGGTTTGCTCACTTTATCTGATTCAGTCAAAACATCTTTCAGTATCAGGAATGTGGAGTGGATGGCTCTGGAATGGAAGGGAGCATGGATTGAAAGGAGATGCCATTTTAGAGAGAGGCAGATCAGAGATGGAACTCTTGGAGTGTGCCCAGATGAGCGCAGTTGGCAATATGTGGTGCCGCACACACATTGACAACACCATATACTGCACAGTCAGCCTCCCTTGTCACCCCTGGGGTAACTTGCCACATGCCAAAGTGCGCTTGGCACAGGCATTTCCTGTGGGCAAGTAGCCGTGGCATAAGGTGCACCACGGCTACTTGTCCCCAGGGAACCAAACATCCGCGCTTGTCTGGACACAGCCTTGGACAGTGAACTAAAGGACTGAGCTGGCAGAAGGCATTGTCAGATCTAACTGCTTTTGGAGTTAACTGTGCTGATTGTGGGATACATCTCTATTAGAATCCCCGCTATAGTTTGGTATCTGTTTAGTTATAAAACAAAAAAGTGTAATTCAGAGTAAATGCCTTCATTTAATGTATTTCTGTAGTTTCTGTTTTGCTTATTTGTAGATCAAAATTTAATTGTTTTTTTTCTTGTAAATCCTCAGTGTGGAATTGAATTTGTTTACACTTTCTTTCTGTTTCTGTTTTAATCCAAGATTGAAGGCATAGTTGCTTTGAGGAAAGGAAAAAATGTGAAAAGGGTATAAGAGCACTGTGAGGTATACTAGCACACAGTTTACAAGATCTTTGTTCTGTTTGAGGCTATTATTAAAAAAAAACAACATAAATGTTTGGTAGAGAAAGTTGAGTAGCAGGTATTATTTTCAGATCAAGATGCTGCTGCTTCCAGGTAAATATTTTCATTGATCAAATCTTTTCCATTGTTGTGTTCACTATGTAACTGGTGATTTTACAAATTTAATTCTTTGTTAATTTTCAACACATCTTAGATCATGACCTTAAAGCCTCACTGCTGCTTGCCACAGCATTTGGCTTAGTCCTGGTATATGATCACACTCGTAAGTAAACAGCTTGAGATATTTGTATTCAGGAATCCTAAGCAGTGAATTGTATCTGTAGAGTAATAGATATGTGAAGTAAAAGCTATTTTTACTCTTCCCACAATCTTGGTTCTTCTTTATTTTCCTTTTGTTTTAACACTGAGGTTCTTGGCCTTGGAATTTGTGGGTAGGATTTAAGCAGCAGTCCCAGTCACCCCATTTATTCTATTTTCTTAGTTTTTCTTCTTTGTTTTTTAAATGTAGGTTGCTGAGATAACTTGATGCTGTTAATGGAACATTTTTGCTTTGGAATTTGCTGCTGTTCTTCAGCTAGGTGCCCAAGCTATATTTTTTTTTCAGTCTCCCTGCTGTGCTGGGACCTGCCTGTAACCTGCCTGTGATGCTCCAATGTTTGCCTCAAGGGAGGTTAATTGGATTGCAGTCCATGGTCTCTGCTCTATTCTTTACCGCCAGAAAGCAGGGCAGTCCTAAACACCATCTGTTTCTTCCCTGTCCTGTAAATCTGCTTCATGCATCCTGACTTTCCTCTCTAGTGAACTCAGACCAAAACACACGTCAGCAGGCTCATGAGATCACACGGTACTTCAAAGGAGTTGTTGCAAAAGCTAGCAAAGGAGTCTGGAGTACACATATGGATTTTAAATGGATTGAGCACTGAGCCATTTGGATTCTTTTGGTGAAACCTTGTGTGTTTACAGAATCAGGTTGTTTTATTAATGGCAATGTTGTAAACATGGCAACCTTCTGAAGATGTTTTTCTTATTGTGAGTAGTGAAAGATGCCAAACCTCATAACTGGGAAAATGCTGACTGAGTCCTTTGTTATCAAAGTTTTATACTGAGATCAGTTGCTGGCAGTCAAGTTAAAGCTGCATACACTTCCAATGATATAGTAAGCTAACAAATTCATGATATGGGTGCAGATGCTCAAAAGCAGATGTTTAGAAGAGTTCAAGAGATTCAGTACTTCTTAATACAAATGGGATGATGTTACAGATGTGCCACCTCCTGCATAACTTTTAACCTTTGTTCAAAAAAGTTGTAAGGAAGACTGAAATGTTTTGTATTTTATTCACCTTAATCCCATTGCATTATTTTTCTCTATTTGATGCAAAGAAATGTGAACTGAACATCAGAAATTTCTCTTGAAATTGAATTTCTTGGCTTCCACATGGCAAAATATTGAATTGCTAAATGTGATCCTGCTTTGCAGAATACGTCTGTGACTTGCTTGGCTTTCTCAGAATACTTTTTTTCAGGGAAAACATATGACATAGATTCTCAGCCTGGTGGTCACAAGCAGATATGAAGGGGTCTTGAACATCTTGTCTCTTCAGTATTGCTAAATAAGAAGAGGACCTCAGGGAGAAGAAGCTCTTAGCATGGTGTGAAAAAGAGATTCTTATGTGAAGAGTTTAGAAAACCACTGTTCTTATATATTCATATCCTCAGCTACCTCAATACCTGGCACTACTCACAATATTTTTTACAGTTTCAAATTAGCAAGCTTTTATTATATTGTTTTTACTTCTTTTCTCTAAAAAACTTAATGGTCTGAGGAAGGTGTTGAAAATGTGGTATTCAACATGCAAATAGTGAAAGAACATATTTTTTCAGTAAACATGAAAACCTAAATTGCATGTTGCATAGTAATGGTAGAGGGATTGATAGAGCTGTAATGAAGTATGATTCTTGTCTGTCTGTCTTAAACAGGCTAATGCAATTGGTCGCAATGCTAAAGCTGTGCGAGAATTTTTGGAAAAGAATTACAAAGAAGAAGCTATAGCAACTGACAGGGAAACTATCAAATTAGCAATAAGAGCTTTGCTAGAAGTAAGTGATCCAATTCAATGTATACAATAAAGCTTTAGAGAAAAGCTTGTATTTCTTCACGTTATGAAAACACAAAATGTTTTGTAAACATACTTGTTTTGATGTTCTTATTGTACACTAGGTTGTGCAGTCTGGTGGAAAAAACATTGAACTTGCCATAATCAGGAGAAATCAACCACTGCAGGTATGAATTATTGATTTAATAGGAATAAAAAGATAACTTCTGACAAAAATTATTCTAGTTGACACCTGTGCATTTCTGCTTGATGTATGAAGTGTCCCCTAACATCTGGTGGTAAAATGTTATGTGACTTCTGTTGTGTCCCTGTAGATTGATAGTGCTGTGAGCTATAGTAGATAGCAGTATGCTATACTGCTAATTTATAATATACTATAAGAAACTGTATTGGGGATTTTCAGTGGGGAAAACAATTTTGAGGAAACCTGCAAAAGTGTGTGTGTGTGCATGTATGTGCATGTGCTGGGGGGAGAAAAATACTATTTTAAGTTAATTGTTGAAAAATAAAAGTAACTTTTATTATTGTACAGTTATAGAGAACCATTTTTACAATGTAATCCTTCCTAGAAACATATTGTGACTTCTTCATAGTTGCTGTTTTCATGGAAAAGACAGACTCCTGGCTCAAAAACGTAAATTGAAAATAAGACTTATGCTGTGTTTCATTTCATTTGCAATGAACAACTCCATTTTTAATTCTTGACATACAAGCATACATATAATCTTTTTCTAAAGAAACTTAAATAACTACTTGAGCTGTCTGAAATGATACTAAGATGTAAAATTCAGTCTTTAGTCCCAAATGCCAAGGTTTCTTTGGAATATTGGAGTTTTCAGTTATTTCTGCTGTACCTTGAAGAAACGCAAATCTAGAGGCAAATCTTGGGAATGCAGTCAAAAGCTTTTGACTGATTAAGATAAATGATGGCTTGTCCACTGACTAAATATATCTTCTGCAAAATGGCATTCATCATTGCAGCCTGAGCAGCTCATCTTCCTTTCTTGCAGTCAGACTCACACCATGTAGATAAAGAGACTGCTTCATTCAATCTCTTGCTAAATTTATATTGGTCCTTGCTTGCCCACACATAACAATTAGAACAGCTGCTGCCCTTTTGAAATGTTCCCTTTGAAATCGCTACAGATTTACTTGTGTCCAGAGAGAGAATCTTTGCAAAATTCTCCACAAAGTTTCTCCAGCGTTATTCTGTCATGACAGGACAGAGTATCCCCCAAAATAAACTGTGGAACATCCCTGCTAATCTTTATGATGCTTTTCTGTAGCGTTTAAGATATCCTGGAATCCATGGATGGCAAGAGCCATCCTTGGCTCCTGCTTTATTCCTATGGGATTTTAAAGAATAAATTCCCTGCCCTTTGATACTGAGTATTTGATTTGCATGGTTTCTTGGTAAAATATGGTAATGATGCAAATCTCTTTTTAAAAATTGATTGGATAATTTTGGCTTTTTAAAATTGACCACTAATCCAGCAGGAAATTCTGAATACTGGAGTTTGTTTATACTAGCAACATAAATGGTTGCCCTAATTTCTGAATCCTTTTGGCTGAAGTTAAGAAAATTCTAATGTTATATGAAAAAGGAAACTTGATAAAAAACCAAAAGAAATCATATAAATGGAAGTTCAAAACAAATACTTTTTCATCCTCTAGTCCTGTTTTCCCTCTAGGCACAGAAAAGTGACCTCCTTTATTCCTATTCTTAATGGTCAACAAGTTTCATACTGTTCATACTACTACTATTCATACTGGTTTTCTTGTCTTATGAAAACCCTTATACCTCTCTCTTCGTGTTATTAGTTTATATTGGAAGAATCCCCACCTCTCCCCTAAATCCATGTTTGATAATGGATAAGTAGCCATGTTGATTTTTTTACCCTAAAAATACTTTTTTATAAATTTTAGAGTATTTGCACCTCTATATTTTTCAGTTGTAGAAATTGGTCATGCAAAAGACTGAGCTTCAAAAAAGAAATCTGTCATTTTATTAGTTAATTACTTTTCCCTAGTCAATATACATTTAGAAAATAGTTTATTGGGCATTGCAGGTAGCCAAACCACAATTCTCTGCAGAAGAGAGAGGCTTTGTAGCAGGATACTGAGTGAACATAGGACTCCCCTTTGAAGATATCACGCACAACACATTCCAAAACACAAGGTTTGTAAAAATGTTTTGATCTGTAGCACACTAAGCCACCCAACAGAAAATGCTGAAGTTTGAAATTCTTTGTCTCTTGGACTCAGGTTAGGGTCTATATGAAACAAATTCATACCAAAAACTTCCACATAGGCATACGCACCTAAATCATCCTTTCAAGTAGATGTGACTGGCTTGCTATTTTTGAAGCATATCTATCAGTGGTGATGATGCGTGCCTTCCTGACTTTTACATTGTAGCTGAGTGTTTAGAGCATTTGCCCAGGAAGTGGTAGACCTGGGTTGTAGACCTGTTTCAGCCTGTGAGCATTCAGACTCATCTTTCTGATTTCTCAGAACTATATTCTAGCTATCAGGTCTAGTCTTCACCCTTCTGTAGAAGTTGGGCCACAAGAATCCAGAACAAGAGTAATCAAGATGGAGTCTGATTCATTAGGCCAGTGATAAGGACCTCGCTATCGGAGGGGGAA
>JAGPOW010000261.1:77452738-77465303 GCA_030014935.1 Caiman crocodilus | reverse complement strand
AAGTCCTGGGTTCTGGTCCCTGTTCCCAAGACTCCATGTTTTATGATGACTACTACAAAATTCATATCAGTTGGGAATGGGATCAGAACTCAGGATTTACATATTCTGTCACCCCCAACCTTGCTCAGCCTAGCCCAGCATAGCCTGTAGCCAGATGATTGTGGCATTCTCCTGGGACAAAATAAGGGTTTCAGTCCAAGCAGGTTGAAGAATCCTGTAACCTAGGACTCCCACTTCCTTGGTGACTGCTCTAGCCATTAGGCTATCATGTAAAAGCTGGGCACACCTGTCCTTCCCCCACCAAGGATGCTGAACATGCTGGTGCTGTTAGTGTTAACTGTCTTCACAGAATGCTGACCGAGTTGAACCTCAGCAGGGACTTAAGTACATGGCTGCGTACTTAGTTTGTGACTTGCTGGTAGTGTGTGTTCATGGGTGTGTCTGTTTAAAAAAAACTAAGCAAACAAAAGAAAGCCCACTGAGTTTTCTTCACCAGTGGAATTAAAAATCCTCCTATCAGAGGAGTGCTAGCCTTTATTATATGAAAGATTTCTTGTGTTTTGAGCAAAGTTCTTCTTGAGCTTAATAAGGGTATCAGTGTTGCTCTGATAGCTGACTGTAAATGGTGCAAGTTCTTCCAAGTATTACTGAAGGATTGGTTCTTTGCCTACATTCATTTAACTATCAGGCTGACCATGAAAGTTCAGAAAGACTTGATCAAGCCCTTGAACTTTGAAATGTTTTATCTTTTCTGAACACATTTTAAATAGTGATTTAGATTCGTACGAGTGAAACGTTTAGAATAAGTGTTTTTCTTTTGCTCCACTTCAGCGTTATTGATGTTTATATGATTTCACTAATGCTCTGGTCCTCCAGTTTTCTTCCAGCTTGGACAGAGTTTGAATTTTTAATCTAAAACTAAGAGACAGAAGATTTTTGAAGGGCAGAGAAGAGGGAAATAAAACCATATGATTGTTCTTTATTAGTTATCACAAAAAATTAAAAAGTTAAAATCAATATGCTTTTCTTTGCAGGTCAGAGTCAGCGAATTCACCATACTTCAGTCATACTTTTGATTGTTTAAAACATGGGGTTGAAAAAGGGGGAGTATAGATCCCTTTTCAGATTCAGAAAACCAGTGTTTTCAAATAGTGATTTATCTTCAAACAGAATGCATGAAAACAAATTATAACTTGCCAGTTTAAGGTTGCTGGCTAGTAGTTCAGCCAGAAATGATCTATATGCATAATCAAAGACAGGGGGATAGAAAGTACAACATTTGAGAATAAGCTTTTGGCTGTAAGGCCCTATTAAAGTAGAACCCAGAAGGAGCTTTCCAGGATGTGGTGCTCCTGGGAATACATGGGGACTGAAAACACATCATCACTCTTTGAAAGAGAACGTCATGCATTACACACATGGAACTGACCCATAAAATTCTTTACTGTTATTTATCTGGGTGATATAACATTCAAAGGAAAAGGTCACCCTGTGCCATAGGCACCCTACTTTCTAAAAAGGGGTAGTAAACAGGGCTTTATTCTTATATGTTCTGTTTTCTTACAGTAATAATGGACATGTTTCTAACACCTCTAGTCAGTCTGAAGGCTTGAGTAAATATGTGTAAGGAATGAAAGGAAATCTATTCCAGCTAGAGGTCTGAATGACTGACTGCTGAATTCATTTAATTGCTAGTGTTCAACCCAAGAAAACAAAGCCATCGCACAACGTGACAATCTGCTTTAAAAAATAGTCGAGTTCCAGTGTAAACATTAGGTTATCTTTTGCAGTTGGAGTTGCAGTGTTAGTGAAGTTGCTCATAGTGAAGTTGCTTTTCACAATATCTGGCTTATGAATTTTTGGGGGGAAAATGGTCATTCCTAACTGTCTCAACTGATCAGGTTTAGAAACATACATCTGATGTGTGGGTACACTCAGCTCCTGTTCCTTTTGATGGAAGGTTTGTTTTTATTTTTTAACCTGAGCAATACTCATGCTGAGTGTTTTAGCTCTTCCTCTCAGGCCTCCTCCTCAGATTGAGGGAGTAAAGGCAAAGTGCATACCCTGCTCATCAGTTCCTCTCCACCACCTGGCTGAGTTGGAGTACTCTTCAGCCATGATTGGCCATAGATTCATTGTTAACAGGTGCCTCAAATTGGTTGGGCAGCACATGTTGACAGAATGCAGTTTAGTCCCTCATGTGGCCCTTAAAGTAAATGTGCTCAAGCTGAGAGCAGTCAGACAGACTTTTACAGTGTTCCTACCATCCATCTGGAGAGCTTCTACTTAAAAATGTTGATGGACAATACTACATCTATGAAATCTGTACGCAAGCAGGAGGCACTAGGTCTTCCCTATTCAACAAGGAATCTACCCAACTGTGGCATTTGTCATTTCATCCACATTTCAGGAGTTCACCTATATGGCCTTCACAGTGAGACAATGGATTTTTTGAGTACAGTACACATGGAAGAACAAAGACTCTCTCCTAGCATTTTCCTAGTGTGAGGTTTTCTGAAAATAGCCTTGTTTTGTGATGAGGCAGAATACAAAGTATCCGTTTTTCTACTCCAAGGCAGGCCTCAAACTGGACTGCTTTTCCAGTGCCTTTAGGATGCTGTACTATAAGGGCCTATTATATTTCTCTACTAGTTATAAAAGTGCAATAAGACTGAGCCTGAATCATTCTGAGAGCACCAGCCTGACCTAGATCATCTGGGTTTCAGGATCTTATGCTCTTATCAGCACAGGTTTGCATTCTCCTACCTCTGCTCCCTAACCTGCCCTCTCAGAATGATGACTGAGTACACCACCAAGACCTATGGTCAATCCATCTGACCACCTGGATCCTAGATGGCTCTGACAGCTAGCGTATGTCTGGTC
The DNA here is from genome assembly GCA_030014935.1 of Caiman crocodilus. NCBI lineage: Eukaryota > Metazoa > Chordata > Crocodylia > Alligatoridae > Caiman > Caiman crocodilus. The sequence continues at coordinate 77,462,420 of JAGPOW010000261.1, read as the reverse complement.
CATTCCCATTGGAAGCATCCTAACATATCAGGAGGGCATCTGCAACATGCACCTACTTTTTCATTATCTTCATGGTGTCTAACATGTCATCAACTTCAAATATCCTAGACTGTAGACTACCTTGTTGGACCCAAGGGCCCCTGATACCTCTTCTTTAAGGGTCATTTGTTTCCAGCTAAAAGCTGGCTAGTTTTCTTTCATGCTGTCATGCTGAAGCTTCTAAAAACACTGGCAAGTACCTTCTAGTGCACCAAGGACCCAATTCCTCAATATGGTCTGAACCTTGTCACTAATGTCTGTACCATTTAAACCAGCAGTCAGCAATCTTTAACAAGCTGTTAAAGATTCACTGCCACTGCTACCTGTCCCCAGTCTGGGCACAGGCACAAGCAAAGCCCTCAGACTCCACAAACCAGATTTAATGGCTCCATGGGCTGTATTTTGCCAACCCCTGTTTAAGCCAGTGGCATCTTCCACTCATTCCAGTATAGTCTGTGAAAATGGTCTTCTAGTTTGGTGGACTTAATCACCTCCAAGTTAGTGAGATCCAAGTCCTAATGTATAGGGCAAGCCCTTGCATTGGCAAGTCCTCTGCATAGGACCTTCTGTACCCATCTCAGATTCCTGCCAATTCCACCTCAGCCAATAAATTCTATGATTGGTCTTTTTCCCCAAAGCCACATGATTTAGAGACTGAGGCTGTTCTTCACAGTTTAAATCTGAAGAGGGCTCTGATTTTTTGCACAGGACCAAACTCGTTTGGAGGTTTCCACCCCTATTTGTGGCTATAGCCAGAAGATCCAAAAAGTTATTTCCTCCTGAAGTCTTTCCAACTGGGTTTCCAGTTATACTAGACTCAGTTACCCATTGGCTAAGGTGAACCCGTTTTCCATAATGTGAGTGTACTCTGCAAGGGCTCTGGCTACCTCTGCTGCCTCCTCCTTGGTCTCTGCATCAAACATTGGCACAGTACTAACAGGGAGTGCAGATGATACTTTCACTAAGCCCTATACAGTTGTGGAGGATTTCCCAAATTATATCAGCTGTGTTAGAGCTTTACTTCAGGGACTCTGTGCCGGAAGAGACTCTGGAGTCCCATCTCCAGGTGTTTGTGGGCACTGCTTTTGGAATCACCCACAGGTGAGAGTGTCTGTATGTGAGAATAGCTATTCAAAGTAGAAAGGAAAGTTACTTCCCAATAATTGGACTTCTTTTGAGAAGAATTATACATGTGCATTTTTGAACCTTGCCTTCCTCACCCATTTCCTTCAGTCTCTCTTTGAAACTCTCCTGTGTTTCCTGTCAGTTACAGCAGGGATAGATCCCTGCTGTATCCCAAGGAGGGATACTCCATCCTTTACCTGGTGGAGGGAAGGGGCTGAGGTGCTTTTATGCACAAACAGCTAAGACGAAAATGTGTTTGGTCAAATGGCTTAGTGGCTGAGGTCACCTATATGGGAGAATGTGTGTATGTGGAAAATTACAGTTACTGATAACTTCGCTTTTTTACTTTAATAAAAGAAAGTGGAAAAAAAACCCCAACAAATCTGATTATTGATTTGTAATTCAGATAGTTTTTCAAACTTTTATAATGCATTAGTAATACATTTTAGAGTTGTAATACAGAATTGAATTTTACAGATAATACCAGAGCTATTCAACTGCTGGCCATCTTTCCACTGCCATGTGGTGGGGGAGGACCTGGGTCCCTAGTAGCCCCCAGCCCTGCTGAAATTGAACAGTACTGAATTATAGGATTGCACGTGGGATCTGCATTATTTACACTTGTACTGTATTTTGTCCTATTCAGATTTTTAGTGCAAAGGACATTGAATCACAAGTTGCTGAAATAGAGAAAGAAAAAGAAGAATCTGAAAAGAAAAAGAAGAAAAGTACTTAAATCTCAGCAAAAAGCTGAAATTTCAGCTGCTATTGAAATGTTTCTGGAGTTGTAACAGCTGCTAATTGACAGTGTTTACCATTGCTGAATAATCTTATCTATTTAATTATTGAATACATTAGTTTTCTTAAACTGTGTTACAGATGTGTTAAATCCAGTGAGCTTGTTGTATTCACCACCATGTGCATACAAGAATATATTTGCATTTTGCTGTTCCTCCAAGTTTAATGTGTATTCAGTATTCAAAGACATTGGCACATTTCCTGCACACAAATTATCACCAAGCTATTTGGCATATCTCTGTACAAGTTATTTAAAGGTTTCAGGTTTTCTTCTTGTGTAAGTTTTTGCAAGTCTAATATTTGTTTGCTTTTACTAGTATGATACATATGTAGTCCAATAAATTAAGAATTAAATAAAGTTTTGATTTGTTCTGACTGGTTCTTTTGCCTAAGTATTGTTACATTTGTCCAAACCCTTTGCACAGCTTGCCTCTTTTTGTCTGTCAAAGAAGCCACAGAACGTGGATTGGCACTGCTGTCTGGGTGACAAGAGACCCCCTTTCCTTTGATCAGTGGTTTGTACCAGATAGGGGATGGTATTTTTCTTAGTACATTAGTACTATTTTTAACCTTTTAAAATTTGACAAATCTAGCATGCCGGTACTTAATTGAGAACATGTATCTGTACCTAGGTAATCATTTAGCACTACATGCTTCTTCTCAGGTATATTTTTATTTGTACCACTCCTGTTAGGCATCTTTCAGCTGCCTAATTTCCTTTTTCCTGCTACTTTTTATTTCCCTTCCTTTTATTCTTTATCCTATTTCCCCCTCAGTTTCTCCTTGTTTACCTTGTTCAACAGTCCTATCCCATCACTCTTGCTCCTCAGTTCAAGCCCAACCAATGAGGGTGCTCATGATTCCATCACCTTAATGTCTCAGCAAACCCTATCAGTGGCAGCACCAGATGGCTTCTTGCATCTATTGCAGCAAGAATTATAGGTGTATTTACAGACAGACTTTCTGCTACTAAGGGCTAGCTGCCCTGGAGTACAGCAGTCTAAACTGTCTTGGCTGTTAGCTAAATCAAGCTTCTAATCATTATCTTTAACTCTGAATGCTCATGTGTGTTCTTTAGCTTAGGTCAGATTTTTATATAAGTGTTGGTTTCATTCTTTTCATGTTGTATTTTTAAACTTTTTATCTGAAGGTAAAGTTACAATATTATGGCTGATCTTTTAATTTGATGTTTATAAACTTGCATAAACGTAATACTCAGTTTGGCATCTACCAGCCTGACTTGTCCAGAAGAGAAGTCCATCTGCATAAGTCAGAACAGGAAACGGAAGAAGGAGAGACAGGTGAGAGAATATTGTGACATCGGATTTGAAGTTAAAAAGCTGAGATGATATACAAATGGGTAGTTATGCATCCAGCTGGCCATATCTTTGGCATAATACCTGTTTTTCATTCTTCTCTCCATCCTCCATAGGAGACTTGCTTGCAACAAAAATAATATCCTTACCTAGAGTTATGGCATCATAGAGAAGTATTGCTGGAAGGGACTTCCACAAGTCATCTAGTCCAACCTCCTGCTTTAGGCAGGATCATCCCTATCCAAACCATCCCATCCAAACCATAATGTAAACTCTGTATAACACATAACTCTGATGCAACATAGACCTAACATCCTAACCTGCCACAGGTAAAGCAGGAGAACCACAAGAGCCAATGTCTTGCTTCTATAAAATATCATCAATAAATGCTCAAGAGGTCCAGGGTTAGAGGGCCATGCTCCTCCATGCTGTAGAGGAGGACAAAACCCCCCAGTCCATACAGATCTGACCATGGGTTAAAATTCCTTCCTGATCCTAAATATGATGATCAGTCTGACTCTGAGCAGTGGGGCAAGACCCTCTAGCCAGGAACTTCCAGCTTTGGTCCAAGCAGGAGCATTGGCATACCCCAAAGTCCCAAGCCTTGGCTGTAGCCAACAGTTAGTGCCTCTGGGAAGGCTTCAAAACACCCTGATGTACAAAGAAGAATAAAAAAGTGTGTGGGGGTGGGAGAGGAGAGGACAGAGACAACCAACAAAGCCCAAAAGCATGGGAAATAGCCAGCCATAGCTACACCTAGATCATCCCTGACCAGTGGCCTTTTCTTAAACACCTTCAGTGATGGAGAGTCTGTAACTTCCCTAGGCAGTCTATTGCACTGCCTCACTGTTCTAACAGTGAGATTTTCCCAATAAACGAATTTTGCTGCAATATCAAGCCATTTGTCCATGTCCTCTCTGCAGCAAAAGAGAAAAGATGTTTTCCCTCTTCATGGCAGCCCTTCAGGTATTTGACTGCTATCAATGTCCCCTCTTAAGTGCCTTTTCTGCAAGCTGAACATGCCTAACTCCTTCAGTCTCTCCTCATATGACTTGCTTTTCAAAGCCTTTATTATCTTTGTTGTCTACCTCTTGACTCTAACTTCCCCATGTCCTTTTGAAAATGTGGAGCCCAGAACTGCACAAACCATGCCAGAAGAGGCCTAATCAGTGTGTCTTGTGATCCTATCCTCCTTCTGTGTTTAGATCCTTCTGAGATCCTTACTCCTTATAAACTCTTAGGCCACTAAAATGGAAACAATGCTCCTGCTTGGAGAATGAAGGCTGGCTAATTAAATTGTTCTTTATTATAACTGTGGCTTGACATTTTTACTAGAGCTGTGCGAAACAGCACCGTTCTATTTCACCTTGAGTTTTGACGGTTCGACGGAACAGCATTCCATTTCAAATTTCATTTTGATTCGAAACAACTGTTCCATTCCGTTCCATTGAAACGAAAAGGCTGTTCTGACACTGTTTTGAAGTTTCAGTGGGGATGGGAAGTCAGCCCAGCTGTGCTGACTTGCCATCCCCAGTGCTAGATCGGGCCAGGGTCCGGGAGTTAGCCCAGCCGGGCTGCTTTCCCATCCCCTGCACTAGATTGTGCTGGGGGCGGGAGGCAGTCCAGCTGGGCTGCTTCTGCATCCCCTGCACTAGATCACGCCGGGGGCAGGAGGCAGCTCAGCTGGGCTGCTTTCGTATCCCTCATGCTAGATCACACCGGGGGATGGGGAAAGCAGCTCAGCTGGGCTGAAGCCCCTCATTCCCTGCTGGATCTTGTGCTGGGGGTGGGAAGTCAGCCCAGCTGGGCTGACTTCCCATCCCCAGCCTATGGTTGAAATGTTTAGACTTCCAAAACTTTTGGACTAGCCTCATTTTGTTTCGAGGCTATTTCAACAGCCTTTGTTTCATTGCAATTTTGCTGTTTCAACCTCAAAATTAGTCAAAACAGTGTTGGAACAAAACAGCAAAATTTTGCATAGCCCTAATTTTTACCCATAACCATAGGAACTAAACTGTCTATCCAAAGTGAAAAAAATATTCCTTTCCTGTGATTTAAAGGAATCTATCTTGCATGTGCATTGACCAGGAGTTTAAGGCCAGCATGGATAACTGATAGTCTGTGTCAGGTAGGTGAAAAGTTATCTAGTATCCTCAGCTGGAGTTGCCTAGTTCAAGTAGATAATTGTGCGTCCATCTGACCAAATAAAGTGAAGTGTGTTGATTGGCAGCATGGATGAGAGCAACATCACTTCTGTATGTTCTCTCCCTCTTCTCCCCATTTGTATTTAATTCTGAATAGCCCTAGACAGCAAGATGACTATCATGTGTCTGTGTAAATGGCTGGTTGACCCAGATCTGGCAGGGCTTATCTTCTGGTGCTAATTTGGAATAGCTCATATACATCTGTGATTTGAAGACCTCTACCCTACAACTGTGCATAAGTTAATGATGACACCATGGTATCATCTACGTGTGTCAGTGTGGGACCCCCTGCCTAGCCACAGTGCTAGGTTCCACACTTGCCTTTGGGCATGCCCCCCAACTGACTCGTCTGCCATGCCTTGTTCTTACTTAATTAAGATGTTATGGAGCCTTGCAGCCGGATGATGTTACTGCCTTCCAAGCCATCGGAACTGAGCCATTTATATAGGCAGCCAGTGATCTAAAATGGATGCCTCAGTCAAGCACCTGCCGGCTGCTTGTCTCTGATCTTGAAGTTGCAGGCACCCACAGTGCTCTGCCACACACCTCCCCCCTTTAAATGGTACCAGGGGAAGGTTTCCCCAGCTGCTGCTCCAAAGCAGGCTCCCAATGGAGCCTGTGAGAGCCCTCAAGTAGCGAGCACCCCAAAGGTGCTCCACCACACACCTCCCCCCTTAGAATGAGATTTGGGGGCTCTGCTTGGCTGCCTTCCCTGCTGGGCTCTGCCCCAGTCTACTGCAGCCCCTGCCATGTGGTGAGCATCTCAAAGGTGCTCCGCCATACTATGATACCAGAAAAAACATAACCACCACAACTATACTTTGGCAAAGGTGATTAGCATGTCAAATCTGCTCACTTGACAACTCCAAGCCTCTTAACCTTCACTGTAGCTTGTAAGCAGATGATGTCAATGTTATGTTGACAGGCAAGTACACTGTGGTTGTCTGTCAACAAACCCTTGATGTTTTGCTGCATAATTCAAAGTGCCAAGCCAACAGCTTGAAAGATGTATGGTGACACACAACCTAGTTGTCAGTGGCCCTATGACAGGGATTTAGTGAATTTGCTCTTAATCCTCCTAAAATACCCGATTGCCCTGCTTGTGGGATGTTTTACACTATTTTCTCCTCTAGTCTTCTAGCTTCTCTAATGGAGTCTGCTACTCTATTCTTATCTACCCTGTCTTTGTGGGTATGTCTAGACTGAAGCGGAAGTTGTGAATCTAACTTGAGTAGGCATACTGTTGCTAGCTTTACAAAGTGAAATGGCAGTAGAAATGTTACAACATGAACTGTAATCCAGAGTGCTGAAGTGAGCTGGGAGCGCTTGTATCTACTTGGATTGTTAGCCCATGTTAGTCCATACAACTGCTGCTTTATTGGTGTTAGCTAAATGAAAACTAGATGATTATGCTTACACATGCTTCACTCAAACTTTCAATTGCAGTATATATACCTGTTGAGTTCTTTTCTAGAGTGATTAGCTCCATCAGTGACTCTGCTGCTGGTTATAGCCCTCCTATGTGGCAGTAGAGTGAATTAAGCAAGGCACTGACTAGAAACAGTGAAAACTGAAAGGACTATTCAAATTTCATCCTAGTGCAACTTGGCAAATATAGTAATGGCTAGGTTAAGGAGATATCTTCACACAAGGAAAGCAGCACCACATCATCTTACACATTCAATTCATGTTTTGTATTTTCTTTATTTTGCAAGCAATATGATTTTTGTTGATGCTAATAGAGGCTTTGCCAGACAAATGGTTAGTTGTAGTGTCTTTGTGATTTTTGTATCCTCTTTTAATTCTTTGCATTTTTCTGGGTTTTTTGGGGGGTGGAGTTTAAATAAAAGAGCCTTCAACATCTTTTCACACACAAGAGATTCTGCCTGAAAACTGAACACACTTCTTTCTGAAAATGTGGAACTTGCCATAGTTAAAATAAGCACCCAAGATTGCCATAAAAGAAGAAAAAACACTTCTGCAGTAATTATGTACTACACTTACCATCAGTTTTCTCTGTTGTGTACAGTAGGCCTTGATTCTAGAATCATTGATAGATGTGATTAACATGAAATGTATATTCAGTCTCACTGAGCTTGCGTATAAAGACAAGTATGCATAAAAGTTCACAGGATAAGGCTCTAAGGCTGCAGAAATTTATTTGTGAACTTATCTTTACTACTCTCAATAAAATTAGCGATGGACATGCCTCATAATAGTATCCTTCTTTCTATTAAAGAGGATGGAGAAATTGAGGTTGAGAAATCATGCTTCCACTTTGAAAACTAATTTGTAAAAAATCCATTGTTTTTCACTTAAAAGAAATATGCTCCATTTACAAGGGTAGAGAAGTTTTTATTTTTTTCTGTAACTTCAAACTTTTTTTCCCCTTCTCAGCCTCATCAAACAGGCCAAATTCCAGTTCTAATTCTCATCCTGCAACCAGTTCAGAACAGGTACAGAGTTCATGTTGGACTCAGGACACTAGTTACATTTTTGCAACTACTCTTTTTTTGTTGCTAAATTTTACTAATATCACCTGTTTCTTATAGGACAGCGGTGTCAAACAAACAGTCCATGAGGCAGATCCTGCCCATGGAGCCCCATAATATGGCCCTTGATGTTGTGTCATTGACCCACATGTTGCATCAGTCAGCTCTGTGACACATTCCAGCCAGGTCCCAGGCTGCGGTGCCCAAGGCACCCAACTGAGCTGGTGTCCTGGATTGGTCAGATGAGTGTTACATGCACTGCATTAGGCCAGGCACCATTGATCTGGCCTATGGGGCCTGGTGAGCTTGCCAACCCTGTTTTAGTAGCTGGGGGCCAAGTGCTGCATCAGAAGCATAATTTGGCAGAGGAAATACAACGGTAACACCTGTGAAAACCTATTTTGATTCTGAAAACAGGCAGAGGTAAGCAAGAAGGCGCAGGGCAACTGTTACAGGGTCATTTTCAGTGTCAAGCCCAGGCCTAGAACACAATGAATCTTCTCAGTTCCCACATACCTTGTGGGCTTTAGCAGATGCAGCTTGGCTAAGCAATGGTTAACTTGTTGAGGCGCTAACCCTAGCTCTACCAGAGCCTGCCAGAGGAGCACATTTAATGGTGATCCCTTTCCCCAAGGTTCATTTATATTTTTAAGGTTGTTGGTTGTAGCTGTGTCAGCCTAGGGACAGAGGCTGACAAGGTTCTTTGGAAAGATGTGATACCTTTTATTAGATCAACTAAATACAATCTATTGGGCACAAACACCCTTTTTCAGGCACACAGAGTCTGCTGGTAACTATTTTAATGAACAGGCCTGACTAGGCTTCTCTTGGCTTCTGAGCCCTTGTCAGAAAAATAAATATTGATTTTTTTTTTTTTTAAGAATATATTTTGTGTTCCAGGTAAAATCGGCCAAATCATATCAACTGAGCAGAACTGTCGTTCCAAAAACTGTAATGATTGAGCAGGCAGAACTCAGTCGTTCTAGACACCGCATGCTGCTACAACCAGTGAGTATCCTCCACCCCAGGCTCTCACCCTGAGACATCACATGCTCCCAAACCCATTGGCAGGCATCCTAGGTGCAGGCCCAAGCCCTGCAGGTCTTGGGATTCAGGTGTCCCCAGATACTCCAGACTCCCAGACACTCACATCTGGGACTTCAGATGCTCCCTAGACTTGATCTGAGCCAATGTTGAGTTCCTTGAAACCCAAATGATATTTATTTTCTACCTCAGTGGACTTTTACCATCTTGGATTTCCCCTTAGCCTCAAGAAGGCCATGTGTGCCAGAAAGCTTGCATTATTTTCTTGCTATTTTCTACTTGGTTTAATAAAAGAGCCAAGAGTTTTTGAGTTTCGCATTCCTCTTGGAAACCCAACGCTTTGCCCTAACCCGCCTCCCGGCTCCAGAAAAGCATAAGACATCATCAACTCTCCCTTCCTCTCTGTGCCCAGCCTCCCTGCCCCGGCTTAAGACGAGAACAGACACGTGGAACGCAGCCCTCTGTGACGCCACAAAGCACCGCCCCCCCAATTGTTGGCGCAGCCAATGGGAAGGCAGAGAGCCCCGGGAAAGCCCGGCCGCGGCCCTTGAGCCTCAGCGCGTGCGCCAGGGGGCCGCGTGGCCACATAAACATGGCAGGGGCAGCCCCACGCCGCCGCCGCCGGTGGTGGGGGTAGGACCAGGACCAGGACCAGGACCAGGAC
>JAGPOW010000261.1:77429302-77439445 GCA_030014935.1 Caiman crocodilus | reverse complement strand
GGGTTTCAGGTTCTGCTTTGGCTCTTCACTATGGATTTAGCAAACAAGCTTTTGGCAGAGACCCTGTGTCCGACCTCTCAACGATCACAAGCCGCGGATTGCGAGACGGAGAGCTCTGCCCACTTCACCTACGGGCAGGGTTTTATACCTAAAGCTAGCCTATGAAATTTTTTGTTTTCATTCTATTCCTTTTATGGTATGAAACTGGCCTCAGGCGTTACTACAAGGGGTTTGATTTCACTATGGGGGTTCACCACTACTAGGTGGTGTCATGGATCACCGCCTACAATGCAGTCTGCACAGTGTACACACTGCATTTGGTGGTAGCCTGCCAACAGCAATCCTGTGCTGCCCCTGTTCCCTCTGAAGTTACTACTCTAGTCATAGGAGCTTGAAGCTCATGTTTTCATCTTTCCACTGCTCCCTAACATTGAAAAGGCTTCACTTTCCAGGGTTTATCTTACAAATGCTTTTTCACTTGCCTCATGTAGAGGCATGGGACCGAGTGCTGTGTCTTTCAAGTACAGGCCAGCTGTCTGTCCCAGATGTATGAAGAAAGGTCCTGGCCCTGGGTGTCTTCTTCCTGTGAAGATGGAGAGAATTGGTGGAAGTCCACAGCAGGCGTTCACAAGGTTCCTTGTGTGAATTTGATATCTTTTATTAGACCAAACCAAATAGTTGGAGAATAGTTATTAAGCAAGCTTTTGGGTTCAAAAACCCTTTGTCAGGCTAAGGAAGCTGCAGCAGTTCATGTGTGCTCTTCCTGGATGTGTGTTCAGGCATCACAAAAGGCCCCTAAGAGGCTCAACAGTGAGGAGCAGTATCTTTTTTGGGGAAGAGGAGGAAATGATGAGATTATAAGGCGGCACAGGAGATGAGCAGAAAATCTGTGCCTGCCCACTGTCATACAGAACTAGATGCAATATTGGGCAGGGATACACATGCACCGTATGAACAGGCATTACATGACATTTGGCAAAAGGAATCCCAGACCACTGCAAGCTATTCAGTCTGCTGAGGAAACTGACCTTGCAGGAAGCACTAGAACTAATTCTGCTACTAAATTCTCACATGAACCCAGAAATGCTGCTCCAGTATGTGCAGTTATTGGTGAATGCCCACCACAGCTGCTCTTCAGTGAAAGGAGACCACTGAGGCAGCATGCTGTAGTGACCATAATCATGTGGTGATTGACGTTCTACAAATACATATATGTTGGGCACCAAATATGTAATAAAGATGTGTGAGTGCATCAACTGTGGTCAGCAGCCCCACTTTCCTGAAACGGATATGACATACAAAGGAGAAACTATCAGAAAGTTGAAAATAAATGTGCAAAGATTGTGGAAAAACACATAAAAGCATGTGCAGTTCTGTAGGGAAATTCTGGTATCCTGTGCTGTACTGCTAAGTGTCTTTACCTTACAGTAGACAAAATTCTTTGGGTAAATGTGATATCTTTTTATTAGACCAACTAAATAGCTGAAAAACAATTTATTTGCAAGGTTTGGAGCACAAGCACCCTTAAGCCAACATGCAAAATGCACGTCTGTGAAATGCAAATGCATGGTAGTGAGGATCAGAGGCCACTGGAGATGATAGGTGTGTGGAGGTGTTGGCTACAAAGGACCAACTCATAGGATCATCATAAAATTCTAATTTATTGGACGGACGCAAAAGTCAAACCGTAAACCTTGGTGCTGATCTCCACACGTACATACACTAGCTAGCTATGAACACTAAGCACTGGTGTCAAGATATACCTATCCCCAAGCACTGGAGTCTGCTGTTGATGGCCAGTTAAGGGCTCTTTCAGTGCGATGTTGCTTCAGAAGGGAGTTTGCTGGCTCATCCTTCTGGCTGGACAGGCAAGCTAGGTCAAAGAGGGTACTACTGGGGGGGGTGGCATTCTTTGCTGCCTTTTATCCCTCTCTGGCAGACTTCAGGGACTCCCCAATTCTCAGGCTTACCCAACCCGGAGGTTGTTGACCTCAAGGGACGTCATTCTTGGTAGCTGCTGGATGGCAGCTGTTAGCCCCAGGGGTCACATCTGCAGGTACGTGCATTCTCAGGAGTTTGTTGATGGATTTTGATTCACTGCTGTGATGAACAGAGCTCTGGAAGTGGTTGATCAGGAGGTATTTTGGCCTCAAGGGTCTGTTTTCCAGCATTGATTTAGTTCAGACCAGGAATTCTGTACCCCTAACAGTGAAGTTTCATGAAGTTCCTGGCTCTCTCTTGATTCTTTCCTATCCTTGGTCTCTAATTTTGTACGTATTAATTGCTGCTTATTAACATGCTTATCCAGATTAGCTACTGCATTACACAAATTCTATTTTCACTACAGGTATACCTTTATATAAAAATAATAATAATATAATAAAAAAAAGAGAGGAAGGCAGAAAAAGTAGAAGAGAAATCATCTCCAAAAGGGAGCAAATACTGCAAATGGGGCTTTTTCCATATGGAGGAGTGGGATGGGTGGGGCAGGCATAAAAGGTTTCTTGCTGCAGTGGTGGGGGGAATGTTGACCTGGTGATGGAATGTAGCTGGTAAAATGTAGAGAGGTTATGTGGGGCCAGCAGCAGTCACTCAGCACAGCCTGGGCTGCGCTCTAGGAAGACTGGTGCTGCTGCTGCTGGCCCCTGCCTGCAGTAGCAGCCTGCTGGAACCTGGGGCGCATATCCAGAAGCCTGCGCCCTGCCCCAGGAAGAGCTGGGGGCATTGAGCCAGGGGCTGGGAGAACGTTTAGGTCTCTGAACATTCCTTGAGTTCCTGGTTCAATTCTCCAGCTCTCTGCTTGCTTCTCCCAGCTCTTCCCAGGGGGCATGGACTCCTAGATGATGCGGGATGACAGCAGGCTTCCGCAGCCAGCTGGAGATGGCAATGGGCTTGGGCTATTGTCCCCAGCCAGCAGCAGCTGCCTGCTGAAACCCTGCATGCAGATCCAGGGGCCACAGCTCCCTGGGAAAACATGGGGGGATAGTCAGAGTGCTTGGGAATCAAATCTGAAGCTCTAGCTGACGAGTAAATCTGCTCCAGCTCTGGGACAGTACACAGTGCCTTGCCAAGGTACGTTGCACCTGTTTGATGGGGCAGCTGCTGTGTGGGTGCCAGGGGGCATCCCTGCACTGTGCGAAGACCTCTGCCACAAGTGCCCAGAGGCCCCAGTCACTGCTGCCAGAGCCAGTGACTGCGGGGCTTTTTTTAAATCTCTGCTCTCGTTAGCTGCAAAGCATGCAGATGACACCATGCTGCTGCTGCCAGCTGGGGCTGGTGCCAGCACCAAAATTTGCCTGGCGCCACCTGTGCCAAGTGCTGGGAAGAACCCAGTGCTGATGCTGGTTCCAGCCGGCAACAGCAGTCTGCTGTTGTTCCACATGCTAGTTTAGTGGCCTGCGCCCCCGGGAGGGCTGTAGGGCTGTGCCAGATCCTTCCCAGAAGGAGTGGGTCCCCAGATCTCTGAGTGGGATGACCGTATGCCGGCCTTGCTGGCAAATGATACTTATTTTGCTTTGAACGGTTTGAGGTGCAGTTTCACAAAAACCCCTGTACTTATCTCCTTGAAACTTGTCAGGCTTCATGCCCTTAGAAGGGGCTACCATGCCTGCTGGTTTCATCTGAATTGAGCAAGAAATGACAAAGTTATAGGCATTTTTGCGATTCTCCATTATAACTTATGGGCGAAACATTGAACAGTTTTGATGAAACAACAGTGCTTTGAAACAGTGAAACAAAACACTATCCCTTTGAAATGGCAAAATGGAAGTCAAAACAGTGCTGTTTTGCACTTGCCTTAGTATCCAGTAGATTTTATGAAGTGAAGTTCGTAGGCTTGTCTACAAAAGGTGGTTTGTAAACTACAATATAATATACACCATTGTTTATCGGGGGACTTTTAGAGACCTGCCTGTTGTGCAAGAAGTCTTTAGTTTTATATGCCAGTGGTTGTGAGGCACTGCTGTGGTGCCAAAGGCAGAATGCTTTAGGGAAAATGGCAACTTTAGCATCAGCACATAGGCAGAAATGCTACAGAGAGAACTTACTAGCCTAAATGTGGCTTCAGTTGGCTGTAGTAAGCAAAGGCCACTGTACTCTTGAATGAGCATCCACCTGGGGTGGGGGGGGTTATAGTTTACTCTTTCACTTATTTTACCTTTCCTGGGTGTCTGTGTGTAAACAAACTGTTAGTTTTAATATTATACAGAAAAGCATTTCATATTTCCAGTAGATGGTGCTATTGGGGAACACTATTGTGTCATGATCCAATGTAAAACGACTTCTGGAATTTGTCTATCTTTTGAGAGAGACGGACACTTTTTTTTGTTTTATGGGTTGTGCTAGACTTGAGACCTAACTTCCTAAAGTTTAAGGGATTTGATTGGCTTTGCTATTTAGGGTTAACTGATAGTAATTCTTGTTAGGTTGAACTGGAAAGGCTGCTGGTGGCTATAAGTGGCTTGGAGATTGAATGGACTGTTTTTGGCACTATTTTTTAAGTGTGGGTAGCTATGAAGTGGGATGTAAAAGCAGACTTGTTACAGATTTTTAGAGTTGTGGTGTTTTGGCAATTTTGCACAATTTGGAGAGGTTGAAAGTACACCTCTTAAATAGGTCAGGGAATACCCACATTTATTAAAATATACATATAGGTATACATTTTGAAAATGTTTGCATAATATAATTTGGTTGGTATTTCTTGAGTGGGGGGGGTTTCTTCAAATTTGGGCAATAATCACTCTTGCAGTATAACACTTGGTGGTGGGGGGAGAGGGACTTCCAAGGAAGGAGAAATTGGTGCTCAGATTTGTTTATAAAAATATCCTCTTGTCAACCTTTGGAGTAATATGGCACTGGTAACCTAGGGCCTTCATTGCTTGGTATACCCAAGTGTGTGTGTGTTTTCACAGAGGAGAAAACAAAGCTTTTAAAGGCCTCTAGGACTGTTTTCTGTTTCTTAGAACTGCACTGGAGACTGTGTTTTCCTCTGAAGGTTAGAATTGAAATGTCAGGTTTCCTGGGGAGGGCACTTCCCAGCAGGGGCTAGGCTGGGCTACGCTGCACGTTGGGGTGGGGTGCTATGGTGAATTTTTGTGGTGGCTGTACACACCCCCTCCCTCCATGCCCTTCCAGGGTGTGTGCAAGGCAGGAGCTGCTCCCTGAATGAGCTGTTCACAGCTCTGTCCTGTGTCCTGTCCTGCCCTGCCCCAGCTGAGCAGTGCCTGCCCCTCCTCCCACCCCTGAAATTACCAGTCCAACACTGGTCTCCAAGCTACCCAGCTGTATATTGGCATTGGATTGGTGTCATTTGATATGGCTCCTTAAATCGGTCATTAGTATCGGCCCCAAAAATCTCTATCTGTGCATTCCTACTGCCAGTGTTTCTCATTGTTACATCCATTAAATATATATAATTGTATCACATCCAGTGACGTTGTGCAAAATCTTTGTGACCAGTGTGACTTAAAATGGAACTGCTCCAGGATAGCTGTGCAGTTTAATCTTCACATATACATGGAAATATTATCAATTGGCAAAAGAACCTAAATTAACTTAGTTTTTCTGTAGTAAGCATCCAAAAATGGGTGATAGAAAATACTGAGTATTTATAAACATCTTTCAGTTTCTTAAATAACACTAAGAAATATAGGACAAAGGAGGTGATGTGCTCTAATTACCCATTGGTTGCTGTTTGGATACAAAATTACTTCAGAAGAAAGTACTGTAAGTACCAAATGCATGGTGTCATAATCAACTCTTTTCACTGGAATTTGCCACTGGGTGATTTTGAATTGTTAAAAAAAAATAACACGTTTTGACTGCATAGTAAGCTATAATGCTGTGCATCACTGGCAAAATAAAACATGGTACGTATAATATTGAAAGCTTGGCACACTTGCTGTGATTTCCAGGGATTCATTAACTTAAAAGATCTATTTGAGGCTAAATAAAATGAAATATAAATGCAAAAGAAAGCTCAACTGCATTTATAACAGAGTAGGTAGAAAGCTGACTTGGCAGAAGAGTTACTTTAACATTATTTCCTGCTATGCAACGGTGCTGTGAATCTCTCCTTATCATTTAAAGGACACCTTAGGGAAGGGAGTTTATTCCAGACCCACCAGTTCGCAGATATTTAGTCTGAATATTCAGCGTTCCCTACAAAAGCACAATCTCCCTCCCAAAATGCTCTGGATGTTTTCACAAAACAAAGTTATAATTATCTCTCCTATTAAATGTAGTGAATAAAAGATTAATTCTAGGCATTCAGTTTTGGCACGATTTACCAAAGTACTTGAAGTAAATGCAAGACTTTAAGCTTTCTTCTTTCTGTGTAGGAACTTGTTTGTAAGTTTACATTAATTTTAAATTATCAAATATAGTCCAGACCTCTGTGTAGTTATCTACCCTTGCACATAAAACTTTAAATAGTTCTGTGTTAGGGTCCTGTCAGATTACATTTATTATTTTAATTACCATTGACACGTTAACATGCCATACATTCAGCAAAATTGTAGTGTAATAAAATGACAAACCAGCCACAAAGATGTACTATTTTTAAAGTGGAGTATCTTTGGTTTGTTGATTTTTTTTTTTTGGGAACATAGATTCAGTGTATGGCATTGTGCATCCCAGGCCTGGGGCTGCGTGCCCTACTCCACTGATCTAATCCTCAGGATTGGTAATGGGACTCTTCTGGGAATCAGGACATAGCTGCTTCCCCTGCCCAATCTCTTTAATTGAGTAGGGGCTGGCACCATATCCTGAACTGGGACTTGGGGCTGCTGTAGTCTTTATCCTGATGCTCAGGTAAGCTCTCAGGTGGGCTTGGGACAGCTGTCCCTTGCTTGGGATCAGGCACAGGTCTGGATGATAGGATGTGTAGTTTTTTTGGATGGGACGTAAGTCCTCAGATCCTAATCGCACCATTATTTTAACCTTTGTCAGGGACCTCTGCTTGAGTCTGGGTACTAGTGAGCTGCTTCCTTTTATCATAATTAGACCAGTCAATATGATGATTTTTAGAGAAATAACCCCAGGTGCTGGATGAAAATGAGGAATTTAAAACTTTGTGCAGAAAAAGACTACTTTCATTGAAATTAAAGGTTGAACTTTCTTTGGTAGAGCTTCTGCTTGTTTTTATAGAGCCTTCGGACTTGGCAGCATTTTCAAAATTTTTCATGCTTGCTTTTGTGTACCATCGCCAAAACTACACAATCTCACTTGAAATTTATTTTATTGTAAGAGTTGACTTACAGTTTTGTATAATTTTATAAGGTGTTTGCATATATGACACTGTTGCCATTGCAACCCAAAACAACTACATGGGCATGTCTACACGTTTACTAATGAGCTTTAGGCAGTACACATTAACTCTAGTACTTCCACTGTGAAGTGCTAGAACAATGTACATTAGTTTATTTTTTTAATACACTTTAGTTAAAGAGCACAGGGTTTTTGTGACACTTCAGGCATTTTTACTGTGTGGTGTTTCCAACACAGTGCTTTTAATTAGGCAGCCACACTAAAAATGCCTGGCGCTGTGTTTGGGAGCAGGTGTATCAGTGGTGCAGCACATATCGGGCCCGGTTCCACCCCTGCCCCCCCCCCCCCCAAAAAAAAAAAAAAGCTGTTGCATCACTGGGGACTCCAGTTGAAAATGGAACATCTTGTAGTGTTCCCTCGTATGTACAAGTCCATCGGTGAATAGATCTCTGAAATATATATGCCAATCCCATCAAGATGTGCATTGGCTGTAGGCACTACCAAAGGCAGCTATCTTGTTGAATAAATGATAGTGACTTTGATACAGGAAAGCCAGGGGAGAAGTTTATACCTGCTTCAAAGAATTTAAAGCAGTTTGGACCAGTGCTATTACATATGGCCTGCAAGCTTGAATCCAGCCTGCATTTTGTAGTTATGTGGCCCATATAAGGTATTTGGAATATCGAGCATCTAATCTTTTTAAAGAAAGATAGTCTTTGTTTTCAGATGAGCCTTCCAAATGTGAACAGAACATAACAGATGTTGTGATTTCCCCCTCCAAATCTACAGACAGCCTGAAATGTGTTGGGTTTCTGGACCATCAATACATTAAATCTCAATAGTATGTTGTAAGTGAAGTGCTAGTTCATCTCTGAAAACCAGTGGAATGGGGACAAGACTTGGAGTAAAACATGCTCAGTTTGGCTAGTGGGAGTTGCTGCAGGTAAAGGAACAGAGAAGGAAGGGGAGGGAAGGAAAGGAAGTTTAAAGCTGCCTGTTTAAAACCTCTTGAGCCAGTCTGAGAACTTTTAGTCTTGTTGAAGCTCTCAGAATTTCTAACTTGACTTGACTTGTCTTTCACTGTGGCCTGTTGCAGTCTAATTTTGGAATGTGTATAAGACTTTTTTTATTAACACTGAATACTCTGCTTTTCTAGTGTGTAATATCCATTTATAAACCTCACCTGATCAGCAGGTCCTCGCTTCAATACAGATTAATTGAAGCATATGCTTGGTCTTTAAACCAAGTGCTGCTTTTATTTTAAGATTAGAAAATGCTTGGTAGATTTGGAAGCTGCATTATCAGCATAAGAAAGCTTTAATTTACTGCCACCCAACTAATTCTGGTTCTCTCTTTAAACAACTCCAATGTTCTTGGAAACTTAACTCTAAGTTAATCTATACTATGTTGCATATGTAGCTGAATAGTGATATTTGTCTAAACTGCATTGAATTTTGCTTTTGTTGAGTTGCACAAAGTGCAAAATTTGGCATGTGGCAGGACAACCAAGTAAATATTAGTGTTGGAAGCTTGGCTCTTAACTCTCTTGGTGCATTTTAACTCTCTTCACTCTTCCTCCAGGCAGGAGGATACACAATGTTAGTATGCATTAGCAGAGTTCCTTAAACCTCTAATATTCCTTAAACCCCCTTAAATATTCTTCTAAGTACTTCTTAATGCAGTTCCTCCTCTTAATCATGTGTTCATTATTCTTGTCAACAGGAACAGTTCTCATCAGAAGTAGCAATGGTCAGCTGATGTTAGTATCTCAACAAGCAATAGCTCGAGCGCAGAGCCAGATGCAAAATAATACAAGCGTAAGACCATCAATACCTACAAGCACACCTGCAGTCAGAATATGTACTGTACAGGTAACTTCTTCAGACAGATGCTTCAAAATCAGGCTGTACTTTACTATATTTCTTTTTAATGTAATGTATTAAGTGTGCATACTTTGTAATGAGAAATTAATCAAACCTCATTTTGAAATCTTGGTGGACACAGACTGAATGTCAGTTGTATTTTGATTTTTTTTCCATAAAACTGAATGTCACTATATTTTGCTTTTATAGTTTAAAATGCTCTTCTTGATCTGCAATACATAGCTCATGGTGAGATGACTTTTAGAACAATGAAAATTAGCATCTCCTAACAACTGGCCATATTTTCTTTTAAACACTATTTTAACCTGAAAAAATGTCCTGAAAAGATCATTGTGACTTTCTAGTTACAGTAGTTCCCAGTCTTTCTGGGTTCACCCATTGTTTGGGGATCACTGTTCCTAGGGGTATAATTTTGTTAGAATTATCAAATGGTTGGAAGTACCTCTAATAAAACAAAAATAGGAGGAATTGGCTATTATTCATAACATACCATTTGATACTTGCTATACAGACAGGGAAACATGCCTATACTGTGTTTATTGGCTTTCTTGTCTTTTGTAATGCTGACTAGGTTAAATAGATTTATTTAGCATTCAGTATTCATGTTAGTCATATATGTTTAATTTAACTAACTTTTAAATATTACAGTGGATGAGAATTAAATGTTTATTTCCTGAAATGTTTGAGATGTCATTAATTTGTTGATGTGTTATTCTTTGCATCCTATAATTTACATTTTTTTTTTTACTTTTAAAGAATCCTGGCACCCAGTTACTAAAAAAAGTCATAGCAACTCCGGTGAAAACAATATTGCAAACCACAAGTTCTGTGACCTCTACTGTTCAGAGACCTGCTGTAGTACAAGTAAGTCTGTAGCTGCATATATGTGCTGACACAGGGTTTTTTTCCATCTTTACCCAAAAATACTGATTATGCAAGCATGCTTTAAAAAGTTAATTTAATAGGTTACTGCTAAGCATCTTGCTCAGACCCA
>JAGPOW010000261.1:77327816-77345480 GCA_030014935.1 Caiman crocodilus | reverse complement strand
CATGCATCTTGGGTTCTGTGAAAGAGTACATTTTCAGGCAGTGTGATTGGGTGGCATGGGGATGAGGACAAGAATGAATAAGGCAGAGGTAGGCAACCCCCAGCATGGGTGTCAGATGCTGTAGCATGCAAAGGCATTTTGTTTGGCACATGTGCCTTGGAATGGATGGTGGGGAATGGGAGGGGGACTATGGAGGTCCTATGGACACTGCCATACTGGCCCTGCCATGCACTGCCAGCTCTACACTCTGGCCACTTGCCAGCCCCTGGCCCTGCACACCCTTAGGGATGGTTTTGGCTAGGGCTATGCTGCCACAACAAGCATAGGGTCCCTTGCAGGTCCCCTGCCATCTGCCCCTAACACACCAACATCTTACAAGTCAAGGTTGCAGGTGTTTTTGGCAGTCTACCCAAAAACATTGCTGACCCCTGGAGTAATGGCTGAGGCTGCTGCTCTACAGCATAATCCCTGTTCTAATGACAAGTCTAGGTAGTAACCAACTGCCACCATTGGGTAACAGCTGGTAACAACACCCAGCAACAGCTTACCAAAACTCCTTAAGTCAAGGATAGGCAATTATTTTAGCTGGAGTTACTTGATGAGTTTTGGAGTCCTCTTGAGGGCTACCCCTCTCCCTCTCCCTCTCCCTCTCCCTCTCCCAATACCCACATAGCCCAGTTACTCTGCCTGGAGCTGCAGCACACCCCAGTCCTCATCCTGCCCGGAGCTGCTGTATGCCCTGATTCCCCACCCCAGCTGGAACTGTAATCTGCATCTACACCTCTGTTGCAGAGCTTTGATTATGAAGTCAAATTGGCCACAGATCTCACTAATCACTGTCAACACACAATTCTCATTTATTCTCAGGAATTATAGGCATGCAAAAGAAAGTGCACAGACCATTCCCCACTGTGACATACATAGCTTGCTTCTAGTGTTGCAGACCTCTAGTACCTGCTGAGCTGCTCTAGCAATTTTTTTTGCAAGACACTTATCACTACCTGAGATTTCTTGAAGTTGCATAGGTCTGGTGTGGCAGGCTGTTACCCAGGATCACCTTTTACCAGACTACACATTTACCTAACCCAATGTGTCAAACTCACCTGGCCCTGTGGCATATCCTTCCTCCTCCATGCTGGACTCTTTGTGTTCAGGACCCATGCTGCCCACAGAGCCCATTCTAGCCAGTTCAGCATCTGTGCTACACATGGCACCCATTCCAGCCACCCTGGGATCCATGCCACACACAGTACCCACCCCTGCCACTCTGGGAGCAGTGTTGCACATGCCTCACTGGCTCTGGAATGGGCATTGTGGACTCCAGAGCAGTGCACAGAAAGACTGAGGCAGGTACCACAGGTGGTGCGGACCCTGGAGTGGCCAGGGTATGCACTGCATGCAGCACAAGTCCTGGGACTTGAGCACAGTGCTGCTCCAATACATACCACATGTGGGTTTACTCTGAAACTTAGGTACAGCACCAAGGGAAGGCAGACAGGAATTTGTGGGCTGGATCTTTCTTGTTGGCTGTATCTTTGACCCCTCTGGTCTAACTCAACTTCTTATCCCATTTGAGTGGCATATCTAGGATACTAGGAGCACCACAACATTATTCTGTAAATGGCATGTGAATTATCTTCTTTTCAGAACTTCCCATCAAATTCCTCAAAGTTTTCAGAATTTAAAATGGCTTCCAGGCTGGTTGTATGAAGAAATATTAAGTCAAGCCTCCTGGTTGCTGTATATGCCTTCAACATACCAAATCCTTCCTCCTTTCTGAAGGAGAGGAACAGTTAGCTGACTCCTAACACTTGTTGCAGCCTTCTGAAAGAGTGCTGTGATTTAGTTAAATATGACTTTAACTCCCTGGTCCGTCACAGACGGACGCATTGATGCTAGTTGTCTGTCTTTTTTAACAGCAACCCTTAGCCAGGTGAAATCAGCTTGTGGGGTGGGGGTGAAGGGGTATCTTTTCTCTACTTGTAATGTGCACAAGTCAGGGCAAAGACTCTGACTGTCTGCCCCTTTCAGATTTTGGCTCCCCATGGCCTTGCTTCTCCAATAGAAGATCCTGCATGCAGCAGCAAGCCTGCTCTCCATGTGTTTCACTGTAGCACCCATTTTTCCATTGTGAACCTGGTCAAGCCTCTTGCCAACACATGCAACCAGCTATTGTTAAGGAATTGTTTGAGTCATCAGCTGAGCCCACACCCACACTCCCTTTTTGGATTTTACACACAGACAATTCAGCAGAGCTAGCCTAGTTTGGTGTGCTGTACCTCCCACTTACTTCAGCATGGGATAGAGCCAGCAGCTGCCTCAGGCAATTGGAGTTTGACTAAGTGGCACCACACTTGTCCCACCTGAGCTCCCTGTTCCCATTCTCACCACCCAGGCTTTTTTTCAACAACATGAGGTGACTGGAGCAAAGCATGGCAAGAAGCTGCCAGTGTGTATGATTTTGTTGTCTGTAGCCTACTCTTTCATTTCTAAACTCTTTTCATTCAGGACTGTTCCCTCTCTTTTCGTCCCTGCTGCCATCTTCACATGCACTACTAGGTGACACAGTGCAGGTGCAGGAGTCAGCTGCTGCTTTAACAAGCCAGCGATGCCTCCTAAATTGTGCCTTTTTAATGTGTAGGATTGGGAATTCAAATTAAACCCAACCACTGTCATTGCAATGCCACAAGCTTTTAGCCAATTTTATCTGAGGGTGCATTGTGGGTTGTTTTCTTTGGGTTTGTTTTAGTTGCTTGACAAGTGGTATCTAGTGTTCAGCTTGCTTCCCTTTTTCTTATTTTTTAAGCACACAGTAGAAAATGTTTGTGTATACTATATATTGCAAAGAGAGAAGATGAAAAAGAAGAGAACCTGGCTGAAATACTGAACTTTATAGGGCTGGTGTCTTATAAAGTTAGTATGCACAGGCCTGAGGCCTTCCAGATAATATAATCTAATACTTTGAGATCCCCTGATGAAAGGCACTATATATGCAAAGCGCTTTATAAACACTAATTAGTTAATGCTGCCAAACTTGCCGGTGGCAAAAGAGAAACCAAAAAAAAACAACCCTCCCTCCCTCTGTCCCTAACTACACAAAGTTAATACTTCTGTGTGTACAAACTTGAAGCATGCTTTAATTTCAGTTCACTTTATGGTAGATGCAAGCACTGGAAAGGAATAGCTCACCTAAATGCTACAAACTTAAGGGGAAGTAACATAGTGGCTTCTCCAATCATATAAGTGTCTTCCTTTCCTTTTTTGTGTCCTTGTGTGACAAGGTATTTAACAGAATTCACAGATTCATTGGCATCTAACAGGGCCATGCTGTGAGCGCTTCAGCTATGGCCCATGTGCCTGCTGCTTTGCTGGTAAGAGACTAGAGGACTGATCCTGTGATTTAAACCGCAGTGTTTTTCAACTCAACTTTAAAAGTCTCATTTAAAAACCTTCTGTATATATCTCAGTGTTGACTTGACACACACCAGATCAATGCTCGAGACCTCAATATCGTGCTGTTAGGCAGGAGGGTGTGACACAAAATTATACACACGTGCACACACACAAGCTGCACATACAACACTATGGGTTCTGTGGCAGGGCACTGGGGGGTGCCTGTGACTTTAAGGCCCTGGAGCTGGCAGCCTCCAGGTGCCTGATGAGGGCAGCCATCTTGAGGCCTATATAAACTCAGGCAGTTTGGCTGCTGGAGGCCAGGCAGCAACATCGCCTGGCTAGAGAGCTGCTGGCAGAACACCGGAGCTATGGGAGAGCTGTAAGGGGATGGAAGGAGGCTCCTGGTCCTGGGTATGACCTGAAAATTGCACCCTGCTGGGAGTGGGTGGCCTGGTGGGGCTCTCAGTGGCACGGGAGCCCCCAAGAAATGCCAAACCAGTTACCACCCCAGTGGAAGGCAAGACGGGGTGCCTTAACCCCTTGCCCCCACCACTGGGTGGGTTACCCTGTTTGTTTTGAGGGGCCAGAATGGGGACCCAGAGATTTAACCAGCGTGAGGGGCTAGAGACCCACCCGGCCATGGGAGTACCCTTGACTGGCCCAAGCTGGGACCAGGACCCAGAGAGGGGTCAGAAGGGTCAAGGGCCCACCACGAGGGACGCCCAGAGCTGGAGGCCTGAGGTCCTGACTGGTTTGGAGGTGGGCCAGGGCAAGTTACCATAGGTCCAGGAGGGACCACACCCAAAAGGGGAAGATGGGTTTTGGGGGGCAAGGTAGCCCGGATGACGGTGGAGAGGCCGCCTGATGGTATGGACTAGGGATGGGTCCTGTACGGATGATACTGGGGCCCAGTGTGGGGCCGGTGAATTAGTAAAGACCAAGATGCCATCTGCGAGGCTTGGGCTATGGTGTGGGGATGGTAGGAGCCACAGATAGCGCTCCCTGGCATTGGGGCACAAATGGGCAGCCTCCTGCTTACGGAAGATCTAAATGAACCAATTGAGATCAAGTCGTGGCAGGAGAGAATAGGCGGGCGGTTGGCCCAAGGACAGGTGGGCAGGCCATGGAGTGCAGCTCCGAGGAGGCCCCCTGTCACAGGTTCACACACACATGCATGTACACAAACACACACTTCAGTGGCTGTGTGTGTTAACACTAGGGGGCACCTGGGGCTACTTGTGGTCACTTGGTGCCCTGGGGTTACTTGGGGCTGAGGTGGGGGAAAAAGCAGGGGACAGAGACAGTAAAGTGGGTGGTGGAGCCGGGGGGGGGGAGAGAGAGAGAGAGAGCGAGTGAGCAAGCGAGCGAGCAGGACAGCAGCGAGGGGAAGCTGTGGAGCAGGAGATAAGGGGTAGTGGAGCAAGCCAGGGCCAGGAGGCTGTGGGGGGGCGGGGGGGGGACAGGGACTGGAAAAGCTGGGAGGAGCCAAGGGAAGCTGGAAGGCAGTGGCAACAGTGAAGAGGAGAGGCGGTGGAGCAAAATCGAGGCTGGGAGGGGAAGCTGGAGAAGCCGGGAGGCAGAGGCAATGCAGAAGAGGAGAGGCTGTGGAGCAATGGTGAGGGGTCGTGAAATCTGGGGCTGAGAAAGTCGAACCAGGGTTTAGAGGAGAGCAAGCCAGGGTTTAAGCCAGGACAGCAGTCAAAGAGATGGGGGTGTTGGAGGTTGAAGACAGCAGGAAGACAAGACGGGGATTAGAGGCAACAGAGCAGCTGGGGTCAGAGGTGGCAGGAAGAAAGAAGCAACAGAGAAATGCAGCTGGGATGGAGGTCAGAGAGGGAACTGGGATGAGGGTTTTGGAGGTGGCAGAAAGGGAGCTGAGATGACGGAGAGAGAGAGAGAAATGGGAGGAAGGTCAGAGGGGCAGAGAGCAGAGATTGGAGCAGGACCAGGAGGTCAGTAAGACAAAACCCAACTTGGGGTTCTAAAATAACAGTTCATTAAACAGAAAGTTGCTTCTCAATGGCCAGTTGGGGTCTTCTCCAGCAAGGTGTTGTCCAGAGCGGGTTGCTGGCAAGGACTCTGGGTGGATAGGTGATGTGGCATAGTGCTGGGCCAGATGGAGAGGGCATCCCAAGGGGGTCGCACTCTACCAACCCTTATAGAGGGGTGGGATACCTGTGACTCCAATGGGAAGGACATGCCCAAGGCAAGGGCCATTCCTGTTCAGATAAGGTCATGCAGTTCCAGGTGTCCTCAGTGTCTAGTGGGATACAATGGTGGAGTTGCTGGTTTCTATTCTGTTCTTTGTTTCCATGTTGCTGGTTTCTTGGAGGGTCTTTATCTTTCAAATATTAGATTTTGTCTCTGGACCAGGGGGTACGTCTGTGGTTTCAGGGAGAGTCAATGCAAGGTGGTGGTCCGGTTGTTAATTTGATGGTCCGGTCATTGAGTTGATGGTCCAGTCATTCAGCAGGAGCTATTTTTAGGCCTGCTACCATTATGTCTCAAGTACCCTCATGCACTCTCATTCATCAAGGAACTCATTTACATAGGAGGGGTAGGTATGAGTCACAGCTGCAACACAATTACAATAGGGTATGCCCAGGCAGGGGACACAAAATGGAGACTTGACATTACAAGATGGAAATTTGACATTACAAGATGGAGGCTTGACATTACTTTGGTTAACTTGCAGGAGCAGGTCTAAATCATACAATATCAATGTAAAACAATAAAAATCAAAAAAACCAAATAGGAATATAATATAAAACAGTAAAAATCAATACAAAAATAACAGAACACCATTTACACTATAGAAAGGGGCATGTCACAATAATGGCATACAAGAACTTCGCTTATCTATGACTAATTAATAACTACTTATAAGGAATAGAGAGGGCAGAGAAAGAGTCAGAAATGGTTGGGGAAGGAAAGGGCATGTATTTTTAAATAAAAAAAGAAAAACGGGGGGTTTTGCTACATCAGAGTCACCACCCTGTAAGTATAGGGTTTAGTGGGACACTTCATGAGAAGAGAGCTCTTTACATTCACTTCTTGCTTTTCTTTCTAATCTTTTGGGGTTTGCAAATGAGGAGGACCTGTTTTTAGTCCTGCCCAAGGCATGAGCAAAGGCAAATAGAGGGAGTAATGCAGAGGTAAATAATGTGCAAAGAGTAACCTTATAGTTACTCTGTTGGGTCAGATGGGGAAGGGGATCAAGCTCCATTTTGGAACAGATCAACCAAGGGCCCTGCCTGCAGCCTTGCTCATGACCTTAACGTCTGAGGTGCACATGAAGCAAAAGTCTGCTGTAGAAGCTGAAGGTCAGCGCAAGAAAAAAGTGACCATGTCCTTGCTCTTTAAAAGGACAAAGGAAAATGGTTTGACAAGGTGAGCAGTGACATTTTCCCTCATAGAGGCTTTTGCCAAACATCCTGCTGGACAAAATGAATAACCCTAAGTTAAGGGACTACCTCAATAAAAATATGCCAAATGCTGGATGTTTCCCATGTGCAAACAAGCTTTGCCAAGACTATGGCCCTGCAGTGTTTGCATTGCATGTACAGTCCACAAAGTCTGCATTGATAATTTATGAATCCATCTCCATTGTGGCTGATGAAGCCACCGACCCTCAAAATCATTATGGCTAGGGACAGACATTACACCGACTTAAGTGATCAGAAACTGGTTTAAACCTGTAACCAAACAGATGTTCAATGCACATAAGCCAGTCTGCAAATGGCTGAAACTGGTTTGAGATAAACCTGGTTGAATGTAGTATCAGACTTAACTGATTTGAGTTGCACCGATTTATGCAATGTCTGTCCCAGACCCCTTTCTGGTTTAACTTAAACCAGACTCCCCCAGGATCCTGGCATGTTCTCTGGGCTGGGCAGGGCTCTTTCCTCCACAGCAGAGCTGGCCCCTCCCTCTGCTCCCTCTGTTGTTTTCTTAAAGGGGCAATAAACACTGAGTTAGGGGTGATCAACACTGTTATCAATTCCCTGCTGGCCTGGTCAGAATGGTGGGGGGAACCCCTTCCTAATCAGAGCATCCTGCTGGGGCCTTGCTATGCCCCCCTCCTCAGCTCAGCACTGTCCATGGGAAGGGAAAGGAGGGCTGCTCTAGTGCCCCCAGCTTCTAGCCTGAGCCACTGCAGGCATGTGCCTACATTTCTGGGATGCCTGTACAGTTACAAACTTATTCAGCCTAGCCAGGTTAGACTAACCTGCAAAGATTGAATCAACTCAGGCTCAGACTTTTTGAATGTCTGTACCTAGTCCAGGTCTTTCACAATTTAGTTCTACCTGGGAGCTGGACAGACCAGGATCTGCTTATTTTTCAAACACGTCACATCAAACACAACCTCATGCCTGTCATTTTTTCTATTGAGGCTCAGGCCGTAATGAAGACTGTTGTCAACTGTGGCAAGATATCAGCATTTTCAACAATGCCATGTATATGTGCAAGACTTTCTATCATGTGCTCCGTGGAGTGATGCCTAATGAAGTTCATGTCAGTCACCCGCAGTGCGTACATTCTAAAGTAAGTGACATCTGGTGCACACAGTTCCCTGATGTGGATAGCCTGGATTCCTCCTTCAACAAAGCCTTAAGGCACTGTCCAAATCATAAGCTCCAGGACAGAAAGTCCCTTGCCAATCAAAGTGGGAACCTACAGGTGACTGTGTCAATGCCACCAAAGCCTGTGTTCACAAGACAGAATTTGTGGTTCCATGTGGTCTGTTACCACACCAAGAATATGCAGTACTACTGGCAATTTGTGTCTGAGAAGCTGGAAATCTCATGGCATACACAGCATGCTTAAGCTTTGCGATTTTGGAATAGGGACATACTCAAAATTAAATGAAATTTATGGTTGAAAATGCCATCCAGTTTGTGGAGTTTCTAACATGTTTTGGAGGCTAGCAGGCTGTGATTTAATAAGCTGGGTTGAAGGCATGGTATCACAAGAAATGTCAAGCTGTCATTGTGAAAACCAGCAGAGAAGGGACCTGTTCCAAGCAATAGCTCTGAAGTTGAACCAGTACATGTACAACCTGTCACTATCACTGTGGTTCAGATAGCTGTCTGCCTCCTTCCTTAGTGTTGTAATTTTTTACCCCAATCAGTGTCTTTGCTGAGTTTTGTTCCTCAGCTACTGAAATCAATCCCTGGATGGCAGAAAAAGTATGACAAGGAATGTGTTGCTTTCATGAGCTTTGTCAAAAGAGTGCCAGATGCGTGTGACTAGGACTGTGTTTTGGGAATCTGTTTCTGATTGATTGCCACATCTGTACACACTGGCAAAACACTGTCTCACCATTCCAGCCAACTCAGTGGATGCTGAGCATGTGATCTCAGTACATGGACAATAGGGCTGTGAGAAATTTTGCTGCCAGTTTTGTTTCAATGCTGTTTTGACCTGTTTCGAGGTCAAAACAGCAAAATTGAAATGGAACAGATACAGTTGAAACAGCTTCAAAACAAAATGAGACAAGTCAAAACGTTTCACCTCTGTTTTGATGTTTTGGCCAGAGGCTATAATGGGCAAGGACAAAACAGTCTATAGATTTGTCATTTCTGGCCTGATTTAGATTAAACTTGTGGACATTATAGCCCCTTCTGAGGGCATGAAGCTTGCCAAGTTTCAAGGAAATAGGTGCAGGGAGTTCTGGGAAACTGCACCTCAAAGTTTTGAAAGCAAATCTTGTGTCATGTGTATGCGTTAAGCCACAGCGGGGTCAAAACTGAAGACGTGCTAGCCCCTGCTGCAGCCACAAAGCCTGCCAAGATTCAAGGAGATAGGTGATGTGTCTGGGGGCAACTGTACCTCAAGCTGGGGACAAGCAAAACTCGTGACATGGGTGACACTGTGTGTTTTCGGGTGCAGCAGGGTAAAAGCTGCAGGCTTGCTAGCCCCTGGTTCGGCCACAAAGCCTGCCAGCTGTCAAGGAGATAAGTGCAGGAGGTTCTGGGGCCCTGCACTTCTAGCTGCTGACAGGCAAAACTTTTGACATGGGTGTTTGTGCAACTAACTGTCTCTGTCTTGGGGCAGAAGGAGTTCCTAGCTCTGTATTGATTCTTTCCTCTCCTTAGTCTATGGTTTTGTAGGTGTTAATCCTTGCTCATTAACTCGTTACCCTCACTAGCTACTGTTACAAGTTTTGCCTGTCAGCAGCTTGGGGTGAAGGGCCCCAGAACCCCCCTGCACCTATCTCCTTGACAGCTGGCAGGAGTTGTGGCTGCAGCAGGGCCTAGCAGCCAGGCCTGCAGTAGTTCCCTCCCCCACCCCCATGCCCCAAGACAGACACAGTTGTACAAGCACCCATGTCTCAAGATCTACCTGTCAGCAGCTAGAGGTGCACCACTCCAGAAGACCCTGAACCTATCTGCTTGAAAGGTGGCAGGCTTCATAGCCTCACCAGGGGCTAGCTGGCCAGCAACTTCCACCCTGCTGTGCCTTCACACACACAGTGTCACCCATGTCATGGGTTTTGCTTGTTCATAGCCTGAGGTACAGTTTCCCCCAAGCCCCTACACCTATCTCCTTGAAAATTGGCAGGCTTTGTGGCCTCTGCAGGGGCTAGCATGAATGCAGTTGTGACCCCGCTGTGGCTTAACACATACACGTGACAAGTTGTGCTTCCAAAGCTTTGGGGTGCAGTTTCCCTGAACCCCCTGCACCTATGTCCTTGAGACTTGGCAGGTTTCATGTTCTCAGAAGGGGCTACCAACCCTGCAAGTTTATCCAAATCAAGCCAGAAATGACAAATTTATAGGCTGTTTTGTCCTGCCCCATTCTATCCTATGGGCAAAACGTCGAAACAGTTTCACCGTGTCGACCCGGTTTTGACGGAACAAACCAGAACAGCTGTTTTGAATCAAAACAAATTTCAAAACGAAACATTGTTCCGTCAAAACACTGGTGGAAACGGAACGCTGCTGTTTCACCCAGCCCTAGTGGACAAGTGTTTCCCCACAGACAGAGGATGTTAGCAGCAACTGCAGGGTGGCTTTTAACAGTTAACATGAATTGCCTGTCTCCAGGTTAGCATTCAGTATTGTTAAACTCTTTTTTACAACATGAATAATAAATGTTGGTGATGGTATTAATTACAGTTCATGGTATTTATAGCTTTAATTTCATAAGGCATTTCAGTTTAGAGTTTAGTTAAATGCTTAGATTACTTAATAACACATCAATTAATGACTTCCACAGGCTTATCAGGGTAATTTATGCTGGTGATTTCAGCCCCTTGGCTAACCAGTGGTGAAGAGCAGGACAACAGGGGCCCCTCAGCCAATCATTGGTGTGGGGGGCGGTAGAGTGCAACTTGCTATGAAAGATTGCAAAAATGGGGGCTGGCACCGTGATCTGGCCACAAATTTTGGACTTTTCAGCCGTGATGTAGGTAGATCCCTAGATATTGCTAATAGGAAGTACATTTCACCTCACTACATGATTGGTGCTGGTGGCCACTCATCTTCTATAAAACATTTGAGATGTTGCTTTGGACCAAAAAATCTATCTATTTTAGGCCCTGGCTGTTACAGACCCTGAATCTTTCCTTGAGTACAAAGTATCAATAGGAGTCAACCAGTGGGTCAACCAAACCCACTCAGCAGTCCGGAAAGTTAGATCAGTGTGGGGCAGATCTGAGGAGCTGTGGGAAACAATACGTTCACAGAGGTTGAGCTTCTCAAAATTATTCAGATAAGTTATTTGTGTAAGTGATTTCAGTGGGGATTAGGTGCCCAAAGGCCTTTAGAGATCAAGTCTGCCTATGACCCTTCAGCCGCCAATATGCTGAATTTGTTTATACTTCTGAAATATTGTCACTGGCTTGCCTTGACCCATTAGCTCCATTGCAGGTGGGTATGGTGCAAGAGAAAGGGTGGGAAAAAGGAACTTGAAACAAGGGGTCATGGCTAAAAGTGGTATCACTTGTCAGTTTTGGCAAAGGCAGTTACTGTTGGGTCAGGAATCAGGGTCTCAGATGGTGCTACATTTTTATACCAGGTGGTCTTATCTCCTATCTTTGGATACACTTGAAAATACACTATACCCATGACCTCAGCCACCTGCTGATTCTAAAGAGAAGGATGAAAATTGCCCAAGACAGGACCTTCACCTATGACTTGGCTTCTTGGCATGGCTGAAGCCTCAAAGAGGCAGCTAAGATTCTCCACCAGTAGGGAATCCTTGGGAGACAGTCAGCTACTTTGGCTCCAAGCTGCATAGGCACTCATGCTACTGGAGCTTTCCAGCTTTAATTTGATTTGGCCCCCTCTAGCCAAAGATTAAGGTGGGGTGGTGGGGAAGGGTGTCTAAACACCATGTTTCTCTCCACTTTCCCCAGCTGTAAGGTATGTCAGCTGAGCACAGCTCAAAACCTGGAGTTCTAAATTTGGCATCTAAAGTATTGGAACAGGTGCATGACATATTGACTATTGTCAGCATGAAAAGGCTCTCAGCCTCTCAGGTAAATCAATTCCCTACATTGCAATCAATTCCTCTCCCACCCCCAATTCAGCTCTCACCCAGCTGCACTAGAAATGCAACATAAATAACAGCCACTACAAATTGAGAAAATAAATGGGTATAAAAGTCAATAGAAGGTCAAGGCTGGCAGACCAGTGGCATGCTTGGGGAGGAGTCATTCAGGCAGCTGGCCCCCTAACCATGGTTTATGGCTCTATCCATCAATGTTTGCACTTTGCAATACTCCTAAGAGGCAGTGCAAGCTTTGATGTATTGGCTAATCAATTCAGCTGTTCTAGATATGGTCATACCAGCTCTGAGTGAGGGCCCCCAATCTTGTGCTTCCTTTAAAGCTGTTGCTCTGCTTAAATAGCAAAAGGTATTTTGTATATTGTCATCCCTGTTTTTTGTCCCAAGGCTCTACTCAGTTATACATAGGTAAATTGGGAAGAAAAGTGGAAGTAGCTCCCTCTCTGCAGCTGAGTTTTGAATGTAACCAAGGAACAGGCCTTTCAACCCTGCAGCAAGGTGACTTCCTGTACACAAAGGGCATCATTATGAATTGGCCCAACTTCAACTGTCACTAGTTGCTACATGTGTCCCTACAACTCAGTCTTCTGCTCCTACAGTGGCTGATGCTTTTCTTCTGCAGCCACATACTATGATTGGTTTCTGGGGGAGTGGACGATGTTTAATCATAGAGGAATACAAAAGAATGTGGGAATTTGGAAACAAATAAGTAGTCCAGGTCCTTGTCCTTGGGAACTTAAAATCAAAAGGTGCAGGTGGGGCAAAGGGAAAGTGCAATAAAGTCTTTGTCACCCGGCCTTGCCCAATAAGGAAGCAATCAGAATGCAATTGCTTACATACCCCAGGCACCAAAAGGAGGATGGGAGAGCTGCAAACATCAGGTGGCAGGTTAAGGAATGGCCAGGATGCCCAACACATACAGAAAGGAAGCCCGGAACTGGAGCACAGTGTGCTGCCGCTCACACTGCAAAGTATTTAGATTGGGAAATACAAAGAGGACTGCAAGTTAAATGCAAGCACCATCTTGTGTGGGCAAGTAAAAAGAGCAAAAGGGTGACAAATGTTGTGGCTAAACAGGCTCCCTCAGCTCCCTTTCCAGACCAATAGCACCCAGAGATGTTCTGTCTGCCACCATTGGATGCTAGGTCTGCTCCTTAGCATTAATTTGGCTCCGAGCACTCTAATACTGCACTATGTTATCTAGCGTCCACTCCTGGCTCCAGGTATGCTAAGTGCTGTGGAGGCAGACCCTAGCAGCCTAACTCTCCCCAGTTCAGTTTAGGCCGCCAGCTTTGGGTGGTGGTAGATTCCTTTCTGCATTACCCTAGCTAAGTACCCTTACAAATCTCACCCTAAGCGCCTTTGTTTCGCCAGGGGCCCCTTCCATTAATTTTAGGCATTAATACTTATTATGTGTGAAGTAACTCTGTCTTTTTAGATCAATCCTATGTTTGTGGCAGGTAGGTTTGTGGTGGAGACAAGGCTTCAGTTGCCCATCAAGGGTCTTCAAGAGTCCATGGTCTGTGGGTCAAAGGCAGATGTGGCAGGTGGATCTACACAGGCACTTCCTTAAGCTGCGACTTGGTGGGCAACTGAAACTCCTTTTTTCCCCAATATTCAGTCACTAATAGATAAGTTCTTAAGCTTAATGTCAACTTCTTGCAGTACCCAAAACAAAAAGAAAATGTGTATTTTGGAAAAAGTATGCACAGCTACAACAAGCTTAGCTACCAATATCATCCAGGGTTTCCCACTAGACATAGGCTGAACAGGCCATTGCTGCATCTGATGAACCATTAAGCATTTAATTCCACAGTGTTCATCTTCTGAGGCAGTGCTGGCCAAAGAAGCAGGCCTTCTGGTTCATGGGAAATTTCACAGGTGTTTTCAAATTTGGTTTCAGTTCAAATTGGATTGAGAACAAACAGTTGCAAAAATTTCCCATGAATTGGAGATTCTGAAAAGTTTAATTTTTGGAACAAAAAGAAAAGGTGTTTCTTTAGACAAAATATACTTCCCAGAGCCTACAGCTTGAGTGGAACTGGTAAGAATGAGGCTTTGGGAGCTCTCAGGACCTGACGCACCTGAACTGCCCTGCTATGTGTGCTGTCTCAGTGCTGTGGCTTCTAGGAGCCCATCAGAGGACTTCCAGATGCTGGCATCCTGGCCCTGCAGGTGAGAGTCTAGAGACACTGAGAACTTTACCTCCAGTTGGAAATAGAGGCAGGAAGCCTTGCTGTGGCATGGTTGCCTAGTCCAGAAACATGGAGCTTGATCCTATAAACCAGGATCCTATCTGGCAGACTCCCTTGAGGTTAGGCTCTTCAGGTTTCTGGGGTCCCTGGGTCAGTGGCAGATGTGACAGGTGGTGACAGAGTGCTGGTACCTATAAGGTCTTCAGAAAAGACAAACTGGAGAACTGCCCTAGGGAGCTGGTGTGTGAACCATGAACTTCAGGATCTATGACACAATAGCAAACCCGCCAACAGGCTGCCCTTGAGCTGGTCATCTGACGCTTACAGGGTCTGGACAAAAGTCAGGGAACCAGGTACAGATGTGTCCCCAGGCAGGGTTCTGTCACATTGATACAGTAAGCATTTGCCAAACCTGCAGTCTTTCACATTTTGGGCTCAGTGATTTGGCTTTTGCTGATGAAACATTGTTTTGTTGGAAAATTTCTGAAGTGAATCTACTCTGAGGTTTTGTCTAACTTTATATAAGCAGGTTCATCAGGTACTAGTTCCAAGAGGCAAAATTATTCACTTTACAAATCCAATACAATCCCAAACACCAAACAACAAGTGACAGTGCATGTTACAGTTAACCAAAACTATTCATAGAATACCTGAAAATCAAAGGCTACAAACTCTTGGGTTTGTGTTTTTTTTAAAATGCAAGATGAAATTCAGAAATATATGTCTCATCAGTTATATGTGAACTATGCATATATCTTTCACAAACAACAAATAATAAAGGGCAAAATGGAAAAAAAAAAAGGGGAGAAGGAAGAGGAAGGAACAGAAGAAGAAAAGGGGAGTGCACAAATCCTAGTATTTTAATTATCAAAATATTCTAAGAACTGCCCCAAACTACACTAAACTTTTCAAAGCAGGTAAGTCTGCTAAACATGCCTCTCTCCATAGATGCAATCCAGGCCATCTCATCATACCTTTGAAGATATCCTACTTTTCCAATGCAGTAATATAATCCTCTAATTCCAATCTAATACAATAAGGCCTTCTGTAAAAGCACAATCTGGGAAGGATTCTGTTTGAATTTCTTAGGCAAATACCCACAATACACAAGTTTTTGCCAAAGGTATCAGTGCTGTGTTCCAAACCATGTTAACTTTAGTTATAATTCCCTTGCAACAAAAAATTGATAAAATTGACCAAAGCATATGACCAAATACTATTTGCAATGTATCACATCTCTAATATGTATATACTGACAGAATGTTTAATTTTTAAGTTCAATGGGAGCCCAATACAGATAGAAACTGATCTTTTGTTAAATAAAACCAAGTCTCAGATTAGTTGTGAACTGCTGATTTCCACTGGGATTCTGTCATCTGGATACCTCAGTCTTCATTCCACCTCAGTCTGTATTAGATCTGTTATGTGATATTGTATATTCATAGAGTGATGACACAGAATGGGGAAGAGAAGCAAACATTTTAAGGCAAAAAACATTTCAAGGCAAAAAAATAATATATCTAGAGTATTTACTGCACCTAAAGCCTTAGGTCCAAACTGATTTTCTAAGACTTGATCACTATTCAATTGTTTTCAGAAAGTCAAATTCATCACATAACTCAGAAAATAATTTTTTTGAATCACTGACTACAGCTATAAGGAATAAGGGTGATATAAAAAGCATTAAAGGTAGTAGATAATGAACACAGGGTGCTGTCATATGCAGATGATGCCCTAGTATTTGTTACAGCCTAGGAGATCAGTTTCTGGCCTCTTGTTATTTATTAAAGGCTGCAAACTTTGATTTGGAAGCTACAGTAAATTTTTCCTCGCCAAATTGTCCTGGCCAAAGTCAAACATGGTTAGAGTTAGCACAATTTAAGCAGGCAAACCTTCCTAGGAGAGCTCTGCCTTTTTGAAGTATATGATCAAGCTAGTAAGGAGAAACTGATTACATGAGTACCCAGTATATACATACCTGAATAAGCTGTTACATTTTCATGTTGAATAGTCAAGGATGTTTAATTTTAATCCTGGCATTTTTTTTAAAAATAACTGTACCAAATTTCTTATAAATAAAACATGCTATTGAGTGCTCAGATCAGTGTGTCCTTGCATGGAGCAATAAAAAGAGAGCAGCCCTCTAGCTTTTCAAACTGTTCTAAAAGCTTGCTGGAAGTAGGTACTCAGTGCAATCCTGATCTATACACAGCAGTGGTAGTAGTTACATTTACTGCGAAAACCGCAGTGCTCTCTGTTCTGAGTATGTGCCATACTGGGCACGTCTATATGTGTGCTTTAATGTGCGTTAGCCTATTTTACTGCACATTAAAATGTCATGTTAAAAAGTGTGATTACTCTAATGTGCAGTAAAATAGGGCACTGTGTATTAACCATTAATTAAAAACTCTGCACATTCATTACTGCGTATTAGGGCAACCTAATGCATGTTTCTTTAGTACCTCACATTGGATGGCGCTTTTACACTGTGCTTTGGTGGGGTGGGGTTTGGCACCTTCATTAGGAGTGGATCTGAGGTGCTCTAATTAAAATGCCTCTGCATCTTGTGTATCAGTGTCCTTGTGCTTAAAAATGGTGGCAGGGTGCTTAAACTAAAGCTCATTCAACAAGCTTTAGTTCAAACACCCCCGCCACCATTTTTAAGTGTGATATTGTAAATGACCTTTCCTAATTGTCTGTGATGTCATCATGAAAAGAATTGATTTTTCCTTTCTTTAAGAAAGGAAAAACACAGGTGGCTTGTTGGGAAGATGCTGGGCATTTTCAAAACCAAGAGAGGTATTTCACAATGTAAAGGGCAAGACATTTTATCTTCCTATGCATTTTACTGTGCACCAAACTGATGAACCTCCCTAAATAATACCTAGTAATATGTATCTTCATGTCTCAACCAGATGCTATCTGTTTTACCAAAGTCATCAGCCAATGTCATAACAGAATGTGCACAGTATTTATTAGAACCAAAGCCTTTTACTGCACACTGATGAGCTTTTATGCACAAAATGTTCCCTTGTGAAGCAGAAGAGGGTGTTACTTCGATAGTTACATGAAATAACCTTAACTTTGCTTCAGGATATTTATAACCAAAACATGCAGAATTATTACACCATAAAGTCTGCTTCACTGGGTCTTGCTGATAAAAAAAAAATGAGGCCACTGTAATAAAAAAAGACGGACAGACAAGAACACTAAATACAGTTCAGATCTACAGCACTATATTAACCCAGCAACACTTCCATTCAATTGAAATCCTGGGGGAGAAGCCAATGCTATTGAAATGCTGCAAATTAACAATAGTATTGGCCCTGTACATCATCTCTCCAAGACAACCAACACATCAAATACCTTTGCTTCCATGTGGAAGCAGCAAGGGGAGAGGCATGAAAGCAAAATGGATTCCCTTACTCTGCCATGCTAGAGGCAAATGCAGAAATGCTAACTTTCTGCTGTTGTAAAAGCTAAGGCAAGGTTATCTAAGGAGTTATGGAGGAAAGCAAATATTGCTCTATCAGACAAAGAACAGAATGGAAGCATTTTT
>JAGPOW010000261.1:77291077-77320239 GCA_030014935.1 Caiman crocodilus | reverse complement strand
AAAAAAAAAGACAGCTTAGCAAGTGTTTGAAGCTTTGCAGTAAAGGAAATAACAGGGGAAATTATGCTGCTCCAAGGAAGACAAGCCACAGCATTCCAGAAACATGAAATGGTAAAATACAACATTTGCCTACCTTTAGATGTAGGACTGTCTCACTTCACAATTCCTGGCCAATACAGATTCTAGCTGTTTTGTAACTGTCTCTCAAAGCAGATAATAAAGGTCTAATCCAGCACAGAAGTGGGTACAGGAAAGACATGGTTCCTCGACATTTTGATAAATGCAATTATTTTCAGCGTAAAGACCATATTCCACTACTATAGATATATGATCTCAGCAGCATTCTAAACCCTTGATGGGCATATTAACATGGCTTTAAAATAATTTTATATCCAGCTTATGGCAGAGTATTATACCAGATTGATTTATGTTACAATATCTTGAAAAGTCAGCACAGTTCTGTTCAGTTTACTCAAAAAGTCAGCTGTGTTTAAAGGCATGATTGAGAACATGGGAGCAAAACAAATGTTAGTGGATCTCATTATTCAAGTCAGTGTGTGGAACAATTTAATGCAATTAGGTTGGCTATACAAAAATGATCTGTGCTATTGATCATACTAATTTACTCACAAAAAGTGACTCAAGTTCCTTTAAAAAAAAAAAGTGTTTCTCTAACAAGGAGGATGATCAATCAAAAATGAACTTGAATGCATGAGACATATGAAAACCCCAAGTTACACGGAATATATTTGATTTTTCTTAAACATTATTTCTTTGTATTTCCCCACTAGTCTTCAAAGTATTCAAAGTCCACTGCTCATGCAATATTTGGTTTCAGGCAAACTGCATGGCAGTATGCCGCAGCTGAAAAAATATGCTTGAAGTCCGCATTCACAGGCGGCTTTAACATCCTAAGGAAAACGCTTTGTTTTTGTAGCCTGAAAGTATGTCACAAACATGAATAGAATTATATGCTCACTCTCCTCACCCTCAGTCCCCTTTACCTTAGGATAAAATTATACACTTTCAATTACAGGGCCAGTTAAAATCAATACAAAGGTGGGAGAAAACAGACCATTTTTCTTATGGAAGTAACTGTTTTCATTAATTTTTCATTAGCCCTGCCATTATTTTGCTATCCATCACTGAAGGAGCTGGTATGCAGTAGATTACATTTAGGTTATCTTACATGCTCCCAGGATTTAGTAGCTATTGCTTGATAAAGCTGCAAGCTTTATGGCTTTAACTTATGTCTATCAATAACGCATCAGAGAGTGTTTTTCTGCAGTACTGTTGTCTCTGAGCCAAACTGCTTACTCTTTGTACTTTATAGATACTTTATAGATACTAAGTACTCTATGGTTGTTAATGCAGTAGCCTTTTACTGATCCAAACACAGTACTACTGAGAGACAGGTAAGCAGAGACTGAAGGAAGGTGTCCATAAAGAGCAATTATCTGCTGCTTTTGTTTTTTATTTCACAACGTAGGGCCTGGCTTCAAACACACATCTGTGCTAGCAACTGGAACTTGAAGCATTTCTGTTCATTCCTCTCACCAAAATTCAGTATGAATTACCAAAACTATGCCCTTTTCCTCTTTGGTAGGGAACATAAACATCATAAGTAGAGAATTATGCACATTAGTGAAGTAATTGGACCAGACAAAGAAGATAAAGTAGCTATTGCATATAGAGAGGATATTTAAGCACACTTAAGGAAGGAAGGGAAAAAATATCCAAGGGAACATGCAAGTTGAACATGCTTGTGAGAGCATTAAACAGAACAAAACCAGCCATTGTTCAAATGTGGCTAATTGACTTTGGTGTCTGTAAATCTCCAATTTTGTAAGTGTTGTAGCAATTCATTGTGCCCAAAGCACTATTATTTTGCATTAATTACTGCAGGGAACTTTCAGGCTGGTGGTACTGGGTGGGTGCCTTAGTGCCACCCACTTCTGAGTTTGAACCTGGATGCTCACCAATGATTTGCTTAGACAAATCACTTCTCTCTACTTCAGTTTCTCCAGCTGTAAAATGAGCATACTCATCCCTCATTGGTGAGGAGCTGCTTAATTAAAAGGTTTGCACAGTGCTTTGAAGTGGAAAAGAATTATATTGATCCAATGCTATTATTATGGAGCTGCCTGAGCACATACCTGAGCAGAATAAACAGTCCTTAAGACCTGGAGGAAGAGGCAAGAAGATTCACTACCAATTTCCCCATTGCCTGGCAATAATATGTTCAATGCAAGACACCAAATACAAATCTGAAGTATGTAATTTATTAGGAAGTCATAAGGATTAGTGAAATAGCTGCTACAGATCTTTAGAACTAGTGTCTCGTGCTCATTTTGAAATCAAGTGAAATTTCTTTTGTATGAATCAATCAAAGCATCACATATCCGTTTATGGTCCTCACTAATCCATATGTCTCAATGGAAAGTCAGAATGAGTACAAGTAACAGTACATTAAGCTAGAGTGTTAATGGAGACCTTATGTAAAGACCTTTCTTTTTTAAGTCAAACACCCATGTCCAGGTGTGTACTTAATATGTTGCATTCCTATACATTACAGGCTGCTTAATAATGGTGACTAGGCAAGGTCAGGCATCCCATATTACATGTTTTCCTCAGGAAAAAAATAATACTGACAAGCTACATAATAGAGCAGAAACATAAAGGCCATTTTGTGTTCTAGATTAGCTCATTTTTCAGCCCCAACTCAGAGCAGAGACAAATCACATGGATCTGTTGCACCCCCTTCACCCTCCATCCAAGAAGACAAACCAAAATCTAGTCATAAGTGCAATATAAGTGACCGGAGGAACCCAACAGGGGTTTGTATATATAGACAGATGAAACTACTATGCATTTTTCAGGTTGGCTGAAAATGCCAGCATTCCCTGGAATGTCATGTTTCAATTGTGCTGTGAAAGAAGAGTCTGAATAAAATGCACTTTATTTGATCTTCATTGGTTTTCTTTTAAAAATATATACAATTTTGAACAGTTTATTAATTTGGGCCCAATTCTATCTACCTATTATATAGTTCCTTATTCTTGGAATTAAATCCACATGGGATTAAGTAAAGTAGCAAATTATTATTCAGTGGGTATGTCTACACTGCGCAGTAGCATTGACAGGCCCTAACTGCATCTGAAAAAACCCGTGTGGCAATGGTACCGTGCAGAAACGCTGGTTACTGCTCAGACATTTAGTGCTTGCTTATGCATAAGAAAGTACTAAATGCCTATATAGTAACAACTGCATGGTCCACCGCTCATGTAGACACAGCCAGTGTGAGTGATGGGGCAGAAAACAGAAGCTGGTCCCTAATAAGTCACTTTCACTGTGTTGGGTTTAAATTTTGGGGCTTTTGATAACATTTTATAGTTATTTCCTGGCCAGACAGCAGAGAGATTAATAGCGTTAAACTGCCAAGAAATGTGTAAGAACATAGATTAAAAAAACCCCAAAATATATAGCATCTCTATTTCTACTTTTGAAACCAAATGTCATGTTCAAAACCAGGACATTTTTAAGGGCTGGTATCAACATGCCACATAACATGGAAGTCAGTTGTTGGCTTCTCTGAAAACAAAGCTTTATCAAGTTATGGTTATAAAAATGTCACAAGGAGACCCTTATACTATGGAGACTCAATCCTTCTATGTATCTAACATTTATGTTAGAAGAGGGGTGGCAATTTGAAATCAAGTACTCCAGCCTTGAATACAGCCAGCTCACCCAGTTTTGCTTTCTGAGAACTGAGTAACCAGATCAGAGAGTAATAGCCAAAGACAAACAAAGGATTGCTGTAAAGTATTGATTTTTGGTGATCCCTCCAATCCCTCAAGAAATAATAAACCACTCAAACTGAAATCTGAGAAAAATCAACTGGTCTAAGAACCCTAAGGGTTTCTTGGTTTCATTTCCACTGTAAATAAACCTCAGGCAGCAAGAATGCCTGCATACAAATACTAGTTGTCCACTTAAAATAATTCATAATATAGGATTCTTCTGTAAAGACTTGACAGATTAAAGTAAAAGACTTTTTTCTCTAAAAACTGGCCAATGGCCTGTAGAACTCCCAAGTTTTTTTAAAAATAAAAATACAAATCCCTCCCAATTTGTACTTTAAAGAGACAGTGTATTTGTTAAATCATTCACAGAAATATAAAATTAATCATCATTAAAACAGGAACCAATTTCAAAAGGTCTATTGAAAAAAAAGTGTGTCCATGAACAAGGTGTTTCTTTGTAAACTGAATTCATTTCCTGTTCAGTATAACAGTGGGAGCAAGAATTACAGCGTAGATTGCTCAACTTTCATACCTTCAGAGGATCCTCTGTTGCCAGTGATGTCAGACCTAGGTTTTTGCTATGTCTTCAGTCATATAGCTTTCACATGGAGTAAAGCAAACACGGTTTGTCCCCCTGCTAGCCAGCAATTGAAAACATGAGTCTACAGACCAGTGCAGCTTGAAAGACATGGTTCATCTTTCCCTAGATTCACAACAATGAACAGAGGAGAAATGGTACAGTGAACTATAAACTAGAATCTGGGACTAAAAGAGGAGCTTACTGGACTTAATCTTCTCCTACTTGACCATATAGACTA
Organism: Caiman crocodilus; assembly: GCA_030014935.1. Lineage (NCBI taxonomy): Eukaryota > Metazoa > Chordata > Crocodylia > Alligatoridae > Caiman > Caiman crocodilus. Next base: position 77,315,618 of record JAGPOW010000261.1, on the reverse strand, counting down.
TCAACTCAATTTCAGGAATCATCACTTTGGAAGTTTCAAGAGTGTGTCTGTCTTTTAACCATATTGTCATTGTACAGTATAGATAGGTAGAAGTTAGGAAAGTTATAAAGTAAGACCCACTCATGAAAGTTCTTATGACTGTGTGTAAAATCCAGGGTGAACTTTTTGAAAAGCAACAATGAAATCACAGTTCTCTGAAAACTGGAGTCTTGCTCCCCCTCAGTTTTATTTTAAGGACGTTTGTCATGTGGCATTTCAGTCTACGTCCATAGCAGACCCTTTGATAGTCACTTAATCAAGCTGCTAGAAATACAGAGTTGGCAGCTGGCATTCATTGCAATTTTTCCATTTGTTAGGGTGAAATAAAGCAACCACTCATGGCATAAAATGTAGTTATACTTCTAAAAATATTAAAACTATTGTATATGCAAAAATTCTCTTCCTCCAGAATAGAGCTGTTCTTACTTTAGTCCTTTTTTTGTCTTTTCCTGACCATGTTTGTTATTGTATCTGTTGATCCTATTTTCTAAAGAAGATTTTTAAAACACATTGACCCATGCAGAGGACTAATCATCAGTTTCCTCTATGAAATCTTCATTTAGTTTATTCCTGCATATCATTTTTCATCAATCATTGCTTTGTTTATTCATGACCTCTTGCTCCATAAGTACAACATAATTGCAGTGACATTTACATTCAGGGTCTTAAAATGATTTACGTCTCAATTCATAATGAATGAGCATTCAATAAAAGTGTATCTGGCTAGTCAAGGGTTTGAAACGAGCAGGAAGTTATCTTCTGCTTCACTGAGCTGAACAGGTACATCGTACAAAGAGCCACAAAACTGCCATCCAAACAACATGTGGAAGCTTGAAAAACAGCAGCAGAAATGCTTAGTAACAGAATTTACAGGATACGATAAAATTATTTTTTTGGTGACCCTTATTTCTCCCATCCCTTCCCTTTGCTCACCTTTCTGGTTTCTGGGTCCATACAGAGAAGAAGGAATTCAGGTGCATGATAAGAAGTTACATTGGCCCAAAGAAATGGGCAAAGTTTCCATAATATATAGGCAGGTTTTCAGATTCAGTCTCACAATTCTTTCAAGCTACCAATACCAATACATTTTCAACCCATGGGAATATTTTAACAGGTGGCAATTATTTTCAGGAGTTATTAAAATATTTATTTCTCAAGGGTTCAGTTTTTTTCCTTTCCTACCTCTTTGCAAATTATCAACTACAGTTTGAAAAGAAAAAATACAAGCATTTATTTTGTAAAGAGGAGCATTAGCTGTCACTCAAAACCAAGCACTTTAAATTGTATAGCTATTTCAGTTTTTCATAAATGTATACCTCAAGATCAGTACACGTTATAACCGTCTATTCAACTCTGATTTCTGGAACTTTTCCCCACTGGTTTCATATCTAGATCATATTGGATCACAACAACATACAGTGCCATGGAGATATTTAACTTCTTCCCCATTTTTTGTATAAAAAAAAAAAAAAAAATCAATTAACTATTTTGAGTTATCAGAGCTGTATTAAAATGCTGTTACATGGAATATTTACTGTTAACACTTCTTAAATAAATAGCACTGAAATGAATGGAATTCTTGCATCACCGTGTCGATAGATGTTTTCATAGAAAGATGAATGTACAGACATATTGTGTAGTATTGCATCAAGAGGTACTTTGGAGGAAAGATAATGTGTTTGCTGGTGCATTTTATGAGATAAAAGCATCAACCTGTGAACAGTTTGTTCAGTAGTGTCATTATACAGTATGATTACTTAGCAAAATCTAATTGAGATGAATTGGGCATGCTCACAATTGGTTTCAGTGAGACTTCGTGAAATAAGAATAACTTGCAGAACTACATAAGCCATAAACAAGAGTATTTAAGGATATTAAAAAAAACCCTAAACAGCCTAACACAATGAGCAAAGCAAGAAATTCAGTCAGAGATACCAACTTCATGTTTCAGAAGAATTGATGTGACTGTAAATGTTGCATTACAGTTTCCAGAATACTGATCTGGCATTATTTTCACAACTGGTTTCTTTGCCCTGAATTTTGTTATCCTTCAAGTCTGAACAACAATCTCCCTTCAGACTTGGGCTGATCTTAAAAACAACCTACTACTGAAGGTAAGCAAGCAATATAAGGTGCACCAATAAGGGTATCTATTTTCTTTCACTCACTCCATCATGCCTTGATATTGCAGCTTGCTTACTCTTATGCAGGATCATTTACTGTTCACCTCCAGACCTGTTAGTAGCTAGTCATATAATAGAATGAGCTAAAGCCTCATGATACCAACTCCATTTTTGCTTTTGTTGCTTTAAATCAGACCCTTGTTATTTTAAACAGCGTTTATTGTATTTAATACATTATAAAATTTGAAAAATTGTAGGAAAGCAGCAGATTCAAACCAGAGCAACTCTACCAAGGATTAATTCTGGCCCCCTTTGAAAACAAAAAAACAAAAATGAAAAACATTTAAAAACAAAAAGTAACCTTTCACATCAGTGAGGGCAGACAAAAATGTGTGGCTTCTGTACAAACTATGTGTAACATATCAGCTGACTAGTTTTCCAATGCAGTGGATGGATGCTTTCTGAAGTCCTGCCCATTCACCTCTAAAAAGACACAGACATAAATCTCCATAGGCAAATAAACTTGAATCAAGGTGTATACATTGAAAAGTGGATGACTGTCTGGCAATGGAAAATGTACAGGAGTAATCTGTGTATGCCCCAGTGGTAATGGCTTGTTTACCGTTAAGTGGGCCTCAAGAAGGCCTAGGACACTTAATGGCCATCACAGCACCAACCTCACCTACCACTTTTTATTTTTTTTGCATTTCCTACCTCTTAAGACACATATATACACACAGACACACACACTTACATATGTGTGTATGTGTGTATGTATATCTATATATCTATATATAGAGCTATATATAGATATCTATAGCTATATCTACATAGCTACATATGTAGATATAGCTATAGATAGATATCTATATATATAGATAGATACATATTATGCCTTCAGGTTATTATTACTATTCCGAATGTTCCCATATGAATTCAGGTGTGGTCTCTATAGTTGATATAAATGTGTCTTTATTCAATTCTAGCTCCAGGACTCATTTGGTGTCCAAACTGCACATGAAATGTCCCCTTTTTTATATTTTTTGCATAAAGAAACATGTCCATTTAGTCCAGAGGCTCTTGCTTTATTCGAATGACAGAGGGTGCACGAGACGTCCTTCTAAGTTCTCGCCTCAGTACGTATTCACTGAATTGGGAAGAGTCCACACCTCCACCGCACGAGCCAATAATCTCGAATCCTCTTTGCTGCAACCTCTCAAGTACCTGCAAAGAGAGGGAAGACATGTAAAAAAAACCTGATGAAAGGCTGCTGATCAATTAGCTGCAGCCAAACCATGAGCCAGTGGGGACCAACCTTTTGGCAGGCATACCACGAATTATCCCTGCACTTCTCCCAAGTGTCACTTTGACTCCCTTCCTCTGCCTGATCTATTGCTCTGCTTCCTTCCCTATTTATCACTATCCAGCTGCATGCCACAGAGCTACCCATGGCACAGGCTGGGCACCCTCAGTAAACTGTGGTCCAGGTAAACAAGAAAAATGTTCCATGTCAGCTGATGCTACCAAATCATCTTAATGAGATAATTTACTACAGAGGGTTATGCTTTTTCTCCCCAACTTTCTAGAGTTACAAAACTACTTAAAAAAAACCTCATTGCCTGCATGAAACTGTGGGCTGAGCTCTGCTGACAGCGGCCGCAGAGCACTAGGCAAAGCACTAGAGTGAGATTGCTTTGTAACATTGAAAAAAATATGGTGTTTTTCCATATGTGTGTCCTCCTCTCTTCCCTCCCCAATAGACTGCATTCTCTGTTGCAGATAACTTCAAATGTGAAAAACATGCATGCAAGATCCCATAGCTGATTTGCAGTGAGAATAACCAGTGGTGATTCAGCTGTATTGAGGTAAGGTAATAATCATTGCATTTGCTGGGCAAGCAAAAGTTAACACTGTCCTTTCTTCAAAATACAAGCCAACAGGAATGCAAATGCTTTCTGGCTTTATTATCTATGATAAAATAAAAGGCTGATTTTCTCCCAAAATTCAGGGTTTATGAAACCTTATACACTCCTAATTTTGCTAATTTTTTGGAACCCTAGTGTACTTCCAGTGGGAAAGGAGAGGGTCAGGGACCCAATGAACCTCAATGTGCTCAAACTCTTTGAATATAGCCGGTGCTTAGTTAGTTAGAGGGAATGCAGTCATGACCTTTTAAGACTGTAGATCTAGACACTACAGATCCCAACACCAATTCCAGGAGGGTTATGCTAAGGGGGCAGAGTTCTGTTTCCACCCTGCCATTTTTAATACCTCAACTATGCCTGAATGTCTAAGTTGAATACACTCCTACCCCTGCAGCTTCACCTGTTTCCATTCATATTGTCCCTTGGGCTCCATCAGGCTGGAAGCTACCAGCAATATCTCCACCCCAGCAGCAGAAGAAACTTTACAAGGATACAGAATGATGCAGCATTAATATTTTCTTGAACAGTGGTAGTCAACCTTTTGGCCCCATGTATCAGATGAGTGATGTGGGGTTGGTCTGCAGGCCAGATCCAGCGTAGTGTCAAGCATGTGACATTAGTCCAACAGTGTGATCCAACATATGGGGCAGTGTCATCTGGCTGAGGGACTCCCCATGGGTCTGGAAATTTGTCAGTGGGGGAGTGGTGGCAGTATTGATGCTGTTGTGGCTCCCCCACCACTAAATTTCTGGACCCGTACAGAGCACTGTGGGCTAGATGACATGACTTTGTGGGCTGGATTTAACCCGTGGGCTGCAGGTTGAGCACCTAACAAATCCAGTGATAAAATGGGGGCGGGGGCAGGAAATCAGTAATTATCTAGAACCCTAGAAAGAAAGATGCTCAAGTCTCTGAGAAGCAGATACATCCTCATTTACATTGTTTCAGAGAGCAGAAGCAGGGATTAAATCCCACACAAATAATGTACAGCAACAAAATAATGTTTTGAATAAGCACAAGGCTGTTCCTGACCAAATGCAAAGGATTCTTGGTTAACACTGGGAAGTTTCTGTAGTTATTCAAAAAGCTTGTTTTAGCAAAATTGGTTCCTTTGCAAGGAAAACAAGCAGAATTACAATTCTCCCTACAGGCTCCCAGTCTCCTGCCAGTCTTGCATAGTAAATCCAACTAGTGTTAAAGTAAAGAGAGTCAGGACAGTCTATGGCACACAGTGCTCAGTTTATCTTTGAAATAATACGACCATGACTTCATACCTGAACAGAGTTGAGGTGACAGTATCCATTTAGTGGAAATCTGATGACATGTGTGGAGTCGTGATTCCAGCCAGCATTGACAGAATTACACATCACATCACCAATTTCTGGAAAAACTTCTTCTATCAAGGATTTATCCCCACTCAGTGTAATCCTCTCTCCAAGATCCGGAGCTACACGTACCACCAAGCACTCGCAAGACCTTGAAAAACGGCCAGTCTCCCGATCCTGTTTCCACCTTTCCATTTCACCCAGCATGGGCTGAAGCTGAAAATACTTTGCCTCTTCGTATAACAAACTGTAGTCCTGAAAGATATACGTTTTACTGTGCACATTAAATCAGATGCACAATGGACATGCAAATAACTTCTTATTTATACATTTTTTCTAACAAAAGCTAAACTAATTCTATTTTGAAGCCTTTATACCCAGTTCCATAACTGTGTATTTTACTGTTACTTAACATAAGCCATAATCAGCCTCTTAAAAATACCGATTGAATCATTATTTAGAGCAAAATGGGGATTTTCCTTGATTTAAAAGAGCGTGTATCATGGCAGGCAAGGTTCTTTGGGTAGATATGATTGATATCTTTTATTAGACCAACTGAGTAGTTAGAAAAATGTTCTTTGCAAGTTTTTGGGTGCAATCACCCTTCTTCAAGCATAGGGAGTCTCTCTGCTGTTCTGAGACTCCAAGGAATGAAAGAAGCTAAAAGTGTGACAGGATGTCAGTGAGAAAGTAAATAGGTAGAAATTAGGAAAACAAAAGATACAGCAGGGAAATGAGGGGAGGAAATGAGGGGAGAAAAAGTGAAAGGTGAGTAAAGGAGACTCTACAGTAGTAGATTTTCAAGGTAGAAAAGAGGCTGCCTAAGAAAGGAGAGGACAGTGGGGGAAGGGGTGCAAGTATAAGAGATCAGATCTGGCAGGTACCTGGTCAATCAGATGTCAGGCAGGTTGTAATTTGTCATAAATCCAATGTTATATTATGGGATATGTATTTGTGATATATGATTATGATATTATTGTGCTATGATCTTGATATGATTATGAATATGGATATATGAATATATGGAATATATATGAATTATATTATATCCAATGAGTATTATGGGACACCACAAATAGTCACATTCCACCTTTCTCAAAATCCTCCCCCCCAGTCATGTCATAAAATAATGACCTCATTGAACAGATGGAATAGAAATTGAACTAGGATTCAAAAAATCCATCATTAGGATCTATTGTGTCTTAAAGCAATACTAGCAGGCATAGTAACAGGTACAAACATGTAAATGAGAAAGTCTGCAATGGCTTTAAGAGTAAAACAATTGAGATATTTGCATAATGATTTGCATATATTACTTCATTTAAAAAATTAAGTATTTTTTAATACCTCTCATTTAGGCAACAGTATTGTTTCTGCTATGTTGCCTCAAACAATAAAGAAAATGCAATTCAAAGTGCAGCCAGTATAGAAATTATTTAGAAGTGATCATTTGGAATTTGCCTGCTTCCATGTTTTAAATTCATTTTTTATCCCCTTATTCTTTATTGGGTTAAAAGCATGGATTTGGGAAAAAGTATTTTTATTAAGAAAAATAATCAGTGAGAAGCTGGGAAGACAGAGGAATGTAGCAACAACAAAGGAATTGCAATATCAATATCAATATTGCATTCAAATTGGGCTACAGTTTTATAATATCACATGCATCTTAGGCATGCAATAACTGGATAGTCATCTAGTCATATTTATGAGGTTAGTCAACTAACATAAGCTTCTACAGGAAAGAGGGGCACCTGTTTGTTTTTAACACTTTTTTGTATACATCTCCAAATGTAACTGGGAAGGACCCTCTGAAATGGCAGTGGATGTACTGTCAAGAGTTATATTTTTAATTTCAGCACAGTTATAATACCTTTGAACTGTTCTGCAAATATGATGCATTAATGCTATAAACAGGGCAGCTTTCTGCTTTTCCAGTAATTTATACTGACCTCCAGGAGAAGCAATAAGGACAACAGGGCCTATCCAGAGTGTCAAAGAAGCAGCAGATCAAGCTATTTTTAGACACTAATGTCACTTAGGTAGATCTATCCTAAGTGCATGGGAAGAATAAGTGTGCTGACACCAGAGGTTATTCAGGAGATTGCTGTAGCCAGCTCCCAAACAAAACCTAAGCCCATTTCACCAGTCTGGCAAACTGATTTTCCTACTACAGAGATAATTAGGGCCAGATTTTCAATGGATCTCAGTACATTATGTAGTGAACTCTAAAAATCTGTCTCTTGAAGAGAAATAAAAGGTTATGAAATAATTATACCTCATCTATACATTTCCATCCCATCTTACTGCCATGTCTCTTATTGGAAACCAATCACACAATAGGCTATGCATTCAGAGGGAGGGAGGGAGGTTGATAAAGTACTGTTTGGAGCATATCTGTGGCCTCCACTTCACCCCCCCAGACTGGAATAAAAATGGTAAGTTTCAAGAATTTTAAAGCACTGTATCTATGGACTTGGTAACTGCAATGAAGAATTGCAATTTTCATTCAAAGAGTTCTCTAGTTTAAACAGGGAACTGGCAAAAAGAGTCTCAAAACTTGGCCTGATTAATGAATATGTAATAATTTGCCCTTGATTTCTCAGCCAGAACTCAAAGAATAAGCCACCAGCCTAGTTCGGGGGATGAGGGAAGATGGAACTCTGCTCTTCAATCACAGCACACATTTTAATATTTAATTTAACTTTGCCTGGCATGATTCCTTTCTCAGTCTCCTGGTATTCACCTATGATCAGAGGTAGGGGCTTTTTTTAATCAAAAGGGGAAATATAACAAGTAAGTGTGGGGAACCTCTCTAGTATATTCATGAAAATTAGTAAGAGGCAGAGAGTCTAGGTTAAAACCTGAATATCCCCCCAGTATCACCCCAACATCCCCATCTGATATAACAGATGTTGCATCATTATGCTGTACATTTAGAAAGGGACATATAATGTTAACACCACTTTAGAAAAGGCCAAGAATGACAAAGTTTAATTCAGCCAATCAACAAAAAGCAACTGTTGTAAATACTCAAAAAGCAACCTCCCAATGGACTATTTTGATCACACAGCCAAGTTCTCTCTTCAGTAGAGTATCTCCAAATGCCCTTAATTCACTTGAATTCTCACCTTGAAATCATCAGGGATGAGGAGTTTTGATGTTCGTAGGAAATTCAAAATATATCTGAACATTTGCCCATCTCTGTCGATGAAATAATGCTGCTTGAGACTGTCCAAAACAATAGGCTCCGTGCCATCAAAAAGCCTTCCAATTCTGGAGAGGAAAAGAGGGCAATATGTGTGGTAACCATTAACAGCAAAAGCATTTGCTTTGTTACTCAGGAGTGTACCCAAAAAGATGGAGCTTATTCACATGAGGAGTCTCAATGGCTTCAATGGCACTATTTTTGCAGGTAAGTACAACTCAATGTAAAAGCTGCAGAATGTAGCTTTAAGGACTGCTGATATTTACAGGGACCAATACATAATAGGAATGGAAGTGTCAAGACATTTCCATCAAAAAATAAAAAATAAAGCAAGCTGAAACAATACTGGCAGATCTGGAGATTTTACAGAAAAAGAAATTAACCCTACTGCATTTTTGTCTATTAGTATGCTCTACAGTTTATATGGAAGTTTTATCAATCTCTACCACTATGCAAAAACATTTCATATACTTACATTTCTGCCATGGTTTTTTTTCCCAAGCTCAAGCTGTGCCCAAAAATGAGGGAAGCAGGGTATAGAATCTAAAAGTTGAGAGTTTACACAGAGTTTTTCCGAAGGATTAATGACTGCTTGATTTGGGATCCCACAATTATAGAGCCTCACCACAATCAGTTACATTCCACACACTCAATGTTTTCATTGTACTGAAATAAAAGGCTCAACCACACACAGTTATGTACCAAAATTGAGTATTTTGGTGTGACATCTGCTAGAGTTTAGAGAAATAAGATATGTAGATACAAATACCTTTATTCATACATTGTCTCAGTTTCTAAATCAATAGTTAATTGTAAACAAAAGCTTTGCATAGACCAGATTCCAGTTTCTCCCTCACAGTTTAGATTAGAATATAGTTACCAAAGTGAAAACTACCAGAAAATTATATCCATGCTAAAATAATGAGAAGAACCATATAACGTTCACAATCTTATATAGAAAGAAACATCATCCACCTTTATAATTATATGTTTAAAAGTTACATTTATTCCATTTTTCAAATAATAGAGAGTGCAAACAATTGATTTTAAAAAGAATCACAACAACTAGAAAAAGGAACATACATCTCACTGACATGTAAGCAGCTAAATGAAGTTTACTTCTTTATGTTTGTAGAATGGTCACACAAAAAGCAATCTTTTTGAAGTCATCACATTTTTTTCCACAAACTTTCTGATGAATGCCTTTTAAATATATGCCTCACCATTGAAGAATTCAGGCTGTGGCTGGTCACATAATACAGACTCCTAGTCACTGACTGGACAAACATGACTTAAAACCAGGCTTGTAGTGCAAACAGTGGTGAAAGTAATACTTTAAAATTCACTTTCCACAGCATTTGATCTTGTGATTTTAACATTCACATGGAAACAAACAAAGAAAAATGTCAACATGTCTAAGGTTATCTTTTTTAACACGTAATTGAATGCATAGTCATAACCACCTTGCTGTCCTCTTGTCCCTCAAAAATTAAGTCAAGGAAAGGACTGCAGCAGAGACCACTGAAGATATGCTATATCAGGGGAGGGCAAAATACAGCCTGTGGGCCAGAACTGGTCTGCAGAGAAACTTTGTTTTGCCTGTGGCAGGTCCCTCAGATCAGTCAGAGCCCCCATACACAGTTTCACCCCTGGTCTGCCCCAGACTGCCCACCCCCGCTGCGAAGCATCAAGAGCCAGGCAGAAGCTGCTGCTGGACATGGAGTAAAAGCAGCCCTCTCCCCCTCACTGCTGCCAGGTCTTTCTTGCTGCAGACACCCAGAGCCCGTGCCCAGGCTGCCCTGCAGCTCCTCTCCACTGCCACCACTGCCCTGCTGAGTAGCTTAGAGGCAGAGCAGCCTGGGCACAGGCTCCAGGCAGCTGCAGCAAGAAGGGCCTAGCAGCAGTGATGGTAAGGTGGCCAGTTTTCCCCTGCACCTAGCAGCAACTTTTACCCTGCTGCCGCTGCTTAGTGTGTGCAGGTAGTCTGGAGCAGGTGTGGGGCAGGCCAGGATCAGAGCTGAGTGCATTGGTTTTGGCTAGTCTGGAGCTGGTTTGCTCCAGCCAGGGCGAGTTCAGAGCTGGGATTGGAGCTGGGGTTGTGTGGTCAGCTGCTGTTCAGCACTGGTGGTGGTGGCGGGGAGGAGCAGCAGGATGCATGGGCTCTGGGCTGTTGTGGGGCAGAGAGGGGGCACTAACCAGTCCTCGACAATGCCAGAGAACTGCCCATGTGGCTCATGGGCCGAAATAATTGCCCACCTGTGCTATACATATTATCAAATGTGGTTTACATCACAGAGCTTTTCCTGCCTAGCTGTGCTGGCAAAACCCTCACCACCGATGTAACTATGCCAACAGAAGCATATTTATATTGGTTTAGCTGTGTCACCTGGGGAGATGGTTTAGCTGAACTCTTTCTACCAGCATATAGATTTCATAGAAATTAGGGCCAGAAGGGACCTCATAAGATCATCGGTGTAGGAAGTCAGCTAGGGTCAAAGGATACCAGCAAGATAACCATCCAACTGTTTTTTAAAAGTGTCCAGAGTAGGTGCTTGTGCCATCTCTTGGGGGACTCTATTCCAGACCTTTGGGGATTGGACAGTAAATAAGTTTTTCCTTATGTCCAGCCTAAAATAGTCTTGCAGGAGTTTATGACCCTTGGACCTTGTTATGCCTTGGGGTGCTCTGGTGAACAGGCATTCTCCCAGATCCTGATGTACACCTTTTATATACTTATAAGCTACCACCAAGTCACCCTTGCACCTCCAGGCTGAAGAGTCCATGGCTCTCAGCCTTTCTTCATAAGGCCTGCTGTCTTGCCCTCCGATCATGCATGTGGCTTGAGAGAGTCCCTCTGGACTCTCTCAAGCTTCTCCACATCCTTTCTGAATTGTGGAGCCCAGAACTGGATGCAGTATTCCAGCTGCAGCCTCACCAAGGCCGAGTACAGTGGGAGGATGACATCCTGGGTCTTGTTTGAGAAGCATCAGTAGATGTAAGACAGAGTTTTGTTTGCTTTGCAAGCTGCAGTATCACATTGGTGGCTCATATTTATCTTGTGGTCAGTCATGACCCCCAAGTCTCTTCCAGCCAGGGTGCTAGTAAGTATAGCACTGCCAGGCCTATAAGTGTGATGCAAGTTTCCTCCTCTCCCCTAAGGTGAAGCACCTTGCATTTCTCTGTATTGAATACCATCAGGTTTACATTTGCCCATCTTGCAAGTCTATCAAGGTCACCCAGGATCACCAGCCTATGCTTAAGTGTGGATATTTTCCCCCCAAATCTGGTTTCATCAGCAAACTTAGCCAGTTTGTTTCTGACACCAGAGTCCAGATCATTTATAAAGACACTAAAGAGTATAGGTCTGAGAACGGAGCTTTGGGGGACACCATTGGTCACTGAGTGCCATGTTGATTTGGTTTCATTGACTACCACTCTCTGGGCCCTCCCTTGGAGCCAGTTCCCCAGTTATTGGAGCATAAGGTAGTTGAGGCCACAGTTGCCCAATTTTTCCATGAGGATATCATGAGACACTAGGTCAAATACTTTTTTAAAGTCCAAATATATTATATCAACCTCTTCTTGCCTTATGTTAGCCTGTCGAGAATGGTTTCTTTGATAATTTTTTTCCAAAATCTTTCCAGGAACTGAGGTCAAACTGATTGGCCTGTAGTTTCCCAGATCTTCTTTCCTCCCTTTGGTGAACATGGGCACCACATTGGCCCTCTTCCAATCTTTAGGTACTTCACCTGAGCACCATGAATTCTCAAATATCTTTGCTAGCGGCCATGCATTGATGTCTGCCAGTCCTCTAGCACTCTTGGGTACAATCTATCCTGACCAGCTGATTTGTGGGTGTCCAGCTTCTCAAGGTATTCCTTCACAAGATCTCTGCTAATGGTGGGCGTGTACTCACCCTCATCCTGGTGGTCCCACATCATGTTAGGCAGGGTGATCCCTTTGGGCAGGTGAAAAACCGATGCGAAGTAATCATTAAGATTAGCTTTTTTCTGGGTGTCGGTTATCAGATGCCCCGTTTGGTTTAGCAGGGGTCCAATGTTGCCCTTGTTTTCCTTCTGACTCCCTACATATATAAAGGACTTTTTATTGTCCTTGATTCATGTAGCCAGTTGGAGTTTAGATACAGCCTTTCCTAGTTCGCTCCTTGACCAGTGCGGAACATTCCTGCTTAGTGGCGTTTCCTGTCTTCCATCCTTTATATACCTCTCTTTTTAGATTTAGGAGGTCCATGATTTCCCTGTTCAGCCCAGGGGGTCGCTGAGCCCTTTTATTCCCTTTTCTATGGGTTGGGATGGACTTCCCTTGTGCTTCTAGGATTGCTTCCTTAAGGAGCAACCACTCGTTGTGAACTCCCCTCCATGTCAGATCAGGGCCTCTCAGGGCCTCAAAAACAAGCCTCCTGAGCTTATGAAAGTTGGCTTTCCTACATTGCTAACTGACTTGCCAGCTTTGCAACGGATAATGAAAATGATCTACTCTTGGTCACTGTCTCTCAGCTTCCCTTTGATTCTTAGGTCGCTGATTAGATCATCCCCTTTAGCCAGTACCTGCTCATATGCTGCACCACCACTAGGGGGGCTCTGCCAACATAACTACAGCAGCAATGCCTCTATAATGAGGATAAGTGAAAACTGTCCTACTTACCCTTTTGCTTTCTAAGGTCCTTAAAAGCTCAACAGTAAAAATATTTGTCTGTGCCTGATACCACATCTCTCAAATACCCTGCAGATTAAGTAATGTGTGCTTTCCCATCAGTGATAGGGTTCTATTAAACTAGCTTGTAAGGATGCCAAGTAACATTTATTTTACAATTTTGTGAGTTGGACTTCCTATGTTAATAAATGGTAAAGGTTGGCTGACAAACTTTAAATAAAAGATGACAGCTGTGCTGCTCTGAAAGCTACTACCCTCATTTATTGTTAGGAAGGCAGATACATGTAAAGGCTCCTAAGCAGGCTGAGGACACCATTATTTAGGATGTTGTGCAAACATTCACGGTATGATTTTGGTTCCCAAAAGCTCATGATTAATTCTGGCCATGGATGGACATTTCATTTCTAGTGAGAAATATGCCCTTTTAGTGCCACAAAAAAAATCAAACATTCAAGAGGGCTTTTGTAGAAAAAAATATGGCAGTTCTACAAAAAAAGGTTAGCTTTTTATAATCACAACTCAGCAGTTCAATGACTTCCATCATCTGTAACAGCTATACAAAGTTTTGCAGAGCATGCCTCCATCCTCCAGCATCCCAGGTGTCTGTGCTCCTTGCTCTCCCTCCACCAACAAATGCTTGGGGAGTCCATCTGGCATCCCAAATGTTACTGTCCCAGAGAGGTGAAGTTAGGCTTGCAGTTCACCATGCAGTCACACTGCTCAGCCTTATCCTTTTTGGTGGACAAGGTAAAGTCAATCCTGCCCAAGGAACAGGGCAGGTATCTACATCCCTTCTATGCCAAAAATATAATTTCCTGTTACATCAGCATCTCTGCCATTCCCTACAAGCCACGCTGGAAATGGGCACTGAGCAGGGGACTGTTTCTGACTAGTTTTGAACTAGGGAGTGCTTCAAGGCAAAGTTGATAGCCACTACCACAAAAATCAAAGGTACTACAGAAAATGAAGTGATTGATCAGGAACTTAGGGGTGGGTAAGCTTGTGTCTAGGTCCTTCACAAGGTGGCTTTCAACTTCTACACCAGCAAGTGTCATGCCAGGGATGAAAGGGAACTCCTCAGCACTGCTCCTTGAGCTGAGGCAATGTCAGAGCTATGCTGGATGGTATTGTGGCTGGGAAGTCTATTTGTCTTTGGTGTGGAGACTAACTGCTGTAATTTGTTACAGTGATAGCTGGGCTGAAGGAGAGCCCCTGCAGTCTCCGCTGCTGAAGTGGAGCCAGCATTGGAGCCCTGCCTCTGCCATCAACTGTGCATGGGTTGACAAGACTGTGGAATTATGGTGCCAGCACCCACTGGATAGCCGGGGACACTTCCTGCATTGCCTCTTCCACTGCGGACTTGCATATGCCAAACTGGCTGGTGAGGCAAAGACTGTGGCCAAGGCGTCAGTTATGGAATTGTGTATCAACTCATGCAGGAACTGAGGAGTTCTTAGAAGAAATGGGGAAGTCTTTGGCTCTGGATTCTCACGAACGTGACACAACTAGACTGCTATGCTGGACTTAAAGAAATTTTAAGTCTTCTCTGCATTAATTTCCCTGTATGACTTAGGCTTATAGGAGGATAAGGCTGGAAGGTCATCGTGTCTAGCCCCCTGCTCAAAACAGGATCATTCCCAATTAAATCCTCCCAGCCAAGTGTCTAACCAACCTGCTCTTGAAAACCTTCCTGGATGGAGATTCCAAGGCTTGACCCCAATCATAGTCATAATAATAAATAAAAACGCCCTTTAACTGTAGACTGATTTTAGTTGTTTCTCTTCCCTTTATCTGAAAGTGAATCAACTCAGGACTAAGGTAACTTTCCAAAACCAAGTAGATTGGGATTCACAGGGTGAACGGGGGCAGCAAGGATCCACTGAGGGCTGGAAGTGAAACGGGTGAGCATTTTTGGCAGTGAGAACTGTGAGGAGCTGCACTGTGGCTCTGTGCTCCCCAATATGAGGCTGGGGGCAGGAGTCCCTAGTGGGTGAGATTCCCTAGGTGGCCAGTCAATTTGTCCTTTCCTCTGTGCATGGCTGTTCTCAGGAACCTCCTGAGACAAGGGTCCTGAAAAGGACACTGGGATCTCTGCACACCAGTTCCCTTGCTGTGGAGTGTCAGGGTACAGGTTCTCTCCATGCTCTATGGTGCTCTGGGCAACTGGGCACTTGAATGCCTGTATGTGTATTTTTCATTACATTTCTATATTGCTGCAAATTTCCAGAAAATTTTCTGTGCTGCATTTGAATGTCTATCCATACCCTCTGTTATCAAGGCAGTGCTCCCACATAGCCTAAGGGCAAGCAGAAAAAACCCTGCAATTTTTAAAATAAGGTAGTGATTTAAAAAATTGTGTGTATGAAATTATTTACATGTGCATATAGTGTTATTATGAGAGAGAATGAATGTAGGAAAATGATATCTTTTAACAACACACGTTTTTGTACCTTAGATTTTGAATAAAATAGTATTTGAATAAGCACTCTCTTTCACCCATAATTCGGCTTCTCTTTCTGCTTCATCTCGCATTGAAATTATAATGCTTAAGTGACATCAGTCTGCTGGCTTGAAAAAGCATTGTGAAGTCATGTTTATTATAATTTTATAAAAAAAAAAAATTATGACACATATAAAACAGATGAATGGATTTCAAAATATGAATGTACTTTGAAGTTTTAATTACAAAAGTAGTTTATAATTATATGTGGATTAGCCAAATATCAAGGGTAAAAGAATACAAAGCTATAGTCCATTTATAAGAAAATGTTTCTATAAAATATTTAATTAAAACTAACAGGATTGAGGTTTTTGTAAGTAAGGAAAAATAATATCCTTTGGGTTGAAAATGTGATCTCCAAGGGACAACTAAGGCATAGGAATTTAAGTATCAAATGCCATTATCAAAAAAACACTGCTTCAGAGGCTGAAAGAATAACTAAATGCCATAATACTAAACTTTACTTATATCTGCTTTTATTTTAAAGGTTTATAAAGGGCACAAATGACCTCAAACTTGATTTTGGTGAGTAGAAAGATGGCAAAATAAGAGCGTGCAGTGAACAATCTTTTTATTGTAGGACTTTTTTTCTTTTCTATGGACACCACCCACCCCTCTCCAAAAACACTGTTTTCACGGGCTGTATTCCTAAAAAAAAAAGATGATTTCATAACTTTTCAAACCCATACAAGCAATGTAACATAACCTTGCTGATAAGAGTTTATTGACATCACTGAAGTATATGGGGCAAAAATTCCTTTCCTCTACACTAAGCAGAAAGCATGGAGCCCTGTAAACCCTGATATGTATTAGCATACAGACACCAAATTATTTTTGTTCTAAAGTAGAATGAATCTGAAAAAAGAGACTCTTGAAAGAAAATGACACTCATATTTATTAGTGAGAATATTTTATATTTAAGGGATACCATTAATTTAACAAACCCAATTGATCAATCTGAGAACCAAAGATTATAACAAAGCCATTGTAGAAACATTTATTTTGTGCATTTTACAATGTTGTCTATAGTTATTGTCACTGTTTCTCCAGAGGAGTCAGTTCTCCCTTTGTGTATTTCACAAACAAATTTGGCAGGGGAAGGATGTGGAAAGACATCCACAAATTAGAAGAACAACTAATAAAGCAACAAAAATGGCAGGGGAAATCCACAGGAGAGCACCAGAAACTACATGCAACTGTCAAGATGGCAGGAACCCTTGATAAAGGCTTTCCAGTTACAGGCCAAGTTACTTCTGCTTATCAAAGGAACAAACGTTGTAATCCTGTGTTTAATCACACCACAGAAGGACTGAGGTCTCACGTTCTGAGCAATAAATTAAGGTTTGTATTAGAGAATCCAAGAGGAGACAAGAAACAAAAAAGCACCCATGAAAATCATCTCTCCAAAAATTTCCAACACCATACACACACACACACACACACACACACACACACAATAACACTTGCATATATATAAACTATATATAGTATGATATTTACAACCAGCACATGTGCAGGAAATTATAATTATTGGAATCACTACAATGAGATTAGCAGGGTTTGTCTTTTCAAAAGTACACAAATCAAAATTTTATTATGAAATTATTTTAGCCTATGCTGGTGGGTGGGAGTGCTTATTTACTGATGTTGGAAAGTACAGTAAATTATTAGCAATAGGTTTTTATTCTTGCTTAGCTTCCTTTTAGTCCATGTTGTCTATTATTTCATTTCATTTTGGTTTGTTAAGTGCTCAAAGGTAGTTTATATACGAGCACATCAGAAACTAGATTGAAACTAGATTTCAGGATGTGCTCATCTTATGGATGTTTAATTTTACTCCATTGCAAGCTTAAATAATGCTTTTTTGCACCATCTCTGGAAAGCTAATCCACCTGCGGAAGACATCAATGCTAGGCTACCTACATTTATGACACCCATATTGCTTTCAGGGTAACAGTTTGCTTTTTATCTCAATAACCCTTTATAGACTGACAAAGGAGTTTTGTCTCAACTCTGCTCAACAATGTTACTGCACAAGCATGATACAAGGACAGAACCTCGCAGCTTTCAATAACAGGTATTTCTAAAACATCATTTTCACCCACCAGGCTTCCAGTTTTAACCCTTTGCAGTCACTAATACTCATGTTCATTCTAACTCTCTCTACCTCCCTGTGAGGAATTGAAGTTTTCAGGCTTATGGATCCCAGAAATCAGCAAATCCATCTATTAACATAGGACCTAACATACAAATGAACAAAAGAATGAGCAATGAGAAAAAAGTTTAACAAAATAAGTGGTCCAAGAGAGAAAGGGCTTATGCAAAGCCATCAAACAGCAAGCAAGAACAAGAAAGCATCATATACTAAAGCTCTTCTGAGATTTAAAAGAAAATGTTACAATGAGGGAGAAATTTTTGAAAACAAGTTTAAATACTAGACTCTCTGGGGAGAGTGAGTAAGAAACCTCTTTAGAGATCTTTTGCTAAAGAGGAAAAGGGAATCGAATCAATCATGCCAAGGCCATTTCAAATATGTTAGGGTTTGCTATACAGCCTGGGGAACAAAAATGAAAAACAGGAGTAAATGCAGGGGGCTACAAAATGCATAGAAAAAACTGTCATAACTTTCAAGTTATAAAGTGTGTAACAGATGGGGAAGATCTGAAACTATTAATAGGGTGGAATCATATATACATTAGAGACACTAAAATGAAACAAGGGATTTGCTATAACCTGCCTGATCAGAGACAGTCCCAAGAATAAGAGATGAAAGCAAATCAAACACATTACAAAATGAACTAGCAGGCATTAGCTGTAACCCACACAGACAAACTGAAAGATTTAACTGGTAGAGAATAAATTATGCAACATGTTAATAGTCATGTTAAAGGAATGCTTCTTACACTAGAGAGAGAAATACACAGAGAGCAATTCAGTGCCTGGCTTTGTGTACTGAAGACAAGACTGAAAATGCAGAGATGAGCAGCTATCTGAACAAGCCACAAACACAGGGCAGATAAAAAGGAGGAGCAAATGTTAAAACAACCTAGTTACTAAATGCTCGATATGTAGGCCTCTGTTCCTTAACAGTTCATATCCATGATGTGAAGTGAGTAACTAACCTTTAAGACTGGAACTGCTAGCAGTGACCACTATGTTGTACAGTCAGTCCTCGGACTTACGATACAATTGCTTCCTGAAAACCGTGTCTTAAGTTGAAATGTTGCAACTCGGAACCTATTTTCTCATAAGAAACAATGTTATAAATGAGAAATTCGTTCCTGAACCAAGGCCCAATATCCTATTTTCACCAAAAATACCCCAGAATTTTGTACTCAATCAATTATAGATGAGTAATATAGCTACATTAACGTATTTATATTGTAACTAGCAATCATATTGATTTGGAAGGACTTCTTTGAGGTGACTTTGCTGGATTTTTTGAAGGGTTCTTGGCTGGAGTCTTGTCAGGGGTCTTGGCTGCAGGTTCTTCTGGAGTCTTGTCTGCTTTCTTAAAGAAAGCATTTGAGGAAGTTTGGACAGATGTTCTCCAGGGAGATGAGCAACGCAGAGAACTTGGTCGCTGGTGTGGCATCGCAGTGGATCAAGCGTTGTAAAGTCGAAACTGACGTCATAAAGTTGAAACAGAGTGTCAATTTATAGACGCTGTAAGTGCGAAATGTTGTAACTCGAAACATTGTCGAGGACTGCCTGTATCTTTCTTTAAAGTTCAGATTCTTGATTCAGTAACATATGTCCAAGTCCAAATGTTCGTGTTCAAAGTAAGCAAAACCCAGCTACTTCAGAACTGGCAAGAGGGTCCTAATGGCCTGCCAACTGCTAGGAACCTTGCCTAAAAACTAAAAAACAGTTTCTCTCCAGATGGCACATTTAGTTACCTTGGGTCATATGGCTCTGAAGTAGAACAAGTACAGCCAGTCTATGTCATTATTGCTATAGTGAGGGTGAAGCAAGCATTAGACAGAGAGGTGGTAGAAGCTCCATCCTTGGAGGTTTTCAAAACCTGGCTAGACAAAGCTTTGGTTCGGATGATCTAGATGGGTATGGTCCTGCTGCAGGGGGCTGACTAGACCTCCTGAGGTCTCTTCCAACCCTAATTTTCTATGTTTCTGTGATTGCAGAAGGGGCTGGGAAGTAGGGGTACAGGATTGTCTAGACAAGGACAAGCCTGAAGCTGTGCTTATATGCTTATCTTCTCACATCTTGCCTATATCCTCACACTGGGGTACCCCTCAAAAGATCTGGCAGCACCCCAGTGTGCTCCAGCACCCTGGTTGAAAATCACTAATCTAGACGTATGTTCTAAACTTTGCACACATATTCTTCTCCCTTCCCTTTTCAAGTTTCATGGATGGGCAAAATATGGCCCATGGGCCAGATCTGGCCTGCAGGGGGCACCCACTAGTTGATTTGATCCAGCCCACGGCTGACCCCAGGGGGCCAAGGCCAGCCTGGGGCAGCTTGTGCTGTGCTCCAGCCCATGCTTGCTGGCCTGGTCCCATCTGGCATACACAGCCTGTGGCAGGGCTGCTCCTGGACACAAGTGCCATGGGGGCGGAGCGGGTAGAAGGCAGGTGGGAGCTGGAGCCAAAGGCCCATGTGCTGGGGCAGGAGCTGCTCAGCTGAAGCCTCCTCCCAGCCAGGAGAAGCACAGCAGGAGGAGTCACCACTGTAGGCAAGGAGAGTAGAGCAGCACCCAGGCAGCTGCAGCCACATCAGGAACAGCCTCTCTGGAAGTTGTGCATGCTGGCTGGAGCATGGCATGGTCTGGAGCCTGGCAGAGGCTGCCCTGGGCAGGAGTACCAGGGGCCAGCCCCATGTGGAATGCTGTGGGGGCTGCTGTAAACTGCACTGCCTGGGCAAGCTCTGCTGCATGTACCCCCTACCCCCGCTTCCCTTCTCTTACCCCAGCTGGCTCTTGGGACCTATGAGTTGTTGTTGGGGGTGTGGAAAAGAGGGGACATTAAAGCTCCCTATATGGCCCTTGGGCCCAAATAATTGCCCACCCCTTATGTACACACACTGGATCTACTGAAGGACACAGAAAGCTCCATAGGTCCTGTAGTAACTCATATCCTCAAAAGTTTCTCAATTTTTAAAGGCATATCAGAACATATTTTTCAATAAAACTGTTTAAACTGATTATTTTTGCAAGACTTTACCCAACTATTTTTGTAACCAAGTTTTCTTGGCTACTACTGTATTTTACAGAAATTTAAACAAATATTCTGTTTTCCTGTCAAGAGAATTTCCTAAGCTTGTTTCAAATTCCACTGAGGTTTGTTATTTACAGGATAAACTGAGGAAAGCTTCCTATTAATTTAGGGCCTTGTCATATGTTACACTTAACACATGTGCTATTTAGATTATAGTAGGCATAATTACCACTTAGAAAATTTGAGTCCTGCCAGAGTCCTATGTGACTGGGACTAACAAAATGCTATCAGTCCCAGTACCCCCACTGCCCAGGGGCCTGCTCAAGAATCCAGTGTACTGGTAGGGCTGGGACCAATGCATTTCTGATCCAGAGTCTCTAGACTGTATTACCTCCATGAAGCACTAGGATAAGAACTCAACATGTGCAAAGTACTACTGCTCATTTGAAAAGTCCTAACTTTGCTATACTACAATGACACTTAGCACATGTTTTACTGCTTGAACACTTGGATACGAGCATTTTAAGTACAGTTAACATGTGCTAAGTGTAACGTATAACATGGCCATTCATAGTATCCATTTCCTTTTGCCTGGGATACAGTTATTACCAACTTATAAGGAAGTGCCTTCCAGTTATTAGAGTGTAGTGGCAACAAACTCATTTGAGTCAGTTAGCTAATATTTTTTGCTATTTTTTGCTAGTATATGGTATAAAGGCAGTAGGGAAATTGGAATGTTTATTTACTGAATTACTAAAAGCCAGCAAATATACAGCACCCTGGTACTTCTGTTAGCTGAGACCATCCTTCCTGTGTATCCTAAAACACTGCTCTGCTTCTGTGGTCACTGATATAATAAGCACACATTTCAGAAGTCATGTTAAGGAAAACAGAATCTCACAACCCAGTCACTCTCATTTTAGTCTGAAAAATCCTTTTAAAAGTGTACATGAAGAATATCCATCCAGGAAGAGCACATACCAACTGCTGAAACTTTCTTAGCTTGATGAAGGGTTTTTGAAACTGAAAGCTTGCTTAATAACTATTCTCCAATGATTTGAGTTGGTCTAATAAAAGATATCAAATTCACCCAAGGAACCTTGTCTACCATGAAGAATATCTACATTTAAATAATTTCCTGTAAATGTAAATTCTACACTGGGTATGCACAGTTCAAGTTACTAAAATTGATAGTTGTAACAGATACTTCTGATTAAATAAATATTGGGTGGAGGAGAGGAGGGGGAGAAAGAAACATGTATGCAGTATACAAAATTCCCAAATAACAAATGTTATTAGCTTTCTGAAATCACAACAGCACAATCACTGCCTTCATACCCTCAAGAATGTTCAACCTCAAAACCCCATACCCAGCATACTACATGAAACCCTCAAATAAGAGCACTTCATATATCCCCAACAAAAGTCTTAGTAAAATAAGTCCTAAATTCAAGAACAGTAGATAATATAGGGTGCGTCTACACATGCTATTAATGTGCCATGATAAACTCTGGCACAGCTCGTGCTGGAGTCAGCCTCTCCTGGACGTGGCATCTTCATGTGTACCTGGGACCGTCCTGGGTGCAGGTGAAAACACTGTGCCTGGGAGCAGCTGACCTGGATCAAGGGGCTGAGGAGTCAGCCCTGGGCTCCAGGTGGCAGCAGTGGGTGGCAGAGAGGTTAGCTGGGGCATGAGGGTGCTATAGTGCGGGGCTAAACCCTGCACTGTAGCACCCTCACACCCCAGCCAGCCCAGGTCACAGTCTCCACATGCATTTGATCACATGTAAATCTGCTGCAAGATATTACTCGACTCTGCTGCAGGATAGTACTTGTCTTGGGCAGTGCTATCATATGGCGGAGTTAATTAATTTACTGAGCCCCCGTACAGGTGCATGTGTAACTGTAATGCTTTACTGTGAAGCTAATTAGCCAATTCTGCAGGAAAGCATCTGTGTAGATGTATCCACAAGGGTTTAGTTAGTACTTCTTGTGCACTGATGGTACTAACTCTTCCTATACTTTCAGGAACTGAGCATCACATTTCACTAGAGACTTGTGGAGTCAGGCATGCACAAAATGGTACTAAGTGTCATAGAGATTTTCTGCGTGATTTTTTTTTTGAGGATTCATATATTTTATTAGACCAATTGCACAGTTGGAATAAAGCTGCAACAAGCTTTTGAAAGACAAGGTATTCTTCATCAGGTCTCAGAAGCAAAGCAAGCAAGCATTATGAAAGTAAAGAGCTCAGGGTAGTACTGTGAAAATGGAGAGGGGGGAAAATTGCTGGGGTGGCAGATAAACAATTATCAGAAGAAAAGCAGCTGATTGCTGCCAGATCAAGACCCATCGAAAGGGAAGGGGTTCATCAATACCTGTTGTACACAGGAAGAAATTCAGGAATCAAATACAGGCTTTCCAAAATCCTACAGTTCTGGCTAGCAGTTTCACCTAATATTTCACTGATCATTGCCTCTTCTCCCAAATAACAGACAGGATAATGGACTTCTAATAAATATGATAAGAATGCATATACTTTATTCTTTACAAGATCTAGACTGGCGATACTCAACCAAGGGTAGTGCCTGTAGACGTGCGGGGAGGTTACTCTGACATAATACAATTACAGTGTATCAGAGCAGACTCAATTAACTGAATCAGCTAATTAGCATGCTCTAGCAGTCTCTGCATTTCATGCATTAGCATCCATGCACTTCAAAATGGTGGCAGAGGTGCTTTAATTAAAGCTCATTTGATAAGCTTTAACTAAAGCGCCCCTGCTCCCATTTTGAAATTCAGGGACACCAATACAAGAGATGCTGAGGGTGCTTTAATTATAGCAGCTCTCAGAGCCACTCTAATTAATGTTTCCCCCCCCAACTCTGAAACACATGTAAAAACACCCCAACATCCTTTCATAGCAACTCAGGAGTACAGTGCAATATTAGCTCTGTTATGGTTCACAGACACCTACATGAGGAGTCTAAAACAGTAGTACCATTGATCTACACAAACAGTTTTTGCAGTTCAAAAGGCAACAGAATTTGCAACTGGACTCAGTGATCTGATCCACAATAGATCAGAAGCTTAATCTTAACAGTTTATTACTCTTTAATGGAGAAAAGGGTTACCTGTTAAATTAAGGCTAGTACTCTCAAAATGTTGCAAAAAACCCCCCAACCAACCAAACAAAACCCAACAACCCAGAGAAAGCATGAGTTATCACATTTTTAATCACAGAGCATTCATTCTAAGTATTGGCATGGGAAGATAGTGTTATTATTCAAACTGGTTTTCATCTTGCACACAGGGCTGGCTCACTTTATCCTGTGGAACCTGCAGCCAAGGGGCCCCTGCAGTCGTGAACACTCCAAATCACTGCTGTAGCAAGGGAGGGTTGCCACCACTCTGCATTACCACCGCTGGCTTCTTTGGCTACTTGCCACCGCCCTACCACTACCGACAGCTTCTTCAGCTGCTCACCACCCCTCCATCAGCTTCTTTGTATCAGGGGCCCCCAAAACTATATTTTGCAGGGGGCCCCAAAATTGTGGGCCAGTCCTGCTTGTC
>JAGPOW010000261.1:77242124-77276819 GCA_030014935.1 Caiman crocodilus | reverse complement strand
CAAGGAATCTTGTCTGCCTGTGTCCTTAGACCAGCACGGCTACAATCTAAACTTCTACTTTCAGAACCAGTTCTTTAGACTATAAGACACAATGTGGATGATTTAGAAGGCTGCACCCTCCAAATCCATATTATTATTAACACTAAAACTGCGAGAGTTGCTTTACAAAAATGTTGGCTGACCCAGTCAGCTTAAAAGAAAAACTAGAACTATGAAACAAGTCAAAACAAAGGACACTCAGGGAAAAAATGATTGATCAGTCAATGGTCCGGAAGCATTCAAGACAGAAGTACAATGTGATGGAGGATACTAGGGGTAAAAACAAACATCACATTCGAGTCTACTGCAGTTGATCCGAGTCCCAACATCAAAACCTGGGATTGACATAGCTCTTTACATACACAGCTTGTCTCTGGAATGGATGGCAATTTGAATTTAGCCACCATTGTCCTGGGAAAAAGTACTGTAATATTTGATAATTTTCAGGTACTTAAAGCAGGATAATGGGCTCATCCATTTGTAGGATCTCAGGATAAAAAGCCTTTGTTTTTTTCTCCCAGGAGAAATCCAGTGTTTGTTTTTACCCTAGGAAAGCGGTTTCTAAACTCTAACAGATTGCGCACCACTACTTTAAAATGATACAACCTTAAGTACCATCAGTAAATTTTTCAGTAATTTTTTGTCATACAAAGTAATTATAATAAATCTGTTAATGTGTACCACTGACAGGTTGTCCATGTACCACTGGTGGTACCCATACCACAGATTAGGAACCACGGCCTAGGAGACCCTGAAATGAATGAAAGACGACACAAAGCAGAATAAAAGCACCAGGCAAATGGAGCACTAAGGATATTAATTCTACACTATATCACTAGACTCCTGAAACGGGGCACACTCGAGCATGTCACTAGTACTTCTAGAAAGTAACACCTCTCAAGCAATAGGAAGCTATTGGCATGTGAAAACAAATCTGGAGATGTGGCAGTGAAGCCACACTGGTGCACTCCCCTCCTGCTGCTCCACTGTAAGGCAAGCTTGACTAGACAACCAGATAGAGAGCCTGAATGCAAGCAGGAGCAAATGGGGCATGCTGGAATGCAACTCTCTCTGGAGCATCAGGGATGTGGTGTAACAACATATCTTAGAGAATGGGTAGCTCAAAAAGAAGGAGGAAGAGAAATGAAAACTACATTATATTTGAATTGAAAATTCTTTAAGTTGGAAACAATATTTTTGTTCCGTTTGTACAGCACCTTCACCAGGGCTGTCAAACTCATCTGGCCCTGTGGCTCAGAAAAGTTGAACACTGCCAAACCATGGGCAGATCAGGCCCATGGACCATCCCCCCTTCCTCATGCCTAATCCAGGTGGTGCCCATCTGGGCCAGTCTAAGATGCCAGCTCCAGCAAGTGGTGCAGCCCAGGATGTGGCTCCGGCAGGTTGCCCCAGTGAAGCTGATCCGAAGCTGTACAGCCCATGCCACTCCCTGGAGCTGGTTCCCAGGTTACAATACTTGCCAGGGCAGGGTCCTGAGTTATGCCACCTGTTGAGGTGCAGGGGGCACAGCTATGGAGGGTGGCATCGGCAGCACAGCCAAGGACCAACCCTAGTAGGTGATGTAGCCCGGGACCTGACCCCAATAGACTACCCCGCATGCTGACAGACCCAGGCTGCAGTGTTCACTGCACTGTTCACTGGAGCCATGTCCTGGGCTGTGCTGCCCACACTGCTCATTGAGGGTTGCAGGGACCAGTAGCATGGGTGATGCAGCCTGGGACTGGCCCCAGTGAACAATTCAGCCTGGGACTTAACCCCAGCAAGCACTGTGGGCAACACACATTCCTGGCACCGTGTGAGTGTTGAGTCTGGCACAGCAAAGGGGGTAACACCAGGCACTCAATTATATGGCTCTGCAGGCTGAATCCAAAGGCCATGTATTTGATGCGCCCAACCAATACTATAAAGGCAGGTCCACAGCTGGGAGCCAGATCCACACCTATTAGCTAGGTGCTAGGTGTATTTACTCAAATACAAGGCAAGGTCCCCCCTACCCCCAGCATGGGAAAAAAGACCCTTGTCTTATAATTACACATAAGGAAATTCCACTAAATAGACTGTCTATCACTAAATTTCTACCAAAAGCAGCATGTATTCAGCAATGGAAACCAACTATGAAGTTGATTAAATGCAGCCAGTGCTGAGCATGACTATAAAACACATGTACCACATTGGGCAAACAGGCTGATGGAAACTTTTTTTTGGCATGGCCGTTAAAAAAATAAATAAATAAAAAAATAGGATGGGTGTTTCCTCTTCAGGGAACTGACACTGGGCCTGGAGATACTGCAATACTAAGCTGGTACCAGGAGGGCCAGGGCCAGCCCTGACACCCTCCCCTTGGTGCCAAAAATGCTGTTTGATTGTAACCAAAAAGACCAAGAAGTTGATGGAAACCTACAGCAAGGAAAAGTCAGTGTACTCCATCTGAATAAGACATATGCAATGCCCATTAAGTGCAGTACCCCCTCAGTGCTGACTCTCTTTCAAGTCATGGTAAGGTACAACATTATATACAGTTCACCCAGAATCCCTCTCTGGGTGATTCTCTCAGCTTTCTCTCCCTCCCTCAGCCTGGTACCCCGATTAGTGTGGCCCTGCCCTCCATGAGGTGAAGCCACACCAGACTGCCTTGCACCTAATCTATACACAAATTTCTAGAGCACCCCAAGACGTGCAACACAAACACCTGGTTCCAGTCATCAGTGGGGGCTTTCTGAAGTATGCATACACATATACAAACTAAGCAGTGCTGAGCTGTGGGGTCACCATGAATTGAAATGTTATAGACTCTGGTGGGGCCAAGCCCAATGAATTATGTGGTAAATTGTAAGCCTTTGGCTTTTGACAAAAAAAAAAAGTAATATGCATCAATTCTGGATGAACTAAGTGCATGCAGATTGCAAATTGCTACAGCCATGTTTAATTTCATAGTTATTGTTTTCAAATTTGCTCCTCATTTCCATGTGCTTAAAGAGAGCAGAGTCTGACAGTAAGGAGAGCGGGAAGGGGTTGTCAAAGGAAAAAGTTGGAGGGGAAGCAAAGAACAAGTCGCTACCTGACCTCCTAAATTTATTTTCCCTGATGTAGTAGTGGGAAGGGGACAAATTCAAGACAAACCTCCAAGAATTAGATCAGGAAAAAGGAAAAAAGAGTATGGAAGATGAAGGGGGAAAAAGGCAAAACCATGGATAGAAGCCAGAGAAAGAGGGAAAGCAGCAGAAGCAGGGGGAGAAGGGGACAGGAGAGCAGATAAAAACATATGGAAGTTAGTGACAGCTTCCTCAGAGTTAGAGACAGATGGAAGAGTGGGAAAAAGGCATAAGGGCCCTGTCAGATGCCTGTTGTCTAGTCAAGATGCTTTCTCATTTAAATCAACTGCAAACTATCAGTCATAGGATACTAGCATGCTACAGGAATAAGTACCATTCCCTTGGCAAGAATAGAATAGTTGTGCATGAAAAATCTGCAGGTTATCTATAGCAGGGGTTGGCAACTTTTATAAGCCATGGGTGGAACACCCTGGCTCCAGTTGAGTGCAGGTTTGGGTGGCTTTGGCAGTGTATCAGCAGCGAAGGGGTTTGCCTGTGCCCGAAGTAGCCAAGAGCTGTGTCTGTACTTCGGCTTCTTCTCCCACCCTCCTGCTCCCTGACAGGGGCAGGAGCACAGTTTCCAGCTGATGGGCAACTGAGCTGGACCAGGCAACTGGACATTGCATCTCCAGCGTTGCTACTACCCCAGCTTTGCTACTACCCCAGCTTGCCATATCCTTACCTGCAGTGCAGGCACAGCTGAAAGACCTGACTTAATTTCCACACCAGCAGGAAGCTGTGCCTGTACCGCAGCCAGAGCTAATGAATTGGCCCACAGAACCAGAAGGCTTTGCCTTGGCTTGCACCCCTACAGCCAAACAGCAAGGAGCTGTGCTGAGCCTGGGCAACTGGAAGATGTTTCCATATCAATATTGCTTCTTCCCTGCCCTCCCACCATCCCCACCTCCAAATCTCAGGCCATATCCAGTCTGTTGGCTGGCCATATATTGCTGACCCTGATTTACAGGATATTGAGTAACTCCTCCCCTGCAACGCAACGCCTTGCCTTAAGAGAGTTCGCCACAGAACTGCCCAAATGGCAAATATATCTGAATATTAATGCCAGCCAAAATGCTAATCACTGCCAGGCAGACAGATTTCAGAACCTGAAGCTGTATCCTAAAGCTCCAAACATACCCAATGGGTGGCCAAGGGTGATGACTGCAAAGCTGAAAGAAAATAATTTAGTTATGCAATTATCTACATACCATATGCCAATTTGCTTAGCAAGTACAACTGCAGTTCAAAAAAATTTAGTATAAGACCTTTATATGGGTTCATATGCTAGGGCTGATGCACAGAATCCTGTGAATCTAGAGACAGAGCAATAGAAGGGATGACAGTGTGAAAACAAAGCATTTTCCCTTGAGATTACTGGTATAAATCCAGCCCAGATTAGAAATGACTGGTAAACAGAATGGCTCTTTAATGCACTATTCAAAATTGCTGGTTCAGCTCCTACTGGTATTATTCAACCTGCTCTTTGTCTAAGTTACAGGTGCTGTCGATTTTGTTGGCTAATAGAATGAAAAGTACTATTTACTTCATTCAGACTCATGCATGAAGTTATGCTGTGCAGTAGGAATTCATGAACAGTTGCTGTATCACATGTAAATTTACTAACTGCAGTGGGAAGGAGGGAAGGGGGAGGGGAGGAAGAGAGATGTGCTTTGATATGAAAGCTGTTACAATAAGCCAGCACTTCACAACAGCTGGCCATGCCCTGCCACAGTAGTGGCTGACAAGTTTGGCTTAGCCCATAGCCTCCACTGGTGAATCAAAATTTTGTCATGGAAAATTTAAGTTTGCTACAACAAAAAATTGTCAGAAATAAAAGAATGCGTCTCTATCTTGCAAATGCCTGTGCATGTATCAAACATCATTTACCTGAGGAAACTATTGATTGCAATGGGATGATCCACATAACTAAAGGTAAGCTTGCACATTTTTCCTGGATTGGATGTTAGTTCTTAAATCCTGTAAACCATTAGGATGAGATATATGAGTCTAAGTTTTCCTCTTCATCTGTTTATTTACACACAATACTCTTACAGTCTATGAGTTTGAATATACTATTATTTTATATATTTAAAACCCCCCAATGTTTTAACACTTTACATTTTCACACTCAGACAGATGCTATACAAAAATCCCTAAATTGCAGCTGCTTAAAGCAAGGCGTGGCAGACATTGACTTGATGGCATTTGCGACTAATACCACTAGTAACAAACCTCTGTTGGATGAGATGAACAGCCTACCTTTCTGATCACATCCCTATTTTCAGTCAGCCATTGGTCACAAAATACAGTGACTAGTTATTGGCCATGAAACCTAACCAAGGTGTATATGGCAAACATTAGAAAAGTATTCTCTTTTAAGGATGTGACAATGAAAACTGACCTCTGGTGATCATTGACTGAGAGAAAGTAAGGTCAATACTCACCTAAAGGTATAATTAATCTTGATATTGTCAAGAACAAATTATACCACACTACTCAAAAATCTATTTTACTGAAAAATGTGTACTATAAAAAGATTTCTCTCTTTTTATAGGATTAGCAATGCAATCCTTCTCTGGACTTTTGAAATATAGGAATAGGTCTAAAAGAAGTACATTATTTCTGTTTCCCTCCTATTTGTATCTGTACCTCTATCCACCAAAACAAAACCTGAGACAGCAACCAAAATCAGAGGTAGAGAAAATTAGCTCAGAAGTCCTAAAATGGTGGTGGATTAATGTATTTAGCATAATGTTTCAAGTAGTTTTGATGACTTACTTTATTGCCATGCTCCTGACAAAACTTGGGTATATGAGAAGGGCTAAAGTTCTTTGAATTCACAAAGTGATAGATAAGGCCAAAATATATTTTACATATTATAGTCCTATTGATTCAAACACAGCATTTATTTGTTTTTGAAAACACATACTTACATTCTACAAGTTTGACAAGTCAGTTACTGACCCTGCCTTAGTGGCCTCTAATAACAAATCACATGCTGTCTTTCAGTCATCGTCTCAAAGCACTTTTACAATTGATGTAATCTGTACAGGTTGCAGAACAGAATACAACCAGAAGAAAAAAGGGAAAGCAACTCTGGTTCTTCATTCTCCTTCCTCCTCAACCCACAGGCCATAAGCCAAACAGGAGCTCTGGCTCCTGAAAAGCATAAACTGCTACATAGAAAAGCATAAACTGCTACAGAGAACATAAGGATCAAACTGAATCTCTGCCAAAATACAAGACGAAGTTAAAAGTATAGTTTAAGTTTTCTGTTTATTCAGGCATATGACAAAATATTGAAAAACTGTGGTTTATACTTTTATGGTATTACAGATTTTGCCAAGGTCAGATAATATGGGAAATTGAGAATGTCTAATCTTTTATAACCAAAAACACATGCCCGTCATTTAATGTAATATTTTTGCATACAAAATTCCTGGGGAAAGACATTATCTATTGGGTTGTCATGGCAGCCAACTGACTACACATGTTCTGACCCCAGGAAGAGTCACCAAGAGTTTCATAAATACTACTATGTAGACAAACACTTCTGTTGAAGATAGCTCTGATATATGACTAAAGAGAAAATCTATATATAAAAAAGAAGAAAGAAATCTAAGCTCATGCTGCAGGAAAATGACTCTGGATATTGGCTGAAAATGGAACTCAAAGACAAATGTTCAGATCAATTAGCATATATGTCAGATTTTAAAAGAGAATGGTTATTTATTTTATAACTAACTAATGATAGCTCTTTGAGAAGTATTGTCTCAAAGAATGGATGGGGTACATAACAAGATTTGATAGTTTTGAACAGTGCTATTTTTTGGGACAGGATCAGTGCCAGAAATGTCCTTGTCTAGACTCACCTGACATTAGAGAATGGTTAGACTCTCTCCACCATTGTATAGTCCCTTCTCCAACCATCTAAGAGGAGCAAGATGCTTTAGTAGCAAGGAAAAGGAAGGTAGTTCAGGGATTCCACATGCAAGGCTTCTGACAGTTTGCTAATGAAAATGTAGTGGGAGACTAAGAAAATACAGATTAGACAAGAGTACTGTAAAGTGGATACATAACTGGTTAGATTATCCTGCTCAAAGAGTAGTCATCAATGGTCCAGTGTCTAGCTGGGAAGAGGTATCAAGTGGTCTGTCCTGGGGTGAGTACTGTATAATATCTTCATTAACAATTTAGATGATGGGATAGAGTGCAGGCTTAGCAAATTTGGAGATGACACCATGTTCGGTGGAGCTGTTGATACTCCAGAGGGCAGGGCCAGGATCCAGAATGACCTGGATAGGCTGGAAAAAAAATGGTCCACAATCAATCAGATAAGATTCAGCAAAGAGAAGTGCAAAATCCTGCACTGGGGATGGAATAATTGTATGCATAAATACAGACTAGGGAATGACTAGTTAGGTTGCAGTACTGCAGAGAAGGGCCTGCAGGTTACAGTTGACTATAAGCTGATAAAAGTCAGTGTGCTCCTGTTGCCAAATACCCCAACAGCAGGTTAGGTTGTATTAATAAGACCGTCACCTGCAAATCAAGGGAACCGATTCTTCTGTTCTGGACCCCACACTTTGAGAAGGATGTGGAAAGATTTAAGAGCAACAAAATTATTAGAGACTTGGGGAACCCAACTTATGCTGAAACAACTGTGAAGAGAACACTAAAAAGAGGTCTCATAACAACCTTCAAATACCTGAAGGGCAATTGTCAAGAGGATGGAGAAAATAATGGCCTCAGTCTGCAGCAGAGGAAATTTAGGTTGTAGATTATGAGAAACTTTCTGATTATGAGGGGTCAAGCAATGGAACAGACTAACTAGAGCAGTAATGCAATCTCCATCAATGCCCACATGGATTCCAGTCTTGTTCCCTACCACACAGTTGTGTTGATTTGAAGATGTGCGGTTGGCATCCTAATGAACTGCAGAATAGGTCAGCCAAAGAAGGCATTTAATTTGTAAGCCTCTACCAAAAACTGAAAAGAAATGAGGATGAATTCCACAAGAGGAATGCTTCCCCCTCTCCCCGCAAACAGAGACTACTTGAGTTAAAGTAATATTAACCTTAGTATAGTTATGTGCATCTCCCTGGCTAACTCATATGTCTTTATAGAACTGGAGACTGACTTAGATACAATGTGTTTGAGACTAGTAATGAACTATTTTAGCAAATGAAGGAGAAAATCTGGGCATGGTCCTCAAAGATTTTGTCCTATGAATGCAAAAATCAGTGCCCTAACTAGATGTACTGTGTGAGGTTTAGTTTCTACTGAGTGAAAATTGTGAAAAAAAAGCTGGGAGATGAATTAAGTGGTTCATATGCAATTCTGAAAACAGTCTTGGGTAGGAACTTGAGGTCACTATAAAACACTGCACAAGGAAGAATGCACAACTCCTCTATACTTCTAGCTGATGTAATGGCTACTACAAAAAGAGTTTTCAGAGCTTTGAGAGAAGGTACAGAGAACAGGTTGCTGAGGGGATCATAAAGAGAAGCAACCCATCAATACTCCTCCTAGTCTACTAGAGGTCTCAGCAGGAATAAGAAATCTTTGTTCACTGGATTGTAGAAAAACACAATATGGCCCTGGACAGGAGCCTGATCTGAATTTACTGCTGCTAGAGGGACATGTATGGAACTGATATCAAATGCAGATTGTTTCAGACCTGGGAGTGCAATATTGCTGCAACTGATATCAAGGGAGATAGCTGGGGATCATGTGCCCAAACAGAAAACATCTTCCATTTAGCTTTGCAAGCCAGCCTGGTGAGGTTTGCCTGTTTTGGACCAGAGTATTCTGAATCTTAGCTGAATAGTATTTTGATGGATGACAGTGAGGCAATATCCAGACTATCATAAAAAAGGAAGCTGAGGGATTCTGCACAAGTAGCAGATTCAGACACAGGCATGGGTGAACCAGGCGGCCGCCCAGGTCCAGGACAGAAAGGGGGCATGAAAATGGCATTTTTTTTTCTGTTGTCTGATTATTTTTATCATTATCTGTGGCAAAGGGGGGCCTGATACTAAAAGTTCCCTTGGGGCTATGAGGAATCTAGATACAGTGCTGATAAGTAGGTGTTGGGAGGCTATTCTGTATGGTTTTTCACATCTGAATCCCAGAACTGCCAGGCCACTGCTCAGGCTACCACAGGATATGGTGCATACAGCTTATTGTGGAGCAAAAAGAAGGCAGGGATTTACTGCAAGGCAACTGCAGCCCAATCACTGCCTGCTTGCACATTTGTATCCCATAGCAATTGGAAGTCAGTAGTTTAGATTTCAGTGAAAGAGAGGATGAGTAGTATAACTTAACTTCCACTTGCTGTAGAGTAAGAGGGGGTTGCTGCAGAAAAGCTAACACATCCTTTTTTAGACCATGGTAAAGTCTTTCTCTGTCTGGACCCAGGGGGATAGGTAACTTAGGAAATTAACTAGACATTCTCCAGGCCTCAGCAGTCCAGAGAGATTCTAGACCAAATTTAAAGAGAATGTACTCACTGTTGGCACAAAGCATCACACGAAGAATAGGTGTTAAATGATCAAGAACGAGCTACAGTACTATCTGAACATTTTTCTAAGAAAGAAAAATGTATTTATTTAGCTCATGGACAATAAGCACCCAACTAACTATTAATGATAGTTCTAAGCAATCCTCACGCAGTGCAGAGGTACACAGCAGGGGCTCTGTTTCTCCTCTGGTAACAGCAAGAAGGAACCGGAGAATAATTTGGCCTTTTCTGCCTTTCATATCCTCAGACTGGGGGGATAAAGAACCATTCAGGGAACAAACACATTCAAAATAGATGCTGCTGGCTAAAAGAAACCAGCCTTGGATGGATGAGGGCAGATGAACATCAAAGCTAAGTACAGAGGTTCAAAAAACCCGAGGCAAAATTGATTCAGTCTTTGCAGTTTTTTTAAGCTGCCTACATTGAATTGGTAACAAGCTGACGTTCAGTGTTAGGTAGACAAAACAGGCAGAAGCCTGCACTGGCCCAGGCCAGGAGCCTGGGGGTACTCATGTACGCCACCCCTCGTGGCCAGGCTGCCTAAGGCTGCTAAACCAGAAGCCCAGGCCTAATTGGGAGCTGGGGTCTTGCCCTCCTCCCCCACAGCTCAGCTGGGTTCACCTCAGCCTCACCCCTCCCACAGCCGTCAGCCTCCGAGGAGGAGGAGGAGGAGGAGGAGGGTGCAAGGGAGGCAACCCCCTTCGCCCACACTAGCCCTCTCAGCTGGGGTCTGCCCCAAGCAGGAAAAGCACCCACTGGGGGGAACATTTTGCTCCCCTCATCACCTTCCCCAGCCCTCTGCCTGCAGAGAGTGAGGGGGGGGGGCAAGGGGTGGGAAATCCCTCCCAGTGCCACCCCCCCAGTTGGCATTTGCCAAGCGTGCATGGGACAGCACTCAACCAAGGAAACTTTTCAGCCCCAGCAGCTCAAGCCCAGCTGGGATGCCCCAGCCCTGCCCCTTCCCTAGCCCCCACCACCAGGGGTCTGTCTGGTATGGGAGTAAAGCACCCACCTGGGGGGAGGCAAGAAGCCCCTGGGTGGGGGCTTTCTCCTCCCCCCAACCGGGGCTGGGGCAGCAGGAAGGTATAAGTTCCCCCCACACAAGTTGCAACTTGAGGAGAGGGTTGAGCTGAGCCAATCCCTGCCCAGCTGACTGGGTTGCAGAAACTCTCCACCACAGGAGCTTTTCTCCTCCCCTTGCTATACAGCTTGGGGCTAAGCAGGGCCTTGGGCATCTGTTCCCCTGCCCCCTCCCTGCTGAGCTGACAGGCCCAGGCAGGAAACAGGCTAGGAAGCCAATACTTTAGTGCCTCAACTCTGATAGCTGGGGGCAGGGTCAGTCTTGCTTTGATGGGGCAGACAATGCAGCCCAGGGCTGCAAAGCATCCTAGGATGTTGGGGAACTGTGAGTTAGCGTGAAGTGGGAAGGGATCTGGGACAGAAGTTCCATAAACTGGTTTAACCTAAATCACATCTGATATTACATCCAACCAGTTTATCTTAAACTGGTTTCAGGCATTTTAAAAGAGGTTTATGTGCACTGAGCTTCTGTTCTGTTACATGTTTAAACCAATTTCCAATCACAACAGTTTGTGTGCTACTTCTGTCCCTAGCCCAAGACTGGAATAGTCCACTTGGACAACAATTTTAAAAACAGCTCTGTTGAACAAGGTCAGTTTCATGGCTCTTTTCAAAATGTTGAAGTTAGGATTATAAACTTCCAGGACATTTACAAGATCCATGTCTTTTTTTAAAATCACATTTTTCTTTCCTTAATAAAAACAAAAGCTAAGCAATTGCACTGGTTCTAGTTCTGGAATTTTGCCACAAAAAGCCTCTCTAGTCCATGGGACTAACTACATTTGTTTAAGATTCTAGCCCACTATTACTAGAAATTAATGTTAAATCATTGGAGAATTCTCCCAGGTTTCCAATAAATATAAGAATAAATTGCTGCACTGGAATATGTGACATCTGACCTTGAACAAAAAAAAAAACCCCTCACAACTCTGATTATCATCTTATCTCATTATGCCACCTGACTTCACCTGCAAACTGGTTACTAATGGTCTTTTTGAGGCCGATAATGCAATTCTTAAAAGTTCCAGGAGTGCCTATGAAGTTCATTTTCTAAATAGTATACCCTGAATAATGCATTTATCTACTGGTTCAAGAAACAAAGGCTGGGAGAAGGGTCAGCACTGAAACAAAGGTAGTTACTCAAATGACACAAAACAAAATAGCTATTTATCTAAGGGTTTTTTCCCCAAAAGTAGTTGTGTTGTTTAATCAGATGTTTAAATTATTATACCACATACTTATGAAAACAGATAGCTGTTATTTCTGCTTCCTTCATGTATTACAATAGCTTAATTAAACTAAATTAAAATAGTATTAATCTTAAATTCCATCTTCCATCTACACTGTTATGTGTAACATTCTATTTCCTCCACTTACCTTCACTACCTCTATCATAAGAAGAACAGCTACATACATTAAGAGGTATAAATGGGGAAAGTAAAACAAAAAGGAGTGTAAAAAAATCACTAGGCCTTCCACAACTGTAAGTATCTTGCTCTTGAGTACATAATTCTCAAGGAGTACTCAGAACCAGGACTGAACTCGAGAAGCTGCTGATAGGGGTAGAACAAATTCTGCAGACCAGTACAAGTGGTCTCTCTCTTTTAACTAGCAAAAACTTTAGTCCCATCTGGTGAATCAGCCCTCTTTGCACTGCTTTTGGCCATGATCTCCACTGTTTCTCTATCCCTCCCACAGGTAATGATAAGAAAGACTAATCTCAAGCAGGTGAAACTTTTGCCTCTTTCATTATTTTGCTCTTTACTCTTTCCTATTTTCCCCCCACCACATCCAAACAAGTACTATCAGCATTTAGTATTAAAAGTGCTATTGCACTCTTTACTAAGGCAATATGCTGCTCTGTATCAGCAAGGGGAAGTGTCATTGCAGTTAAATGTATGTCTAGAATAGAATACTAAACTAGACTGCACACCCTCTATAAGTTAGTTAGAGAACTTGAACGTAAAGTTTTTGAGAATTTTTTTACCAACCACATACAATAAAAGAAGAGTTAAACTGCTAGAAGAATGTTACTGAATAATTGTTTCAGTTTTTAATTATTGGTACTGACGTAGAATAGGGGTGTCAAATTTTTTGGGCTTTGTGGACCAGATCCAGACCACAGGGCTTCTCATGGTCTGCATCTGGTCTATGGGGCCTCCTGCAGTGCAGATCACCTACATGAAGAAACATTAATCCCCATGGTTGCCAGGACCACTGTTTCAACATGGCTCTAGAACCCAGATAGTTAGCACTGCTATTTGCCTCCTCCCGTTTCCCTTAGCTGCCAAAATTATATCACATAAGGGTGAGGCAAGGCAAGCATTAACTACATCGGTTCTAGAACCATGACTTTATAGTGGGAATTAACACTGTTGCTGCAGAAGCTCTGGCAACTGCGATGTGATCCCACTGGGCTGAACCCAGCCAATAGATGTAGGTGGTCCAGTCCACAAGAAGCCCTGCAGTCTAGATCAGTGTTTCTCAACTCACGAGTTATGACCCAAAAGTGGGTTGCAAGAATATAGAAACAGGTCGCAAAAACACTTTTAAAAATGGATTCACCTTTGAAGGAGAAAAATGAGGGAAACTGTGGTTTTGCCCTTGCAAGCTGTCACAGTTCCAGCCTGCAAGGGCCTGCTTAGGCCTGCTTGGGCCCCCCTCCCCTATGCCCACCCCCTGCCTCCCACGCTGGGGGCCTGGGGGCAGGGGGGCAGGACTGGCCATTGGTGTTTACAAATGGGTCCCAGTACAAAAAAGGTTCAGAACTATTGGGCTTGATGACCCACATCTGTGGTCTGGATCCAGCCAGAGGGCCATATACTTGACACCTGTGAACTACATAAATAGAAGAGTG
Source organism: Caiman crocodilus (assembly GCA_030014935.1). Taxonomy (NCBI): domain Eukaryota; kingdom Metazoa; phylum Chordata; order Crocodylia; family Alligatoridae; genus Caiman; species Caiman crocodilus. The sequence goes on along the minus strand of JAGPOW010000261.1, from coordinate 77,263,207 downwards.
ATATGTGATGCTGGAGTGCAGTCATGTAATGAGACAGTAGTTACTATAGGGAAATACCTAGCTGTAAGCAAAGGAGCAATGAATTGACATTGATACTGCAATAAATGCATACATGCGGCGCACATGCACCATTTATATCTGTGCTTTAAACAAAAGTTTAGCACCTGCATGAGACATATTACCAAATTTTTCCAAATCCAAGATTACATTTAATTTAAGACCACCCCACAATAATTAGATTCTATATATTCTATAAATGTGTTAGCATTTTCCACATATGGAATCTAATTATTGGAGGGATGTCTTAAATTTGTGCACCTCACTGCTGCAGTGGGGAAAACATCCTCCAGCCCCTTGCCTCCCCTATCTGCCTGCCCCCAGCCACTTGCCGTCCTCAGCTGCCTGGCCCCCTGTCTGCTCCCCAGCAGCCTCTTGCTCCCCTGATGCCTGCTTCCCCCTGGACAATTGTTCCCCTTCCCCTCTCCATCCCTGCCATTGCTTACCTTGTGCAGACCTTTGGCTCTGACTCTGGCTCCAGCTTTGGCAAATGGCATGGAGCATATGGTGCCTCTGGCCCTGCCTCAGCCAGGGACCAAAAGCAATGGCAGCTCTGAGCCTGGCCTTGGGCTAGGGTTAGAAGTGGAGCCACAGCAGCACTTCTGCCACTACATGGTCTCCCCAACATTTTCCCCATTGCATACCCGCTCCCCAGGTTTCACACTGCAGTTTCCTGTGCATTTCCAATACCTCTACCACCTGGTCTCCCCTGCCATCCTGGCCCTGGCCCAAGACAGGTGGTGGCTAAAGCCACAGCAACCACCTACCCTGAGCCAATATTTGAATCCAAGATGAGGGTCCCCCTGCCATCTGTTGAACAGAGAAAAAACCTCTCATCTTGGATACAGTAAATACTGTATATTGTATAAAGCTGCACTGCTCTGAACATCAGTCACACAAATGTTAAGACAATTTTCTGACTTAGTGCAGTGTGACTTTATTTTTTAAGTTGACAGCTAGAATAGAAAGTTAAAAATTTTCCCATCAAGAAAACCTCTCTTACAAAGTAGAGAACAGCTTGAATCATCTATCATTTACTAAGTTGTCTGCATATGTCACCTTGTGATTTACCAGAACCCCCAACCTGTTACAAGATAACTAATAAGCTCAGAGTTACCAGTACACAGTCTGCAATAATTTAAACACTACAAACCTTCTAATACTACTTTAAACTAATACTGTTGTACATTAAGTTGTTTACAACCTTAAGTCGTAAATAGATCTTGAGTGTGTTTTCTGGGATTATATGTTGATAGTATAAAAGAGAGAATTTTACACTTAGAAATCCTGACTTTTTCACATTTAAGTTTGCAGTTCTGCCATTACTTCTCCCTACCTCACATTTAAGTCACAGAAATTTAGAACGTATTAAACAGACTGAACCAAACAGGTTCAGAATGTCTTTCTTAGGGCCACCTTTATTTTAGGGCATAAACAAAGAGACCTGCAGAGATATTGTTAGTCTTAGATATAAGGCAAGAGGAAAAAAGAGAAATTCTCTCTCAATTTTTATAATTTAGTTATAAATAAAATACATGTTCAGTATGTTTTCAACATTTTTAGGAGTAGAGCCCCAGGATGTCCGGGCAGAACACTGAATGAATGTATTGCCAAGTACATGAAGCACAATCTTGAAAATTACCTTGAGTCAGGATATTTAGTAAGTGTGGCCAAGCTGCTGGTATACATGTGCCCACCCACGTCAATATGAACTGGTGCATTGGATTTTGTGAGTTGTGCTGGAGTGGGGATGCCTTGATTGTTCAATGGAGATGCAGGCGATCTAGTGATCAGGGGCCTTGACATATTGGGCCGACTGTCCTGTGAAGAGACGGATTTACGTTAGTAATTTCCTTAACAAATGAAACAAAACAAAACAAAACACCTCACAAAGATGCACATTTAAGAGTGAATAGCATCATCTTTTGTCTCAACTTCCAATTTTAATCATGTTAAAGCAAGGACTGATATGCAATTAAAACAAAAAAAAATCTGTTAAACTTTTAACAACTTCACTGTAGTTGCATCGTAAGTTGAAACGCAGAATAAAGCATTGTTATAAAAGCCACAAAAAGAAACCACATTCAACAAAACAAGCTGTTTCTGAATACTGTTCATTATAGACAATTCCATACAGAAACAAATGCTCATTTTTGTATTTTTTAAGAGCTGATAAAAGACACTGTAGACAAGAATGCTAACAATATACTTAAATTCAAAAGCAGTAGGGTTTATGTTTCTTCCCAAACCCTTTGCTATACAGTTAGAATAGAGAAATACAAACCCTTAGCTCTTCCATTCTGCAAAGTCTTCTCTTGAATTTCCCATTCACATATCACGAAAACAGAAGAGGAAACACCTGGACTAGCCAACTGTTCATGTACTGTAGAACACTGGGCATCGACAGCCTTTGAGAAAGACATTTTCCATTTAAAAATTATACAGATAGTGACAGATGCCCCTGTGCGCCCCACGCAGGCTACAGTTCTGGGTAGCTTCCTAGTGAAAGCAAGCAAAGTAGAAAAGCAGCAGATGCTTGCTAAAGAAACAAAAAACTTTTATTCACGCAGGAATGGATGTAATGCCAGTAAGTAGCACACACTTAATCTATGCACAAAGTAGGGTGGGGCAGGGCAAAGTGATTTGCTGAAGCCAGTGAGGCAAGCTATTTTCAAATATCTGGGATTAACATACAAACATGTTCAAGATTTGTTTTGAGACAGTTGCACTTTCTATCTAAAGAAAAGGAATATACAAGCGTTATCCTGCAAATATGCACCAAAAACTAGAAGACTTCATGAATTTGGGGATTTTTAATTAAAGAGGTAAGCAAAGCAAAAACAAAAACAAAACAACCCCCCCCAATCAGGTAACTGCACATAGAAACATATTTTGCCTCTAATTGCAGGAGGTAATTGATCCCCTGTAAACGCCTCACTCAAGCATTCAATAACAAGTCTTTGGAAGTATGTGCGACAATCACAGGGTATCTGGGTTAGTGAAGTTTTTTTTTTCTATTTAAACATCATTTCTATATTTTTCATTGCTCTTGAAACAAAGATTAGGCAGCATGAACTAGGTATGTGCTGAGGTAGAATGATTTATGGGCCACTATTGCAAAATGACATTCAAGTAAACTTTGACACAAGGCATCTGTAGAATCATAAAGGAATTTAACTGATTTTCTCTTCTAAACAAAAAATAGTGAGTTTGGTTCAAAATGAATAAAAGGTAAAGAGATTGGAGAAACTCTGATTAACAGGTATGTTATGCAAAAAATAATATAAATTTGCAGGATATCAGTCTTACTAACAGGAACTATTTGAGGATCTGCTTTGGGGCACAACTCAAACAGGTCCAGACAAGATACTAGATACCCACGCTACATTAAACCCTAGTATCTGCTATAAATCTGGTATGACATAATCAACACCCAAGATGTTACTGATCATTGGATACTTGATTACAAGTATTAAGAAAAAGCTTAATAAAAATATATATGTATAGCTGGAGAGCTGAGAAAGAATGATACAAACTGGAAATAAATGAGATAATGAATAGCCACATCAGGGATGAAATACAACATTTATTAAGTACTTTAAAAAGTACATGATTTTAAAAGCAACTAGAGAGACTGAGATTAAAATTTAAAAACAAGTCCATAATGCAGAGGAAATGCACTGTGTTACCTCTCTTACGAGAATTTTTGTCTGAAAAACACAGCCCTGTTACAATTTAGCACTCTGCAGCACCATGGAGTCTGTAATAGTTTTTCAATTGGACACATTCTACTGTATATCCTGCCTCAGGGTACTCAGGAGAAAATGAGCAGATTTGCAGGGTTAATATTGTAGTTAGACCAGGACCTCATTCAGCATAGCTATGATAGTACAGTGTGTACTGACTGGGGAAGAAAAATGTGCACTATAATAATCACTGCAAGGATAGCAGAAAACTCACAAATGGTGGGCATTTCATACCTGCTGCTTCATTTTTCCCTCCTCAGCATTTCCTTTTTCCAAGCCACCTGAATTTATTGGGCCTGAAGGAAAAATGCCCATATGCCTAATGTTTAGCTGTTAACTAGAATAATGTTAAGCTTCCTCCAACCTGACTCACTATGCACAATTCACTGGATACATTTAATTGACTTTAGCTTGGAGACCACTCCCAAAATTGGGCAATATTATTTGTACTACCCTTGGCTCCTACAAAACTAAGTAGGATGAGGCCCCATTTTACTAGGTCTTGAAGAACCAGCTCAGACTCTAATCAGGAACATCCCCCAAGGGTATCCTTGAGGAGTACAGCCCATAAGAGAGACCGCAAGAACACTTGGACAATTGTTTAATAGGTCAGAGTTAGAAAGGAAATCAATTTGTTTATAGAAGTAACTAAAATGGGGTTGATGACCAACTGTCATAAGCCTCCCACAAAATACACAGGGGTTAGCATAAGTTTAAAAAACAAACATTAAATGAGGGCGAAAGGGCTGAAAAAGTAGTTATAACCAATGATTAATAACAAGGAAAATATTACTGATCAAACACAATGTTCCTATTTGGTTTGAATGGTCCTTTCCAATATCAAAAAGGGTTTGTGTACCATTAAAAGATTCCAATAAATGAACTGATTAGAGCAAATTCCTAATAAACTATCAGAGTGAAGAAGCCTTAGAAACTAAATGTAAAGGCATCCAAATACTTCCAATATGCCAAAACAGTAAGTAGAGAAAGGATGAAAATCTGTTAGGGACCATTCCCATTTTGTAATCTTGCATAGACTTCTGCACAGGAAGGGTTCATTCACATCTAAAACATGGGACATGCAGAATGTGTTTTTCTATTAGTCTGATTTATAACACTGACTCCAGTAGTTTCAGAGGGCAAAATACAGCTACAGCACTCTATGGGCAGCAGCAACTTGCAGAGGTTCAGTTTTCCTTTCATTCAACTCCTGTTGCTTACGGATTTTTTTTAATTAAAAAAAAAATAGAAAAAATAAAAACTGTATTTAAATATTTCAGTTATCTGGGGTGAGTAATCTGACATGCCAATATCAGTAAAATATGTACCAGTAGCAAGGTACCCAATGGGATTCATACTGCAGTCAGCTTTCAAATGATGAACTTGGATTCTAAATCCAGAACTGCATTTGTTACTGAAATTAGGAACTCCAAAGCATTACTGAAGCCTGCTCAATGGATAAATTAAAGACATGAAAGTAAAAACAAACCAACAAACAAAACAAAAAACACACCACACTTTTATATATAAAAATTCAAAATCATGATTCAGTTCATTGAAGGATGTTTCGATGTTTTTATAATCCAATGGAAATATGTAAAACCACCTGCTTTCCTACTGATATTGTGGAATTTTTTGTTTTGTTTTTTTGGAGAAAATAAGGGAGAAGGGGAGGGTACATGGAACAAACCTAGGACTGCCCTCCATTCCTCTCTGCTAGCTTACTCAATGGTAGAGATGATGTCTCCTCACTTCTGAAACTGTTCCTCTAAGGCACGGGTAGGCAACATTTTTTGGCCAGGGTGCCAAAAAAACAATGTCTACCTTGGAAGGTGCCAGAGTGCCACCATGCCAGAACCCAGAGCAGCTGCAGCCAGTCCAAGGAGCCCAGTCTGGGCTTGCATCCTCCCACCTGTTGGGAGCAGCCTGGGCTCCATGACTGGCAGCAGCTGCTTAGAGCCCGGGCTGGTGGTGGTGTGCTGAGCAAAATGGCCTTGCATGCCATGCTTTGCATGTGTGTTGAGGCTAGTTGACCCCTTCTCTAAGGTGTTCAGAAATCCTCAGGACTGAAAAGTCTCTTTCCTAAGCAGCTGTTTGAGGAATACAGATGATAGCCCTCCTCCTCCATTTTGGGTAGTCCTCAGAATCAATTTGGATGTGTTCCAGGGAGAAATAAAAAGGGTAAAGGGATTTTCTAAGTCCAAATTGAGAATAAGCAGCAACCTTTTTGGGAGTTGGGAAAGGAGTACTGACAGGAGCTGTCTCCCAGGGAAGCACTTGAGAGCAATGTCAACTTGCTGGTACATGATAAAGGAAATGCAATTGCCATCAGTGGAACAGGGAAAGTGACTGCACATAAAGTACTGCCAAATATACAAAGCTGAGGAACTAAAAAACAGGGATCATCTCCCCTTTAACTTTCTAGTTACAATCTTAAATTGTTTTGTAACTCAGGTGTAATTTTTACAATTACACATTTACATTTAAAACAGGGAAATTAATTTATTTTGCTTAAATTAGAAATACTGCCAAATCTGAACACAAAAAGTTGAATTAACTCCTTTGTACATCAGTATGAGCAATAGCTGCAAACAAACAAACAAACAAACAAACAAAGACTTTTTAATGCCCTCAGTCGTGCCCAACAAGTGCCAGAACAACCTAGTCCTTGAAGTAACCTAGTTTCAGATCCAGACTCACTCTGCAGCTAGGAACTCTTGTGTCATCATGAGCTGCAGACAGACATCTAGAATCACAGCAAAAGTAGGTTCAAGTGGTAAGCCTGTGTGAAAGCAGCTAGTATTTGCTTTGGATTTGGCCAATTTGGGGGACCGTGATTCGATTCAGTGATTCAAATCACTGTCCTGAATTGATGAATCAGCCAAATCTCCAAATTGCCCCATCCTCCACCCACTCTCAATGGCTGCCCCACCTGGCCCCAACACCCCAGAAAGCCTCCACTGCAGCCAGGTGGGGGAGGGGCAATTCCTGCTGCCCCCCACTGCATGGGGGGCTCTGCCATGAGACCCTTGCCCGCTCCCCCAGCCCCACCCAAGGCTGCCCTGCCTGCCCCAGATCCTGGCTCTTTAAAAAACCCCAAAACCCAAAAAACCCTGACTCACCAGCTCTTCCCAAGCAGGGGGCAATTCCCACTGTCCCCCACTGCTCTATCCTGTGGGGGAGGAGAAGGGGCTCTGCCACAAGCCCCCAGAAGCTCTGAGGCAGCTGCAGCAGCTGGCAAGTATGGGTTTTTCTTGTTTTGTTTTGTTTTGTTTTAAAGGGCTGGGAGCTGGGGCAGGTGGGGCAGCTGGGAGAGTGGGTGGGGGTCAGAGGGTTCATGGCAGAGCCCCCCACACAGCACAGGGCATTGGGTGGCAGCAGGGATCGCCCCCCAATCTGGTAATAGCTGGTGAATGGGGGCTTTTTTTTTTTTTAAAGAGCTAGGTGCTGGGCTGGGTGGTGTAGCCATGGAGTGAAGCTGGGAGAACTGGTGGGGCTAGGGGAGCAGGCAGGGGTTGGGGCCTGGCAGGGGTACCCCATGGTCGTCTCTCACTCCTGCTGGGGGGGGGGGGGGGGGCGGGGGGGGGGGGGGCGGGGGGGGGGGGGGGGGGGCGGCCAGCGGGGACTGCCTGAATCAAGAAAGTTCTCCAAATTGATTCGGAGAGCTTTGAATAAATTTGAACCTTTTAACTGGTCCCCTGATTCAATTCAGATTTGGAGATTTGGCTGCTGAATTGGGCCAAATTGCCTCCAAATCTAATCAGCACCTGAAGCTTCGCACAGGTAGATCAAGTAGATATAACCTATTTTGGACTACAGGTCTTAGCTTCTGGTCATTTTTAGCTTGGATTGGTATACCTCAACAATCTTGCTAGAGAATCATGGCTGCACCACAAAAACTAACTTTTAGCCATCCTCAGGTTATAGGAGGCACACTACCACAGTTCTGTCTCAAGTGAAGGTCTTTGCCTCATTTGACTGTCTTGCATCTTTCTTGACACTTGAAGTTGCAATATTCCACGCTTATGGTGTACTTTGAAAAATAAAAATCGGTCTGTTCTGGACATGGGTGTGAGTAGCATTCTCGTGGCAAATCAGAATACATCTACTCAGGGTACTATCCATTGTAGATGAAAAACCTTGCATCCTACTCTGGATAATAAGCTGGCTCATGGCTTTTCCTACCAATGCTTAATCCCTCTACCTGACCCATTTTAAAGATTCAGAGACAGGAGTGGTCTCTCTATCAATGTTCCTGCATAAGAAAACCTATGCATTACTACATGAATATACAAAAGCACTAGACCCAGCACAGGCAACTGGCAGGGAGGGCAGGGGATGGGCATGTACCCTCCCCATCCTGAGGTTGATCCTCAACTCGGCACCACTTAGGACAGGGCAGTTTTTTTGCTGTGCAGGTCGGTGGCATGTTGGGTGGGAGAAGGAGGGGAGTGGGCACTAAGCCATGGCACAGAAGTACAGGAATGAACATGGGGTTTTTGGCCTGCTCCCAGGCCCACCCACAAATTGTGGCCCCCCCTAGACTCAGGAGGCATCAGTCAGCCCTGAGACCCAGGGTGCAGACAGAAGTTACATTTTTCACACAAGCAGACCCCTGAAAGCACTTTATAGCCATACTATGACATGAGTGCATGACTACAGAGTGCTTTTAAAGTGGCAGATTGCCTGAAAAATTAAACTTCCTCAAATGAGGTATCAAATGAAGGTGCTCTTAAAAAAAAAGTGCCTGAGGGAACTTGCGTTCCCTAGGGTTAATTTTCCATGTGTTTCAGGCTGGGCTGATGTAGCTGACAGCCCCAGAGCTGGGAAAGGGGAAAGCTCCTCAGCTCATTGCTCACCTGCAGGCAGCCTTAATCCCTCCCCCAAGCAACCCAACAGGTGAACTTCTGTTGGATCGTGGGGAGGCTGTAGGGGTTGAGGACACTATCTCATGGCACTTTATGTAAAGCACCATGAGTTAGAGAAGGGGCCTGACTATCTGTTAGCACCCCCAGTGTCTAGCTGCTGCCCCAAATCAGGTATCCCAGGGTGGCTCTCACCAGATATGCTTCCTATGAGAAGTTTGTTCTGAGGAATCAAGATTTCCCAATGGAAAAAAAAGGAAGTTTAATTAAAAGAAAATGCCGACCGGCTCTAAATTAGTGTGAGGGTGATACTAAAATTAAGTGCCTGCAGCCCAGCACAACCAAAGGACTTACAGAAGCAACAGGATTAAAAAATATATATATTTTAAACAGCAAGCATCACTATCAACAGCACTGTTTTGGACAGGGATGATGAGCCTAAAATTTATGTCTCATGTTACAGGACACAGGGTCAGGTACTTGCTGTCATTCCACCATCCATGCACAGGGTAGAGTGTTGAGGATGAACCTGACCCAGAAGGTACTTCTTTCCTAGGACCAACTATAATTCTCCAATGGAAATTGCTGGCTGCAGCTCATAATGACACAAGAGTTCCTAGCTACAGAGTGAATCTAGACCTGAAATTAGGCTACTGTAGGAACCAGGTTGTTCTGACACTTGTTGGCCATGTTGTCTGAGGGCATTAAAAAAAAATGGCTGTTTTGCAGCCATTGCTCGTACTACTGTTTGTAATCTTGCTGTTGCTTGGTAGAGTTTTGGGCGCAATAGTCTGGTAGAAAGCAGATTTACACTGTATAGAGTAATCAGAGTAGGTTCAGCCATGAAAATTAATGCTAGCTTTTTCTCTATAAAAGCTTGTACAATATATAGGGTTTTTTGGTTGTAGCTGTGTTGGTCTAAAAACATAGGCAGACAAAGTTCTTTGCACAGATGTGATACCTTTTATTAGACCAACTAAATAGCTGGAAAAATTGTCTTTGCAAGCTTTTGGGCACAAACACCTTTCTATACAATATATACAGTTTACCTGACTATAAAACAAGGTTTTTGCCCCCTGATCACCATGAGGAAAAAAGCCCCTCATCTCATATTCACATACAAGGATACCTCACTAAATACATTGTCTGTCATTAAACTGCTGTCAAAAATAGCATGTGCTCAGTAACGGAAACCACCTAGGAACTTCTTTGAATTCAGCCAACACTGAACATAACTAAAATGTATGGTCATATTGGGCAAATATGCTGATGAGAACCTACACAATTTTTTAAATTAATATATTTTGTGTTCCAGGTCAAATCAGCCAAATCAGTTTCAAATCATATCGACTGAGTAGAACTCAACTGTTCCAAAACCCATATCAATTGAGCAGGCAGAACTCGATCATTTTAAACACCATGTATGGTGCTACAACCAGCAAGCATTCTCCTTCCCAGCCTCTTACCCTGGGACTTCAGATACTCCTAAATCCATTGGCAGGCATGCCAGAGGCCTTGGGATTCAGATGTCCCCAGAAATGACAGGCAAGCATCCGCTATCTCCGACTCTTTAGTTTGGGACTTCTAATTAGCACAAGGGTTTAGGGGTGGGGAAGGGATACCTGGAATATATACACAGACTGAGCAATGCTGAGCTGTTGGGTCACCATGGCTTGAAGTACCGTTGACTCTGCAGAGGCCCCAGACCAGTGAATTATATGGTAAATTATGAGCCTTTTAGCTTTGGAGTAATATCATGCATAAATCTGTACTATATATAAGCAGGTACAAAAGTGCTGCTTAAAAATGTGCTTATGGAGAACCGGTGCTAAAGCCTCCAACAGTTTCAGAAAAGGTAAAATGCATCAATTCTGGATAAACTAAGTTTGTGGATACTGGTAGCAATTTGCCTATATGCAACTTACTATGGGTATGTTTACTTTAAGGTCAACGTTTTCAAATTTCTCCCTCACTTCCAGATGCTCAGAGACAGCAGGGTCTGACAGTAAAAGTGTGTGTGTGGGGGGTCACTACAGAAGTAAGAAGTTGTGGGAGGACAAAGGGTAAGGGGGATACCTGACCCCCAGATGTATTATCCCTGTTATAACAGTGGGAGGGGGACAAAGTCAAGGCAAACCTACAATATTAGATTCTATACTGGGAAGCTTACAGTAAATTTATAAATGTTCCATATATAGAATCCAATGAGGGGGTTGTCTTATATTCAGGTAAAATGTGGGCGCGCACGCACGCGCACACACACACACACACACACACACACACACACACACACACACACACACACACACACACACTTTGTCTAGTCTGTAAAGTGCAAATATACCCTGCCTTCTATTTTACTTCAGACTAACTTGGCTAATTAATTGTCTCTCTGATAAGTGATGCATTCTGCCACCAGAGATTCAATACTCCCAGTATTCTCTCAGATATAGTATGGGATTTCCATTCTTCCTCCACCATCTTCCTCTGAAGCTCAAAAGTGGTTCCATCTTCTGTGTAAGTCCACATGCCTCTTTATCAGCAGACCCACCCCTCTCCTTCCTATGTCTCCCATTATCGCATTTGATACTGATTATTAACAGCCTTCTGAAAGATTATGGGGTGGCTAAGATTATGGGGTTGCATCTCTTGTGAGCTAATATCAAGAATAGTCACTGCACTGGTCTGTTCCCTGGGCTAATATGTCCTTGAATGGCATTGTGTAGTTGAGGGTGGAGGCCTGTCCGATGCACTGCAGACAAGACACCTTATCAGAGTATACTATAGCCTCCCAGTGGGAGAATCATAGCTATACATCTATTTTATGGAAATAAGGGATTTCTCTCTGGGTGCTCTGTTGGCCTTTGAGGTAAGAGCAAGAAAAGACCCAGAGGCATCCAAACCCTAAGATCTCTGGGCTTGGGGCCTGCATGTAGGATGTCTGCCATGGATTTGGGAGTATCTGAAGTGCTAGGCGGAAGAGTCGGGGATGAAGGATACTTGCTAGTGGTGACACCACATGGACTTGAACAATTTGAGTTCTGCTCAGCTGATGAAATTCAGAACTGATTTAGCTAATTCAGCCTAAGGCACAAAATTAAAACAAACAAAAAAACTGGAGTCTGTAAAGTAAAGAAACGGTACTCTGTCTAACGTGTGTGGGAGAAGGGGAATAGTATGCCCTTTTTAAGCTTTTGCATCAAAGCAAGATCTATTGCAATACCATTAGCTCTAAACCTTCCCACTGTAACTATATCTCTATTTTGGAGCAACTAAATAGTAGCACCTCAACTTTTTTTCTCCCCACTTCTATTCAAAAAGCAAAAATCAGTTACCTGTTGTTTGGGAGCTTGAGTGTTTGTGTAGAGAACAGGCATAGGATACCACAAAATGAGGAACGCTCTTATTTCAAGCTGAGATGGCACTAGGATATGTCAGCTTGCTTAGCTGAGTAAAAGGGAGAATAATAGAAATCCCTCATTTTATATCATGTCACCATTTGACTGAGAAGCAAATGCATGACTAGAGAAGACAGTCAATGACAACTGAGAGTGAAGGAAGTTCGCACTGCCCCTTTACATGCTGAAGTGAAGTGTAAGAAAAAAACCCCAGCTAGACATGCATCCCACAATTCTCTGTTTGCCAGCATTTGTAAGCTTGCAGCAATAAGGTTCTTTTGTACATAGGTCCCTGCTTTGAATCCATTTGGGATTTCATGGGGATGCCAGGGCAGGGTATAGCAAGGCCAGAAGATGTCATACCTAGCAAAGAATATAGAGGCATCATTATCACCGGGATATGGCAGTTTCCTGCACTCCTCAGGGAATCACAATAGCTGATACCCACCCTCTGGGTGCTGGGAAGAAGAGAAATATATGTTGATTCCCATATTTAGCAGGAGAGTTACAGCCAGCATCTGCCCACCCTTGTCAAGCAGTATCGATTGGTCTGACAGAGACAGCGATACATCTCTTTTGTCCTTCCTAACTATAACAATAGTGCTTAGAGCCCTTACCTGAGGATGCTCTTTTAGCTGCTGCTTCCTTAATCCCATTCCTCCAACTCTTCCTCAGAGTCCATGGCAAAGTCAGAGGGGCAGTGAAGCACCAGCTCTGCCTCATTCAAGACTGCTGTGGCTGGATATAGGTCCTCCACAAACTTCTCCAGCATGGCCTCATACTTCAGTTGCTGGACACAACCACGTCAAACTGCTGGCATTACAGCAAGATTGCTAGAGTTTCACCAGTGGTGAATAAATGCTAGGGGTGCAGAAAACCGGATGCAAGGTGTGGTCCAAGCAAAGCACAGCATGCATGCTGGGTGGGGATATCTGCCTGTCTGGAGGTAAGGATGCCAGGCACAAGCAGCTCTGGGCAGGAATTATGGTGCTCCCAACACCTCAGGCTGTTGCTGCAGAATCCATACTGCATTCTCAAGCTTCAGCAGTACTTGCGCTTCAAAAGCCAGCCACCTCCAACACAGCTTAACTCTAGGTAGAGATTTTTGCATTTACAATTTAATTTGCAACTAGGTGAGAGATAGCATTTGAGCCAATAAGCAGTGAGGACGAGCCTTGTTTACACATACCCTCTGTAAACCCTTATTTTAGGTGCCTCTAACTTCTCCGAAGATACCTTTAAACCTTGGAAACACAAGAAACAGCAGAAGGCCAAAAATAATCATAACTTTCTTGATGTTAAAACAGATATAGCTATTTAGCTACATATCAGACTGAAAGGGCTTCCAATTCTGAGGGCTGATCTGCATAGTCTCTGTTCCCAGTGATGCTTACAACAACCATATTCTTTATGCCACTGATGCAGTGACCTTTACTTAAAGCTCTGTTCCACCATGCTCCCATCTGTTTATTTCCTTTCCTGACACACTTAATGCTAGGGAGTGAAAGGGGGTAAAAGAGGTGGCTGAGAGGAAAGGAGTGGCTAGGTCAATGCCTGGCTTGGGCAGGTTTAAGTTGGGGAGTTCCTTAACATTTTCCTTAGAACAGGGGAACAAGACGTAGCTTGAGATTCTGGTTTAGCACCTCCCTGTCCCCTGCTTTTGTCTGCCCTCTCTTTGCCCACAGGTTTTGTTTTCATAACTAAAACAAGATTACTCTGAAATTCTTTACCTTTTTCATGGATTTCCTCCTTATTCAGGAGTAGTGGCAATATCTTTAAGAAGCAGTAGGAAAAGTTTCAAACCATTTATCCTTTAGGATACTTTTCTTCACCCTTAGCAGACTTTTACTCTTCAAACTGCTTTTGGAGCAGAGGTTGAAAGAAATGTTTGAGTTGTTTCCTCCATTTGATTCCTCTATGTCTTTTATATGAGCCAATACAATAGGCTTTGAGAAGTGTGTACAAATGCATTCCTATGACCTTAGCTAAGCTATTATCACCACAAAAGGCAGGTGAGGATGTAGATACAGCAAAAGCTAGTAAAAGCAGCACCTGCAATGAGATCCCATGACAAATCTCAAAAAGTAACTTTCATACGGTACATCTAACAACACTCACTGTTAGATACTGGTGAGTCACCAGGGAATATTGTTTCTAGGATCAATAACAGTCAACAACAGCTATATGGCCCTATCTACAATATTATCAGAGTTGGTACAGAAGATTTTGCCTCTACAGACTCCTAACACAAGGAAGAGTTTTCCTGTAAGTTAATTCATTTTTCTGTAAAGCGTAAAAGATCTCTTTTCTCCCCTGTCTATATTATAGCTGAAATAACAAACAGGAGACAGAATTTACCTTTTCTATTTCTATACCATATGAAAGGTGGCATATCACAGATGTATGCTTCTGCTGGACAAGCAGTATGTTCAGTTTTAACATTAGTTTTCCTTTGTAGATACCTTTACTGGCACTAAGCAGTACCTAGATGCATACATCCTAGTTCACTTCACTGATAGTTAAGTTAACGCATGTTGCGATTCCTGATAACATACCTACAAATGTTAGGGATAAATTTGGCCTTTGGTCCTTAGATATTGGCATGATTTTGTCACTGCAGTACAACCCACTTCCCCTGGCAAGACAGTGGACAGGGTTCCTTCCATAGCAGTAATAAAGCTTCCAAACATTACTATACTCTAGCTTTAGAGGAAAATTCCCCTTTCATTGGAACTATCATGTTTATAGCAAAGGAAGCTATTATCATCATTGCTATTCTTATCAAGCATTTATAGGGCTCCAATTTATCAAGTTGCAGCACTTGCCTATTGGAGGATTTCTGCCTATGTCTGGGACATGTTCATCTTAATTTTTGTAAAGTCTTCATACAAGGAAAATAGGCACAACACTCTTCTATCAATTTAAACAAGGAGAATAAGCCCAAGGACTTTGTCCCGCGTTAATTCTCAATATTCAAAATACACTCACTTAAACATGGGGTCAACATTTGAGAAATACTGGTTAAGTTATTCTTGTACTAAGTGTATAGTCTTAGATGCATGGGAATTAGTCCTCTGATGAGTAATACTGAAAAAACAAGAGTTGCAAAAATAATTTCAGCAACATTCTCTATTTGCATATGAGGGAAAATGAACTCTACATATAAGAAGTTATGTTTGAAGATACTGTCCTGTCCAATTCACATATACACCCACCCCTGTCTATGCAAGATGCTTTTTTGAAGAAATGGTTAACTGTCAATATGAGGGGGGCATTTTAATTGTCCAGTTTGAGGCACAACACAAAAAAAAAATATACACATGAGACTTTGCATAAGCACTTCTACTACATTTTCAATAGCACCTCTCTTTGGGAATGTTACAAAAGAAAGCCTGCCTCTTACAAAGTGAGGCTAACACCCATTGTTAAACTTCCAGAGGCACATTAGCTGTTTGTTCTCCCCCTAGCAATTTCACCCTTAGAGGTAGAAGGAGCAGTGCCAGTTACCATCTGTGCTGACAAAGCATGACTTACAATTTTACCCTGGGAAAACAGCTGAACTAGGAACTCCTGGTGTGGCATAGGCCTTGCCTTCGCAATCCAATAGCTCTTTTGAATCAGAGAAGCTTTGAAAGGGCGGTGATGCAAAAACACAGCCTCTCCCTTTGAATCAGACAGCCTCCTGCTTTCCTCTGCTCTTAGATTTGTTTTATTAATTTGCCTAGCAGCAGAAAGATAATACATGGCCATCAACAGACCACATTTTTTGGATGTCCTCAACCTTTAAGAACAAAAACATTTGAAAAAGGAGGTAAAAATGGTTTTAGACAGTACACATGTCCCTGAATCACCATGTTGGATTTTAATGAGCCGTTTTCTTGTTGTTTCTCTTACTAAATAAACACTGAAATAAGACAACAATTGTCTCCTGACAATGCAGGAGAGTCAACAAAACTCCCTAGATGCAAAAATTAAATGCAGAAAAACAAAACTAAATATTTCATGCAACAACTGGTAAAGTCTTTTCATACTGCAGTGCAACTGTGAGAATCATGAGACTAGACAACCCCACAGGTATGAAAAAATAAAAGAAAAAAATAATGGTTCTAATATATAGTCTAGAAGTACCTTACTCTAGGTAAGCAGCAGCAAAAGCAGTATAATGAGTACCGTTTAGAATCACAGGATTATAGCAAAGTAGGGCTGTAAGGGACCTCACAAGATCACTTATGCCAGCCTCTTGTTCAATGCAGGATCATCCTGGACTAAACCACCAGTTAAGCAACTATCTAACCTTTTCTGGTGCAGCTACAAAACCATTCAGACTACCATGAGCAACATGACAAACTATGTGCAGAGAAGTGATATTTTAAGCTGTTTTGCTATAGTTAGTTTCTGATAGCATCAGTCTGATGTTAAGTGTTGTGCAGAGGAAGGTATATGATCCTTGCCCTATACACCTAATAAATCTAAGGGATCTGTCCCTTTAAAAGGAACCACATATTAGGGTCATTGGTAATTTCTGGCTAAGTCATATGAAGGGTAAAGGAAAACTGAATTCCACTCTAGGAAGCAGAATGTGTACTTGGCAAAAAAGGAGACCATATGGCAATTGAACAAAGTATATTTCTATTTGCTTTATATGATTTCATTATGTGCAGAAGACATGATGATTACTGTTTTCAGACCTGTAGAGATTTCATGGAAAAGACACTATAGCTGACAAATGGATCATTTTTATCATACAAGCTCATTTTAGCATTTTTGACCACCAAACCATAGCTCCATGCACAATGAGTGAACAAAGACCATTGCCACTGCTTATCTCATAAAAATTAGGATCAGCTAACTAGTGCTAGGCAGAATGGTCCCTCTGCACCTCACTAATTAACAGCATCGTGTCCTAATAAAGCTATCCTGGGAAGCTGTGCCCATTTTGGGCTTTTTTTTCCCTTCATAAAAAGGAAAAAAGGCTTTTGATTGATATCATAGCATGATAAACTACACACAGCTTCTTAATGATCATAAAGAAATAGTTCTGAATAATCATAAAGAAAAGAATTAAAGAACTATTTCTGGTTTTATGCTTGATCTGGTTCTATGCTTCTTTGGCTTTAGCTGCCACGTGAAAGCAGGATAACTGGACAAGGAAAACAGAAGAAGCACACTCTGTATTCAGTTATTTAGGGAAGGTTGAAGAGATTGTTCAGTTTGGAGAAGCAGCAGATAAAAAGTATATTGACTACCTGCTCCATACCATACAATACTATCTGTGTATGGAAAGCAAGAAAGAGAAATACAATTAAAAAATTAAAAGTTAAAGCAATTCACTGTCACAATATAGAAGGCAAGAATGTAGGGCAAATCACAACATGATTAAACCGTTTTAAAAGTCTTGAAACACAAAGCAAAACAACAAACTGACACAGGAATAAGCAATCCAAGCAAGAAGACCAATGCCAAAAATCAAAACAATAGTTTTAACATCTCAGGGAACATATAACTTTCATACTTCAGAGCAGAAACCAACCATTTAAGTGAGAAGTGTTATGAACTTCACAAAAAACTTCTTGTATGGGTGGTGTCTCTTGAATTGCTCAATTCAGGGCTTCTTATATGTTCCACTGAAGCAGCTGACCACAGTTGATCATGAGATTCTGGGCTAGACTAACTACTGGTAATACAGCAAGTCCTAATGAATTGTCCTCATTTTGAACCACAACCATAAAACTAAGCTAAATAAATATACAGAACAGTTCTCACTGATCAGTTATTAAGAAAAAACAAACCTACCATTATGTTTTAAGTAGGAAAAACCACATTATACAGATACAGGGATAACAGAATAAACTTTTGCCCAAACAGAGTTCTGAACTGTCTCCAGTATCTCTGAAAAGACACACACTGCAGTAGGTCAAAGAGAAGGGAAGGGGAGGGGAGGGGAAGGAAGGGACAGGAACTGAGGTTTGATAGAAGTGTCCAGACATACCAAATAATCTCAGCTCATCAGACGCTATAAAACAGGAGTGGGCAAAATACAGCTTGTGGGCTGCATCTGGCCCGTGAGGCCATTCTATCTGGCCCACGGAGCCCCTAAAAAAATATATATAGAAAATTAATATTTCTCTGCCCTTGGTTCCTGTCAAAAATGACAGGAATCAAAGGCAGTAGGATCCAGGGGAAGCCCACTGGGGTCACACAAGAGTGGGGCCCGCCCAGCCCCCAGCCAGAAACCCCTGCCGCAGTTTTGGGCTTAGGATCACATGTCTGCCCCAGTGCGGGAAGCTCAGGTAGGTGGGGAGCGGGGTGGGGACCCTGGGTAGGGAAGGAGCGTGGTGGGGGAAGCGGTCCCCTCCCCTGGTGCCCTGTACTGCAGATGCCCACAGCTTGCGTGGGGCTGCCTGTGCCCACTCTGGCCATCCCCATGAACACTGCGAGTGCCTATGGAGTGGGGCACCGGATGTGGAGTGGGGGAGGGGCCACTTCCCCCCCCCCGTGCTCAGCTTTTCCCTGGGCTCCTTCTCTGTGTGGAGAAAAGCAGTCCCTCTCCTGCCCCATGGCTGGTACTCCCTGCTGCAGGTGTTCACAGCCCGCGTGTGGCTGTCCAGAGCAGGCACAGGCAGGCCCAGCCCAGCTGCAAGCGGCTGCAGCATGGGGCACCAGGCATGGGGCAGGGAAGGGCTGCTTTCCGCCCCCGACTCATGCTCAGCACCACCTTGCAACCCAACCCTCTGCCAGGCTGGCAGTACAGGTGGGGGGCAGTACACAGCTCCGACCCCCTGCTCGTCAGCAGGGAAGAAGCGTGGGAAAAAGTGGCCCCTCGCCCACCCCATGGCCAGTGCTCCACACTGCAGCCACCTGCAGCCTGCATGAAGCTATCCATGCCTGCTTCAGATGGCCCCACGTAGGCTGCAAGCATCTGCAGCAACGAGCACCAGTCATAGGGCAGGCAAGGGGCCACTTTTTCCCATGCTTCTTCCCTGCTGACGAGCAGGGGGTCAGAGCTGTGTACTGCCTCCCACCTGTACTGCGGGGCTGAGGGGCACTGAGTGTGAGTGGATGGGTAGCCTGCGGGAGCATGGGGCCCACACCAGTGTCCTGGGGCCAGTGCCAGTGGGGCCCAGAGCAGGGTGGCAGGAGTGTGGGGGTCCCAGCCAGCAGGGACTCTATGGAGCTGGGCCAGCTCCCCACTCCCTGCTGGTGCAGCCCAGCTCAGCTCCACAGACCCTTGGCAGCCTGTGCCCTGCTTTGGGCCCCACCAGTGCTGGCCCTAGGACATTAGTCCCAAGATGGTGACCAGGGACGGGGCATCTGTCACGGGGTGGGGCTACCCATGCGGCCCCCTGACAGCCTGCCAAAACTGGGTAAGAGGCCCTCCAACCAAAATAATTGCCAGTCTCTGCTATAAAAGGACTTCCAGGGAGCAGGCATTCAAACAGAAAGAATGGTTCTCAGCACAGTGCAAGAATGACTAATCCAACAAGTTAAATAATAGATTTAGGAACTTCTTTTTCTCCATGGCTTGTTCTGTTAGGGTAATGCTCTCTCTGAAAACTCACGTGTAATAGGGAACAAGTATTTAAAATATTCAGACACAATTTTTCTTTGCACTCATTTTAAAGAGTAGATACTTTGATTGAAATAAGGGGAATTGCTTGGCCTATAATTATGCTTCTTCAAAACATGTTCCAGCATTTTCATTCTTGCTTCCAGCATGACAGAGGGCAGAGTTCCCTTTAGCAGTAAGATTTTTTTCTCCCCGCCGTCTGATGTTGTGTTGGCCAGGCCAAACCCGTCTTTCCCATCACCAGTCTGTTGTCAACAGCACTTGCTACTTTCAAACGCTGACAAGATTTAAAGACAATTTTGCTCATAGCTGAATTCAAAAAAGAGCAAAGAGCAGAGTGCCTAAGCAGTATTGCAAGGCTTGTAACCAATATAACTACCAACTGCAGATAATCAGGTGGAACAGAGAGAGAGAGGCCAAAAAATTCCAATGGACACATGAAGCCACCACAAAAAGAGCCCTGACAGTCCAGACACGTGGAAAGGGATAGTCATAATGCATACTTGTTATTCTCTTCACATATTTAAAAAAACATTTCTCAAAAAAGGTCTGTGTGCATGTGTGAGTGCGTGCACATGCACATGTTTAGAAATGGCACAAGATTTTTAAAGACAGATAACCCTGAAAGTGTCAAAATTTAAATAACCTGATACACAACACACTAGTGTATCAGCAAAAAAGCCAATACCAAATGCAAACATGAGGATTTTTATTCCTCCACTCAAGTAAACAAAGCTAGGGAGCTAACAGCTCCTATCCTGAGGGGCAAGAGATAGAAAGCACAGGAACTACAATGTTGCTGTTTCTGCAAGGTAAGAAGGGCAGGGGGGAGACAAATCTAAATTTGCAAAGCATTAACAAGAGTGAATGGACACAGTGTGAATGTTTTTTTTTTCTTGATGCAGCATATATCACTGAGACTAGTAGGCTTAATGTCCAGTTAAGCAAATACATTATTTTATCAAGTCCAGTATATAATAGTATATATAACATTATATATTATATATAGTACTCATAGCAAACACTGTAAAAGTTTGAGATAGCTCCCTCATTTTGCCAAACTCCTCTTTCAAGCTGCAATTTTCCAGATCAAATCTCAGTTTGGGAACAAGTTAGGGCCTTGTTAACTGTTGTAGTTTGAGCTGCTCAAATGTTGATTGGTGTTGGTGCTAGGTCTAATTTGAAGTAATCGTACCTTAAGGTTAAAAACCTTCTCTGACTGTCCCCGACCTGCACAATTGTTACTTGCCTCTAGAGAGCTGGTGAGCAGAGGTCTGAGTAGGAGCTACAGCTCTGAGTTGCAACCACAGCAGGGGTCCACAACATTTTTGGGCAGAATACCAAAAACACCTCCAACTTCAACTTGTCAGATGTTGGCGTGCTAGGGGCAGATGGCGGGGAATCCAAGAGGGGCTAGAGCAACCCTGGCCCTTTCTTTGCCATCTGCCCC
>JAGPOW010000261.1:77204912-77242024 GCA_030014935.1 Caiman crocodilus | reverse complement strand
AGAGCGCCCGGGCGAGGGACTAACAAGAGAAGGATGGGGGTCAGGTTGGGAACGCACCTAGGTTACATAAGATACAATGTTAGCCAACTAAGCCCGGGGTACTACACTGGCACTCTGCACTACAGGATTTGTGAGCCAGGACAGGCTTGTAACCCTGCTCTAGGTCAGGATATCTGAGTGATGGGCTAAGGGGATAGAAACATGAAACTGGGAGATGGAGAGTTAATGGGTGAGTAATGCAATGGGAGGTAGAAAGGAAATGGGGGTGGGGGAAGGGTGATGAAATGCAGGATGTCAGCTATTAAGGATGAAGTAAAAAGAATTAAAAAAAAGAATTTACAAAGAAATAAAGAGGAAGTAAATTAAAGAAAAAGTCTCATGTTTTAATAAATTGGGATTTATAAATGGAGTGTGGGGGCCATGTTTCTTGGGGTGGCTGGGTGGTAGAAAGTGAGAGAAAGTGCTACTGTCCCTGCCCTGGGAAGGAAGCCTCAGGTCACAGGGACCCAATCCAGGTCCCTACCTTGTCCCCCTGCTTCCTTCTTCTCCAACCCCAATCCTGGGCCCACCTGTGCCCTGCAGTCTGGCTACCTGACATGTGTTTTGTGTGCAGTTCATATAGGATTGCACCCCTGGGAGTGGGATGATCACAGACTCAGGGGCGGGAGCAGGACTTGGCTTGGTTTTCAGACCCATGCCCTGGGCACTAGAGTTCAAGGTTTGGAAAGTCTGTCCACACAGGAGGGTGAGGGAGGGACACTGCACCCTGGGATGCTAGAGGACTGCAACTTGGGAAGCTCATTTGCAGGGAGTGTCCACATATTAATGAAACATGCTGTGTAACACACAGATCAGAGGTAAACCTGCCCTGGAGTGGGGTAACTTTAAGCTGCCTAAAGTGCACTTAAAACTAGTTTCAGGTGCTAATGTATGGACAATCCAGGGGTTAAGAGCAACAGGAGCCACCTGAAAATAATGTTCAACAAAGTCCTTATTTGGAAAATTTGCTCTCAAACAGCTGAATTATTTCTGTTCAAAGGATATGAAATTGTGCCACTACAAAGAAAGGATTCAGGAACCTTGTGAATATCTCCAGACAGCTACTCAGTAGGTAGCAATAGAAAATTTGAAGTTTAGCAGCAACTCAAGTTAGGAGTGTGTTTGTTACTCAGGTGTGGCCATGATGATTTGGCTGGTTAAACTGGACTTTAAAAGTTTCTGGGTTCCCATCACCCCATAAAGAGAAGTACTAAAACTAAAAACAAACTACCAGCTTACCCCAGGACAAAAAATTCAGATCCTCAGATCCTACAGAGATGCACTCCAATTGTTCCAAATTAAATATCTGTAAAAGTGTCCAAATTAACACTTCCCTGGGTTAATGAAGGCCAATCTAAATTACTGCCATCCCAGCCTGTTTTGACCCCAGTCAAAACCTGGGATGATCCATTTTTAGCTTAAAAATCTCTCAGCTTTTGATGGCAATACCACGGATGTGCAGAAAATACCTTTCTTGATGATGATCTGTAAGGATGTGTGTATACCTCCTGCCACATATTTGAAAGGGAATATGGAATGAGGTGTGGTTAGTGGAATTTAAAATCCAGTCACAACTAGAAATAATGGCCAGATGCCAACCCAGCTAGAACAATTCTATCATCCAAATGTAAAAGCCTGTGATTTCATTTCCTTTAAGAACTAGGCATCCAAACAGTTCCATGTACAGAGGTATGCCCCAGGTACTATATAGTATTGCAGGTATGAGGTCCAAAATTACACTTTTTGGCTCTGACAACCTCATAACTAGCCTCGTGGAGGGAAGTCTTCAGAACTCCCTTCAAAACAGGTCTAGTGCCAGTTTCAAGATCACAGGGCCTGGTTCTCATGGGAAACTAAATCAATCTGACATCTGCTGAGAGAGCAATACAGCAGTATATAGGCAATCCAGGAAATTTTTGGAGAGCAATGGGGACAACTTACTGATACCAGTGTTGGAGAGACCAACTAGGGGCTATGCTCTTATTGACTTGGTGTTCATAAATGGAAGAACTGGTAAGGAATGTAGAAGTGGATGGCAACTTGGGCAGCAGTGACCACAAGATGATCAAGTTCAGGATCCTAACGAAAGGAAGAAAGGAGAGCAGCAGAGTATGGACCCTGGCTTACAGAGAAGCAGACTTTGACTCCCTCAAGGAACTGATGGGCAGGATCCCATCAGAGGGCACTCTGAAGGGGAAAGGAGTTCAGAAGAGCTGGTTGTACTTTAAAAAAAACCTTACTGAGGGTGCAGGAACAAACCATCCTGATGGGCAGGAAGACTAGCAAGTATGGCAGATGACCAGCTTGGCTTAGCAGAGAACTCTTTGGTGAGCTTAAACACAAAAAGGATGCTTACAAAAATGTGGAAACTTGGACAGATGACTAGTGAGGAATGTAAGAATATTGTTTGGGCATGCACGGATTAAAAAATAAAAATAAAAAAATCAGGAAAACCAAAGTACAATTGAAGTTGCATCTAGCAAGGGATGTGATGTGAAGGGTAACAAGAAGGGTTTCTACAAGTATGTTAGCAACAAGGGAAAGGTTAGAGAAAGTGTGGGTCCCTTACTGAATGGGGGAGGCAACCTAGGGATAAATGCTGAGGAAAACACTGAAGTACTCAGTGCCTTTTTTACCACAGTTTTCATGGGCAAAGTCAGCTCTCAGACTACTTCACTTGGCAGCACAGACTGGGGAGGAGGTTAGCAGCCAACAGTGATGAAAGAACAGGCTAGGGACTACTTAGAAAAGTTGGATGTGTACAGGTCCGTGAGGGCTACATGTAATGCATCTGAGGGTGCTGAGGGAGTTGGCTGATGTGATTTCAGAACCTTTGATCATTATCTTTGAAAACTAATGGTGATTGGGTGAGGCCCCAAACTATTGGAAAAGGGCAAATATAGTGCCCATCTTTAAGAAAGGGGAGGAGGAGGATCCAGGGAACTACGGACCAGTCAGCCTCACCTCAGTCCCTGGGAAAATCATGGAGCAGGTTCTCAAGGAATCCATTTCTAAACACTTGGAGAAGAAAGTGATCAGGAGCAGTCAGCATGGATTTACCAAGGACAAGTCATGCTTGACCAACCTGATTTCCTTCTATGATGAGATGACTGGCTCTGTGGATAAGGGGAAAACAGTGGATGTGATATACCTGAACTTTAGCAAAGCTTTTGATACGGTCTCCCATGGCAAGGGACTTCTTGCAAGCAAGCTGAGGAAGTATGGGTTGGATAAATGGACTGTATGGTGGACAGAAAGCTGGCTGGATCATCAGGCTCAATGAGTAGTGATCAATGGCCCAAGGCCTAGCTGGCGGCCAGTAGCAAGTGGAGTGCCACAAAGGTCAGTCCTGGGACCGGTTTTGTTCAATATCTTCATTAATGATCTGAAAGATGGGATAGGCTGCACCCTAAGCAAGTCTGCAGATGACACCAAGCTGGACAGTAGATACCCAATTTGAGGGTAGGGCTAGGATTCAGAAAGACCTAGACAAATTGAAGGACTGAGCCAAAAGAAAGCTTCTGAGGTTCAACAAGGACAAGTGCAAAGTCCTGTACTCAGGACAGAACAATCCCATGCACCGCTACAGGCATGACACTAACTAGCTAAGCAGCAGTTGGGCAGAAAAGGACCTGGGGTTACAGTGGACAATAAGCTAGATATGAATCAATAATGCATCCTGTTGCTAAGAAGGGTAACAGCATACTGGGCTGTATTAGTAGGAGCACTGCCAGCACAGCAAGGAAAATAGTTATTCCCCTCTATTCTGCACTGCTGACGCCACAACTTGAGTACTGCCTCCAGTTTAGTTTGCCCCCCACCACTGTAGAAAGGATGTGGACAAGTTGGAGAAAGTACAGTGGAGGGCAATGAAAATGGTTAGAGGGCTGGGGCACATGACTGCTGAGGAGAGACTGAGGGAACTAGGCTTATTTAATCTGCAGAAAAGAAGACTGAGGAGGGGATTTGATAGCAGCCTTTAAGTACCTGAAGTGTCGTTACAAAGAGAATGGAGCTAGACTGTTCTCAGTGGTGGCAGATGACAGAACAAGAAGCAATGGCCTCAAGTTGCAACAAGGGAGGTTTAGGTTGGATATTAGGAAAATCTCTCACTAGAGGGAGATGCACTGGAATGGGTTACCCAGAGAGATAGTAGAGTCTCCATCCTGGGAGGTAAGGCCTAGCTCAACAAAGCCATGGCTGGAATTATCTAGTAGGAAATGGTCCTGATTTCAGCAGAGGGTTTAACTAAAAGATGTACTGGGGTCCCTCGATTCTGATTCTATAAATGCTTAACACTTTGTAACTCTACCAAGAATACCATGTTCCTGTTAAGGCTCTTTGCTTAATCACAAACAGAAATAACCTGATAACTAGAAGTTCCTGGAGGATTTGGATAGCTAGTAAAAAGTAACTAAGAGCTGGACAGGTGCTGTTACTTTTTGACATTCATTACTACCATCTCAGGAACATCAAAAAGCATTAGACAAAAGGGAGCTACTTTCAAACCACAAAACTCAAGAAAACTTTTTGAGTTTAATATATTTGAAATGCTATCAGTTATCGGCAAAATAGTTCTCTTGGAAAGGAAAACAAAGAAAAAGAATTGAACAGAAAAGGTAGTTTAAATGAATTCAAACTGGAAATCAATTAGCCCAGGTGTTCTATTGATTTGGTTTAATGCAAACTAGTTCCTTCCACCTGAATCCTGGCACTGATTGGTGTCATTACTTTAAAAAAACCTGAGGACCCATTTTCCCCTTAAGCCTGGATTTTCTACCACTCTAGTGCTTGGTTATATTATACCCATTTTGAGCTAAATTAAAAAGGAGAAGCAGGGCTTTGACTTGGTGGTAGTAATGAACGGGGTTAGCCTGGTATTGATCTGTGTAAAGAGGCCAAAAGCTAGGACTGCCAGAAGCAAAATGTGGTCAGTGAACTCTACAGTACCACACAGTGACCTCGAGCTGAATTCTTAGCTCTGACAGCAACAAAAGTAGATTTGCTTCTCAGTACAAAGAATATTTGAAGCAGCACATTAGTAGGTGAACATGTTTTCATAATGGCAAATTGGAAAGGCATTTGAGAGAGAAAGAGATGGGCATGCAGCCAAGAGCACCTGGGCCAGGGCAGACAAGAGTTCTGAACCCAAGGCCTTTGGTTTGGGAGACCAGAAGGCTAACTGATAAGTTATAGTAGAGAGAGTAGAACCAAACTGTGTACTATAGCTATCAAATATAGAATCTTTAAATCTATACCAGGTTTTCCAACTGTATTGTAATGACCTACTACTAACAGCATATTATGAAACAGACATCATTATTCTGAATCTTGATTAAGCACATAGTAGTGGACTTACTTTAAGCGAAGCATGTTTAAAAATGACATTTCATATTATGAAGACCGCGGTAAATCTCAAAAACCCATAGAAATCAGGGTCAGTTCTCCCACTAAGCAAGTATACTTTAACAACTCATACTTAAAAGCAAGTTCGCATATTTACAGAAAATAGGATTACACAATTAGGAAACATAGACCAGACTCACATGCATACTCTGGTTGCAGTGTGCCACTGTGCAGTGCAAAGCAGCCAAGTACACCACTACCTTCTGGCTGCCTCATTAACCAGTGTATCAAAGACAGCATCTATGGTGTAGAATGAGATGAATCTTATCTACACTGTGTTCTGTTCCCAAGCCAAGCAGATCAGTATCTGGATAGGGAACGCAAGATCTAGGTGTAAAGGAACTGCATGAGCAACTCAGCTATTGGCATTCCAACTCTATTATGAATCAATACTTGGAAAGGATCCTGAAGAAGCCATCTGACACAAGACCAATTAGCAAGGAACTGACCACTTGGGAAGACCCACAGGATCACATTTATGATTAAGGCTCACATTACATAAATCTGTTACTCAAATCTCTCTTGGTAACAATGAAATTATGGAGAATCTCATCAGTTTCATGCCAATGTTTGGTAAAGCTAACAGATGTTGGCTAACAGCTCAATTTTTAGTTCAGAACATCAGTTTTGCCCATACTACCAAATGCTAGCTAATGCTCATGGAAATTCCTTAGAATTACAAATCTTAAGCACCAAACCAACTTCCAGTGAAGTCAATATTATTCTCCAAAGAGATCATAACTGCCCTACTGTGTGCTACCAACAACTACAAAAAGGAATGCTTCCAACATCATGATTTTTAAAAGCATTCCGACAGGACTTACACAGTACCATTTTTCTCCAATCTCTTATCATACTTAAATACATGCCTCTTTAGCATTCTTATTGTCAAGTAAAACACCAAAATGTTTCTTAAACCTTAATATTTGAAATGATGTTCTCCCTCCATTATTCAAGAAGCCTCATACCAGCATTACTACTATTTAAAAGTTTTTGAAAACATGTCCATCCACCACAACATAGATAACCTATCTGAGATCAGCAATTTACTTTAACGCCCTTCCACCACCACACACAGACACAGAACTCCAATTTTGAAGAAACTTCCAAATTATACTCAAGCCAGAAAGCTGCATGACAACACCAAATGCTTTAATGTCACTTGCTTGCCTCCCTCCAAACCCACCCTGGTTTGATTCTGTCCTTCAGTAGGGTTTTGTGGTAGCTATGATGTTACAACCTGGAACATGTGGTTGTCAAAAACAGACTGGGAATTGGCAGACTAATTTATGGAAGATTAAACTTTTTGGAGTGTTTTGTAAGTTTTTAACTGAATGTTTCTTTTGTCTTCTCCATTTGCAGAATTTAGCAGGCAAACTTGCATGTAAATAGTTACAAGTACTTGTGGGTGAGCACCCAACCACCTTCAAGGAAGACTAACCAATTCAAAATATCAAATGCCATGTTTTGTTGCTATGTCAGTCACAGTCTCCTCAACGGTAAGATATCCACCACAAAGAAGAGAACAGTTTCAGTTCTGTACAGCTAGACTTACAAGTGACGTGATGTAACTTCTCAGGCTATTAGAACATGAAAGTGTGAAGGCCCTTAAGTATTTTCCTGTTTAAAAAAAATGGATTACTAAAAATATATATACACCCTTCATATAAGCAATTCTCCTATATGCTTTAAATGATACATGCCCATCTTCTGGTCAGCTTCCACACATTTCAGCTACCAAACTTGGGAAAGGGATAAGTACAGAGAAGTTTAACAAACTTTAATTATAGAAACAAACAAAGGGTGGTCAATAAGAAATGCAGGCTCCTAAGTTTTCCTTAAACCCCATGACAAATGCTGCAGAAATGTAAATTTAACTGAATAAAAAGATGGGTCAACATTACTTGGAGTGATTCTAGTCCTCAGTGTGGCAAGTGCAGAATAGAATAATTTACCTTTAAGACTGTCATCTTAAATGGACCAGTCAATTTGGAAGAGCATCTGTATGAGGACAATTTTGACGTGATGTCAAATACCACTTAGATGAAATCCCAATCACATACTAAAAGTCCCAAAATACGATATTGGAAGTTAGTATGTTTATACTGTTTGCATAGTCATTCTTCTGTTTTTTAATCTTAGATCTTTTCACAATTTATTTCAGTATTTATATAGCCTTGTAAAACTTTACTCTAAAGCATAAGCAGCAAGATCCATCTCCCCATACATTACATTACTTATCAATATAATCATGTAATGTGAAAGGTTTATATACACCAGATGGATCTGATTAATTTTCTTTCTTTTTAAAGAAAGAAAGTATGCTTCAGTTGGAATTTTGAGGAGAAAAATGACAAAAATTTCACTTACACCAAAAACTGTTTTACAAATATACTGTATTTCCAATGCAAGCCTGGTTGTGATCACCTATTTCAGAAACAAACAAAAAATTCCTATTTTTATTTTAAGTCACTTATTCTTTTATTTATTTTACACATTGAATAAAGAACAATTTTACCAACTTCTCTGGTATAATTCTTTGTGTCCTTTATAGAGGGCCATAGCAGCCAAACCTGCTCCTAGCAAAAAAATAGACAGATAGCCCCAGTGTCGTGTCAAAATGTTGACTCCGAAGAGTACTAAAAAAAGATATTAACATAGAACGGTTTTGAATGAACCCTGGATGCAATTTATCTATCTACAGATCTAGACACAGAAACTAATTGATTCAGCAACCCTACACATTGAGCAATAAGAGATGAAAGCATTTCAAACCTGCAAAGGACTTGCCAGTAAAACTGACAATGAAGATAATGTGACGACCAAAGATTACTTAGAGTGGTGTCTTTTGTTGGAGTAACTGTATAGGTGGGATAGTTAGACAAGCATTTGAATGCAATTCATTCTTCATCACTACTATCATGGAAAATATTCAAATTCTGCAAATATCTTAGATAAGCTTCTAAACCAAGTAAAGCTCTTTAGGCTTTAAGCTATCACCCACTGAAACAAACACTCCTCCTGCTTGTTATGAAGACAAACTGATTTAATGAAATAGGGAATATACCAAAATAGGGAATATTAAAAATGGTTTATTAAAATAGACAATATACCAAGTATAAAAAAATTATAAAAAGTATAAAGTAAAAAAAGTATAAAAAATATTTTAGTTTTAATGTTTGTTTTAGTTTAATTATTGTCGTACTACATTCCCTTCACCCCCCATTCCCTCCCCCAGTCTCTAGTAAATGTGAGTTTAACTTGACTGCTTCTGTGTTACTGTTGTGGGATGCCAATAAAAAAGAGGGGATGGACTTTTTTCTATAGCTTTAAAGCACTGACATCAAATCTGAAAAAAAAATCCTTTTTATTATTGTACTTATTTGTGTGAAACTACAGTAAGAAGAAAACTTAAAATTTACTGTATTCAAGTCCACTTTATGGCACTTATTACTGTGAATCTCAGGACATCCACAATTTAGGTGAGCGAGGTTAGGCAGACTGAATAAGAAACATGCTCTTGTCCTTAGGACTCTACTTATGTCAAACTATAGTAAGTGACCCTCCATAGCTTTGGAATGGAATTTCAGCTGGAAATTATTTTTACCCAAGGCAGAAATGAAAGGCATGAAGGGAAACAAGGATCTGAGGGACCCAAAGGCCCCCATGCTGAACAAGGAGGAAAACAAAAATTAATTCCTCTACTAATAAGCAATAACTGAACAAAAATTATTATAAAAATTAAGCTAGTTGTATATCTGGGACACCAAGAATCCAGGGCAGGGACTGACTGCATATTTTTCATCACTGACAAAGAGTGAGAATTTGGTAACTAGCATTATTTTTTTCTCAAATTGGGAACAGTCTGCTACCTTTGAAGGGTGTCTCACTGACAACCGGCAAGACCTTCCATGGGACAGAAAAAGCCTTTGCACAGCCAATTTCCTCTTGTTGCTGTCAGCATGCCCTGACCTGAAGGAAAGGGCCTCTAGGGATAAGTGTTGTTCATTCACAATGCCTACTTAATACTCTACCTCCCTACAGAGACTGCCAACAAGAGTGACAATTAGTGTCAGTTGCAACAGTTTATTATGTGGATACTTGTCCACTTTAAAGGGACTAAATCTACTAACTCATTCATGTGAATCACCAAACAGCTCCCTGAATATCTGAACTTCCAGTTCACAACAGAACTGGCCTTTATTTTGTACCAAGGACTTTGAACTGAAACAGTGGGTGTCCCAGTACCAATTTTCTAGACAACAGTGAGGGTAGGAACCAACATGCATTTCAAGTACAGCAAATCCAAATCCCAAAGCATTTCAAATTCAGGGTACTTCAGCACCATGCAAAAGTGTGGCCCCTCTTAAGGTGCTCTGAATTGGCTGTGAAGACATGCAGTAGTGGTGCTCTTCAGCCCCCTGGAATCAGGAATCCCTGCATCCTCATTGAGACCAGGTCACCGCAGGTTTCCAAGGACAGGAAAAAACATAGGAGAACACTGAGAAATGCCAGAGGATGCAGATGCTGTAGAAAGCACTGAAAAAAATAAAGAGCCTCATAAATGTTCTTCTTTTCTGAAGATAATTTTAAACCACTTCTTGCCTGCAAATATTTGCATTCTCTAGAGTGCTTCGAAAAGCACATCTGTCTCTGGCCAGAGTATTCCTCTAGTGCCATTCTGCACAACTCCAAGCCTCCTGGTAACATCTTTGTCTATTTCCTAATTCTGAAAGAACTATTCTTTTTCATTTTTATGGCACTGAACATATATTGTTAGACTGTGTGTACATATATTCTAGTGAGTACCAGTATCTCCACTTTCATAGGTTTTCACCATATCTTTTGAAAAGCTTCAGCTTTTTTCAACTAAAAGACATGTTTATACTCTATCATTCGCCAAAACACAATACTACTCTTTCATAGCACTGTACACAGCATTTGCTTGTAGTAATCAAGGAACAAAAAGAGTTTTATTTACTACAGTCAATAGAAATCCATGCTTCAGTAGTATGCATGTGATGGAAAGTAAGTCAACACGTATAAAATCCCTCCCTGAGATACGGCATTTGATGGTGACAAGATCGATTTGTAAAGATTTACTGATTAAGGGCTACAAGCTAAAGACTTCTCAGAACAGTAATAACGGCTAGGTACAAGTTTTTTTTAAAGTTTATGAATTAATTATTTGGAAAAATATTTATAAAAAACCATATAGTTGCAAATTAGAGTAGATTAGCTTTTTTTTTTTTTGATACTAGCACAATAACTCTTACAGCTACAATTTTAAAGCTATCACTTTACCCAACTGGTACTTTTTGCTTAGGTAACAATCATATCTGCATTTATGAAATGATCAATTCTATATTTAACAAATCTACCACTGAAACATGCAAAGTTGCCAGAAAACATAGGAATTGACTAAATAATGAAAATACTTGCTTTAGCATACAAAGTACCTAGACCAGAAAAGTATTTGGTCATCAAAGACAAGAAACAGTTTAACACTAGTAATTTTGCTAAATGAAAAAGTGAGAGGTGCTATATTAAGGGAGAGGCGGGCAGAGCGGGACTCACACTCGCAGATAAGTCTGCCTTCCTCTTATCTCTGACCTCACTCCTGCTCTCTCGTCTCGCATCCCTCCCAAGAAGCGTGACCTTAAATGTGTCCTGCTATCCAGAAGAAGTAAGTTTTGATTTCAAACCAGAAAGCTGCTGGCATTCTTTTCAGCAATTTTACACCGTATCTTGATTTGAAGATTTAAGTAGATCACTAGTAATAAAGTACTTTGATCAGAAACATGCTTTCCCAGTTCTTTATGGAGTTTAAATAAAACGTCAATGAGAAATTGATTCAGACACGTTAGTTTACAAGGAATATTTCAAGTAGCTTGAGGAAATTGGTTCATTCTCCATTAGAAGTAAATATAAAGTGCTACCCTTATGTGGCATAGAGACTACAATAGGGAAAAATTAGTTTCTTATCTTTCCGACACTCAGACCATAATTTATGGGGATCCACTTCTGTAATTTCACCTTTTTTCCAGGTCAGACAAGAAACATCTTAAATGCCACATTCATAAGAGGCACGAATGCAATATATTTAGTCTGCTTTACATCAATAGCCAAAGGAAATAAACACTCTATTTCAAGTATCAAATGAGTTTTCTTTTGGATTTTCCTCTTATGTCTCTACCTTGGGAAAAAAGAAATAAATGAAAAAACACCATCTGCTCATTCTTCTTCCTCAAGCCTCATTACTCTTCTAATTCTACAACCCCTATCTATCCACCACTGCTTCAGTCCCTAACAAATGTATTTTGAGTGGGGACAGGTGATTAGTCATCCTCATCAACTCCTCTTTACTTTTAAGATCTTGAAGCAAGAAACAAGCCAACTGTCTCTCCCACTGGGAAAAGCTGACTGCACCTGATTCCACAGTCCATCAGCACTATGTTTTCAAGTAAGTCAGGTGGGCTGTCACCCAGAAAGTAGTGCTCAGACCAAAGGATGGGCTTGGTTGGTGCGTGATTTCAGTCTGGTTGTTTTCTTAGATGCTGCACTCCTTTTTCCTGTAGCCCCATTCCATACTCTCACAGCAGTTGTCACTCTTCCTTCTCTCCCTTCTGGCTCAGGCTTTCTCATACACATCACAAAGCAGCAATAAGGTTATACAGATACTCCAAAATACAGCAAACCCACAGGACGCTGTTTTTTTGTAAAAGCCAGCAAACCCTTTTCGAAACACTACCCTCCTCCACAACTCTCCCAAATTAACTACATTTAGAATATGAAAAAAATTAAGGGATCAGGTCACTGTCACTACTACAGAAGAGAGTGAAAGAAGATTCACAGATTTTTTTATTTGAGGGGGCAAGGAGTGGAAGAAGGATGATTAGCAAAGAGCAGCAAGGAACTCAAAGACAAAACCCCAACTTTACCTACTACATTTGTTTACATTTTGAATGTTAGTTTAAGGGAGAGTTTAACTCAAGATTTGCACGAAGTCAAGGACTCCAAGGTGGTGGAATTCTACAGTATTGCTGAAGGAAGAATTTGGGACACATTTTCAGCTGTAATAATTCTCTTCATGGAGCCAGAATGAAATCAATGCTCTCAGAGCACAGCAGAAATGACAAAGGTAGAAACAGTAAAAAAATGTCACCGAACTAAGCAGTGATGATAACTGAAAACAGAGCAGCATGCAGTACTGTAAGTTAGGTAATAAGGGGTTATTATTGTGTAGTCAGTTTTCTGACTGCAACTATGCTCATTTCAGACTGTTGCCACCCTTCTATTAAGGTTTCAGTGCACAAGTGTTAGTTGTTGACTTACAGATTTGCTACCAGTGTCGCTGACAACATAAAACCCACAATATTTGAAAGAACCATTCTGTTTGGTTTACTGTTGGCATGATATTTAAATAAATACGTTGGTGCACTAAATTAATAGCTACTAAGTTTTCAATGGTTATTTGATGTCTAGTACAATGTTACATCATTTGTTGGTGGACTATAACTTGTCTTTTTAGGATGGTGAACTTGATCTAATGGCTTCACATCTCTGGAATTTAAACTAACAGGCAAAAAGCTCTTGAGACTTTTCTGCCATTAACTGTGCAACAATTAATACTACATTCTTCATTCAGTACTGCAGTCTGAGTTGCTTTTTATATTTATGGTACTTATACCTGGAAAATCAGCACCTTAGTGTCCTATAATTAGTATTTTAGCCACTCCGAGGTAATCTTGACCAATTAAATTAAAATATGAAACAGGGTTCTTTTTTAGCTGCCTTGCTAACAGACAAGAGAAAGAATAATTCCAGTCTCTTCCTTACCTGTGCCAAGAAATAAACAAACAGTGAAAGAATATGCTGCTAATTCCATGCACCAATGCAATCACTGACTGTAAATAAAAAACAGAAGACTCAGCAATATTTAAACAATTCAAAAGTTTAGGCTCTGATAGTTGGTAACAGAAAACAAGGGCTTATTTTGACAAATTACATGCCTGCTCATTAGAGATAATGAACGAGGACTGTTCCTTAGTTGTATTTCAGCATTCTCCAATTGCTACACATTTTTTTAAAAAATGTAAGTAAGAATGAACAGAACAGTTTATGTTTAAAGTACTTTTTAATGGACATAGTCATAAAAATGGTATCAATCTAGAACCAAGACTTACTTCAGAGAGAAATATCAACATGTAAAACTGAACAATCAACTATTTTATTTGAGGAAATATATTGCTGGTTAAACTTACAAAATAAAAGATGGATACATTGTTTAAATAATATATATCCATCTATCCAAGGATACCTCAACAGAAGATGATTTGAACAATTTTCTGGAGATTAAAAAAAAAAAAAAAAAAAAAAGACTACCTTACAAATATAGGGAATGCTTCCAAAAATGAGAATAAAGTCTTCAGTATAAGTTTAAAAGAAAAGTTTAGTTGAGAAGTCACATAAAGAATCCTTAGTGACAAATGTTACAAATACCAGTTTGATTTTTCAAAACTAAGCAGGATAAAATCCAGTCTCCCCCCACCCCGCTAAATGTATTTAGTTATGCATTTTCTTGTTTAACAATGAAAGCATAGTAGTCTGTTTCATTTTTGTTTATAATTTGTTTCTAGATAATTTTACCTGCAGGCTCTTGTGTGGGGGGCTGTAAATTGCAATATCTGTGTTGCAATCTCTGCTGAAGAATGTTTTGCTGCTGCAACACTGCAGAACATACTCTGTTGCTGACATCATACCCAGCATTGAACTTCACTGTAAATTGAGTGTGCTTTCACATATATAATGTATAAGCGTTTAAAATTTTAGGGCTTGAAGTAATTGTGAATTTGAAACTTCTTAAGTATTATACAGATATTGCCTACCTAACATTTGTGGATTAACTAAGAAAAGTAGAGCTCCATGTTGAGCACGACCTCATTAACAAGAGTCACAAATTAAAAGCCAAATGCAAAGTGTGTTCACAGTTTAAGTGCTCCTTAGCCTTCTTGGTTAATTTGGCACTGAAGAGCACATTCTAAAGTTTTTGATTTTTTATCATCCAAAATAATCTTTTTCAAGTCCTCCTTTCAATTTTTAAAAGTGTCTTTGGAAACAGCAGGGGAAAAAAAAAAAAAAAAAAAAAAAAATCGAACAAATTTGATGATGACTGTCTATATAGCGCTTCTAGCAGCCAGGTTTATCAAGACAAAAACAACAATACAGCATTCTTATAACCAAGATCGCATTCAGTTCTTCAAACCAACTTAAAGCAATATCAAAATTTCAAATGTCATGTTTTGCTGATACTAAATAATGCAAAACAGAATTTCAAAGTCAATCACAGGCAATATATGACTGTAGGAGATATTTGCTATCTAAGATTTTAAAGTGATGGGTATTGTAGAAAAACCTACACCTTACTGCTTTAGAGCAAAATACAAATAAGTCATAAAATCCAAGAACTAAATTTTTAGATGCAACTAATGTGTATATATTCTTTACACATAGGTCATTCAATGATTTTCGTTCTATACATGGTAGGTTTGTCTATTATGATATGCCCCCATCTATATCTTCAAACTCATCTCCATAACTATCACCATTATGTTTCTTTCCAATTCTGTAATGACTGTATGGGATAATTAGAGCACTTCTACTCTACTTATACACTTCTAAATGGCATGGGGGACTTTCTTTGCTATTTAATTAAGCACATGAAAAGTAACAATCTACCCATTATAAAGGAAGGAAGTCATGTCACCTGTATTTCAAATATAGGTTAAGACTGGGAGTGAGGGAAGTTCAGTGCAACATAAACCCAGCCCCAAAATGAACAAACAAACAAATGCACACACCACAGAGATAATTCAGATGAAATTATATTCTTGTGAAAAGTACAAGTTTGACAATGCTGGAAGTAAAGTCCTCTGTTTATGCACAGGTTTAATAGAAGAGTTGAATCCCTACATTGCACATCCACCCATTCCAAAACTGCTCAACAGGCCAGCCAGACCACATTCCACATACTTCCAGCCAGGAGAGGAAGATCAAAACTCTCAATGATTCTTTACCAAGTGATGTTGGTGACCTCCGGAATGCCTGATAATTAATCCATTGATGCTTATGAGGAGGATTTCCTACTGTAGGCAATGCTTTTGATTCAACATGTGCACCTTACTCATGAAATCAAAGCCCCTTTCAACAACTTTTCCCAAGCTTCCTATTTGGTAATATATCATATTACACGGGTATAGCTTCAGATATATCTTGGCCTAATTTCAAGAACTCAACACATCCACAGCATTTGGCACACTGTTCTTAAGTCAGACAAAGCAGTGCTTTTTACCACTTTCAAAGAGATACTGTAAAATAATGGAAAATTAACATTGGCACAAAAAACAGGTCAATAAAGGTAGCTTATAGTCAGTGACTTAATGCTACTGAAAAAAATATTGAGAAATCCTACTTGGAATTTCCTCACAAACCCTTAAGTTTTCTAACTGTGCAAGAATGAACAAGCATAGATTAAACGTAAAGCTCTTGAAACACGTTTGAGATTTTACATAGTTAGTTCATATGCACGTTAAACCTTTTACAAAAATTGTCTCTCCTAAGTTATAACATACAGGACATGGAGAGAGGAGATGGAACATGTTGCACCCAGAAGCCAAAACCACAAACTGCTCATAGACATCGGGAAGAATCCGGGGTTACAAATCAAGGAAGCCCTAAGTCCTAGGTCTTCCCTGCCATCTGCAGAATTGTACCATTCAGAACACTGCTCTCCTCCTTTCAAAAACAACTCTGCAGTGTTCCAGACTTTGGTCCATCTTCTATTATAAAGTACAAGAGAAACTTCATTCTTGTTCCCTAGTCTCCTAGTTGCTCAATGTTGAAAAGCTACACACTTTTTTCACCATGCCATGCTAAACAAAGAGGAGACGGACTGCATCGCTAAAGGATTTATGATTTCAGGACCCCCCCACAGTTGATTTTAGGAAAAAAATCCTAGAGTTATAGGGCTTCCGAGTAGGAGAAGCAAGAAAGTTACAGGAAGAGCTTCAGTTTCTTGTAGCTCCCCACCAAAAGCAGCAAGGGAAATAAGTAATTACCCAATTTATGCATTTTAAGTCTTAAACCAAGAGGAATTCATCTAGGTTTATATTTAGTTTCCTTGAATTTCAGAAAGCATAAAAGGAATTTGGAAAGGGTGGAAACAGCTGTGCAGTCAAATAGCTTGGGCATCACAAGCAGCACCATCATGTTAGTCCGGCTCTCACTCAGGCTAATACACCTTGCTTATTGTCAGTCAAAACTAGTTTGGGTGTTTCTGTAGGGCCCTATACAACAAGGGACACCAACAGACCCTAAGGATGCAATATAAGACACAATTGTGTTTTCATTGAAGTCGTACATTGATTCTTGACCAGTGAGTCATGGCACCCTAGGATGACTTGGTATCTTTTTAAGGACGCCACAGGGTTCCATGCAATATTAGCCCTGTTTAATGTGCAAACATGATTCACAAGTTATACCCAGAAATTTCAAGTAGGAATCCACAGTATTAAAAACATTCTGACTTGTTGTGGTCTGAGTTCTTTGCAACAGAAGAATCACTCTATTAATTTTTCTGTAATCAAAAAATGAGTCAAACTAAAAGCTGGCATTTTCCAAGGGATGCTCCAAGTCTAAGAAAGGGCATGTAGTGTTTAATGTATTAAATATTCCTTTCAAATGAACTGTGAATTTCTACTTAATTAAGGTGCACCTGTCTTGATTACAAAAGTGCACAGCTGCAAATAGGTAGACATTCTTCTGTGTCTATGTATTAGGAGCACCATGTCTCATGATATTAAAAATGTAGCGGAAATTCATACACTGCATCTGTGCAGCATAAACTCAACAATTATTTCTAAAATTAAAAACTGTATTAGAACACATCAAAGGAACTTGTCTTCATTAGGGATTAAATCCAGAGCAAGTCTGAAGGTTTCAGATTAAATTGTTTGAGTTGGCAGAGTGCAAAGAGCATGTGAATTTGTAAAAATCAGTAAAGAGCTGTTTCCCCCCCTATGGATAACACAAAGCCAGCCAAGGGAAAACCCCCTTGCCACCCTATTATGTTACTATTATAAAAATCTTCATTGCTTCCCCCCACCAAAAAAAGTGGCTGAGAACAGGTTTATGGGGTGTCTCCTCCATGACTTCTCACTCTTTTGCCATCGTAACTCCAAACATGTATTCTATATCAGATACAATTCTGTTACCAAGAATTTTCCATGGAATCCAAAATACAGAATGTAAAAAAACCAAACTAACTGGCACATCAATATTTGGCAATATGCCCTTAATGATTTCTTCCCCTCCCTCTGCAACCAAAGGGTATGCATGCTTTTGAAACAGAAAAGCAAAAAAAAGGACAACTGAAAAAAGAGATGAACAGAAGGTCTTCCAAAGTGGCTGAAAAGCTAAAATATAGCTAATTAGCTCCCAGCTTCTAACACAATAGTGGGTGTACTATGGTCTGTTATCAAGTTTATAGCCAAGGGCACAAGACAATACAACCCCATATTCAATTTAATTACAGCCCATGGCTTTTGCAGTAGTGGTGTGTTTCAAAGGGTTTAAGCACTCATTTATTTCTACACCATACATGAAATAAGGCAGCTCCCTGTCATATAGACTCACCAATTAGACTGAACAGTTTCTGATCTCTTGCTCTCTAGGAGAGCAGCAAACAATGAGGTTTTTAAAGCACAATCTCCAAGTTCTTTAAAAAAAAAAAAAAAAGCTTTATACTGCCTGTAACTTTAAGTTTGTGCCTTTTAGCTTTAAAGTTAATCATTTCCAATGCCACAGCATACTAAAAAGGAGTGTCAATGTAACACTCCAGTTATGATGCTGTTTTCATTCTTAACTGTATCAGAAAGGTCACCTCAGTTTGATTTATACAAAATCAATTTCCCTTTCTTCTTATCAAAGCCTTTTGAAGGCCTGTCCCATACAAGCCTACAAAACCTGAATATGACCAAGTGGCTTAATACATTTAGCAAAAGGCTGGTCAGTGCCGCTGTACTGTAACAGCTGTATTTTAATAGTCTTGCTAAAAGAAAAAAGAATACTGCTAATATAAACTAGTTAATTCAATCTCTCTCCCACTAAATAAACACAAGTGTCCATGTAGAATAAGATTACCTGTGACTAGTTTGGCAACTGCTCTGAGATCGTGATTCAAAAGACAGAAAATTCTGAAGGTACATAAATGTTGGTCAACTTAAGAAAGATTGAAAGAAAACAAATGAACACAACAGCTATAAAGTTAAATGGAAAAAAAAAAACAAGCAGAGGGCTGGTAAATCTGTCAGTCTCAGTATAAGTATCACCACCATTGCCTTACCAAGTTTCTAACCTAATTTCAACTCTGTTAAAACACATTAGTCTTAGGAAACGGTCACAAGCATGTCAAACTCTGCTAACTAAAAAAAGCTAAAAGGGACAGGCCGAGAATGAGCATGCTTCTGTCTCATTGCAGTATTCCTACATGTAGAACATGTCCATTTACTTATAAGTGAAATAAGAATAGAAAAACATTAGGTGACATTCTGGGCCTGGTGGAGAGAATGGGAATTTTGCCTTTCATTTCATATTGGACAAAGGTTTCCACCAGGATTTTCTCCTCATTTCCCCCAGTTTATCTGCTTCATACACTTGACAATACTTGTTCAGTGTTTCAATGGTTCCCCTGTATAGTCTCTCACTTACTATGTGGGCTGGTCTTCTCATAAAAGGAAGACCTCTTAAAAACAAAGAAAACCAAACAGCTTACAACTTGAAGAGAAACTTAGAGATAGTTTCAAATTCAGACACTGCACCTACTTTTTTCCTCAGGTTCTGAAAAGTCCATGTTGACAGTGTTCTTTTTTAAAAGAAACCAAGTAAACACTGGATTTTATGCTGAACAGTGATTAACAACTCAAAGCAAGAGTACAATATTGACTAGATCCCAGTGGACTCAGTAGCAACTGTTAGGTAAATACACTCAGACAGAAAACTAGCAGCCTATTTCCTTTCACCACTCTTGAATATTTTTTGTTTAGTATCCCTTTAAAACAAGGATCTTGTCTTTGTTATTGTACTGAAACCATGCCTAATTTCTAGTCCCACTGTACAGAGCACATACAGATACCTACCAGTGTATGATAACCCTGATCTGGAGTTTAATACAAGTGACTGTCATCCAGTATGACAGCATCTAGCGCAAGAAGACCCTGGTGGTACTATCATACTGCAACACACATTTCAGAAGCCAGGCATCAATTTTACCATTTTATGACAATGGAATGGATTTAAGAAAAGAAATGAGGCAAAAAGATTTGTGCCCAAAACTGAGCCAGAAGCCAGATGCATTACTTCAATTAATTACTAACCAAGTAGATCAAGTACCATTTTTTTCTCCTCCTTTTATGAAACCTGAAATCAGAACCAGCTTCCTAGTCCTGTCAACACAGCTTTCTTTTGATGGATTTAATATAGCAAAAAGTCACATTTCCCAGAACAGAGAACTAGTCCTGGTTTAAACCAGAAAACTTGAGCACCTCTTAAAACATCCATAATGACAAATATGAATGCTGAGGAGCCTGAATGACTACTCAATAGATGGAATTATTTTGATATTTATGGAACTCTTCAAAAGTCCCTAGAGAATACAACCAAGTTAGAGGGGCAGCACCAGAAAAGCATTTCCTTAAGAGATGTGCATTTTTTACCTGTGGCAGAAGCCAATCTACTTTCTTAGACCCATTTTCGGGTGTTACTCCTGTACTTAGCTCAATACGTAGCAAGTCTATAAACCTCACCACCTACCACACTGCAACACTGAGAGAGCTTTAAAGCTTTAGCTATTGTTCATCTTTCAATAATGCAAGAGATGAGCAGCCAAATTACATCCCTCTGTCCTCAAGCTGAACTGAAGTACTGTTGTCAGTGGCAGGAAAATTGCTATACTTCAGAGCAAATAAGGACCGAAGTAAAGGGGTGGCATGATGGTACAGTACTGTATGTTTAAAGTACATTGTATAATGCTCCTCTCAGGGCTGAAATCTAAAGCAACTGGCTGGATCATAATGTGTCAAGATGAACATTTAATGTGCCTTTCCCTGGCACAGGAACAGGCTCCCCAGCAATTCTGTACACCAACTACTAAAAGACATCTCCAGGCTAAGAAGAAATATGGAAGCAGCAATGATAGAGATCCACAAAATTAAATATCCTTACTCAAGCTATTAACACATTTAAAGTTTGTAGGCAGCCTAAGTTAAATTCAGTTTGGTACTTTTTACACCTTAAAGCTTAAAGTTACTAACAGTGGACGGACACCCCCCCCTTTATTCATGGGTAGTACCCGACTCAATAATGATGGCAAAATCTATTTCTTTGCAATTAGCTTATAGTAAAAGCTCAATAGAAGCACTATGCTGCAACCTTCAAGTTATCAAGAAATCAGTAATATTTGTCAACAGTGTAATTTAGTGTCACACTGCCTGATGAGGTCTACTCAGTAATAAGGCCTGGAAAGTCTTTGTTTATGATTAAGCAATAAGGATGAGGTCCAGGGCATTTCCTGGGGATTAATGACCAGCTGGGAGAGTGGATGGCTAGAAGCAATGCCTTGGGCCATTAACCCCAGACAGTCATTAATTTCCCCAGGAAATGCTCTGGACCTCAATCATTACAGCTATAAAAAGGTAGTTAAAAAGAAAAGTTTAATGCTCTATTAAAAAGAAAAGACTTGCTTTGTAAACAGAAAAGAAAGTATCTATCTTTCTCATTTTGTCATGCCCCATGTGAAAAAGCTGTTATTAAAAAAGATATGAAAATAATGTGATTTATCGGGGAGGGGGGAGGGAAGTGGAAGAGAAGGAGAGAGGAACCTCTCTCACCTATCAGCCAAGACTTGCATCAACTAGTTTTGCAAAGAAAGCAAAAACTAATCTTTTTGCACAACTGACTCAAAAGTTTGTCTGGCTCATCAAGTGGTGAATGAAGGTGGGCATCATCACAGAATTACCTCAAAATGCGCAGTCAGATGGTTTTCCTTTATTATACTCAATACAGACGGGGTCTAACATCTACATGCATCTATATGCATCATTCTTCTGCATAAAACTAGCTGCATCTCAGAAACAGTTGAAACTACTTAAAGCAGCACAGTAGCTGGGCCTCTCCTTAGGCACTGTAACGCTTACATAAAATAAAAGTATCAAACTATTAATGTTACAACGGGATAAGGCAATTCATCTTGTCAAAAGTGCACATGCTCCCCTCCATCTAGATGTTAAGATTGGTTGTCTCATTCTGTCTTCTTCCCTTATTCACAGACATAGTTATTTGGAATTCATCTAGAAGTTTTAAGATTTCTTTCCAAGTCATTAAGAGCTAGTGAACAA
Source organism: Caiman crocodilus (assembly GCA_030014935.1). Lineage (NCBI taxonomy): Eukaryota > Metazoa > Chordata > Crocodylia > Alligatoridae > Caiman > Caiman crocodilus. Next base: position 77,220,128 of record JAGPOW010000261.1, on the reverse strand, counting down.
GGAAGTTTAGGGTTAAAATACAGTGAAGAGAGTTGGCTTATATCTGAAATAATGAGCCTGAACAAAAACATTATATGCACATAATCAAGGCTCTGAGCTATTCAGGAGATACCAGATACACACAGCAGAAGCTCAAACTACACTATTCCACTCAAGAGGCCAAAAACCTCCCCACCAGAAAGGAGAGGTCACAGGTATTTCAGAAAATGTAGATACTTATAGAGGCATTCACAGAAAGGCCTTTTTCCCCTCCCCTCTTTTTTCCTTTTCAATTAGCCTTCAGGCTGGTTGATTAGCTAGCAAAGTGCTTGAAAGGGTCAGTTTGTCCAAAACTGGTATTTCCACTTTGGAAACAGCTCAGGCATGTCATATACCTGTGTTCACTGAACGGTGCTCTTTTAGGCCTACAACTGAAATCACTGTTATTGCCTGATACAGGAATGTCAGAAGGTTTCTGTAATCATGTATGGTAGCCAACATTAAAATTGTCACCTAAAACATAGTATTTTATGAGGCACAACATAACTGCAAAGTTTTATAGATTTGTTGGAGTAAATTTCAAACTCCAAGTCAACAGCAAAAGGAATCTTTTAGCATGTCTTTTAATTATATGGACTAAGGTCATTTTGCTGGAATGGTTTAAAAAGGAAATCCCAACCAGAAAGGGAAGTGGAGGAGAGTACTGCTTTGGAGAGAGGGGGGTTCTCTTAAGGAATACATCACAGCCTGCATCCATACACCTATCCCACCAGGCTGCCTAGCTGAAATGACACATACCTACAGAACCTGATCTCACTCCCGAGTTAAGGTACACCTAACCCAAGCAACTGGGCTGTTACTGTATATTTTGACACTATGGTAACGAATGCAACTGCACAACTAAAGCCAATTTACTTTCTTGCTGCTTTTTTTTTCTGAAGAATGGTTGCCAGGAAACAGAGCTATTCTTAATAAACAAATACAAGATGAATGCAATTGCCACATTAACCCTCTTGTTAACTTCTGAAGTTTAAAATTACACCCTCATTACCAATGTGTAATTGAGTAGTCTCTTGGCTGTTTCCTGCATTTATGAGGTTATTTAAAGAGTTCATTAGCACATCAAGCACACCAGGCTCGCTAATGATAGCTGGAATTCTTATCTAATATTCGAGCCTGACTTGCACAACTCGCATCTACCAGTCAAAAAGGGAAAAAAGAAAAGAAAAAGCAAGGGGGGAGCCTGCAAAGTGGAGCTGCTTAATCCTACTGTTGCAGGAAGCCTCGAGTTTAATCTTGTTCTTAGCAGCGATCTGGGGCAGCAGCAGCCGCCAGTCGGTTCTCCCTCTCTGCCTGGCGAGGAAAGATCCCTTGCTCCAAACTTTGCAGCTAAGAAGGCAGCGCAGTTGCACTTCGCAAGCTGCATGTAGGGGCGGAGAGGAGGGAGGGGGAAGAAATAAGTTTAGTGAGTGACACCAGGACTCTCATGCCTGCACAGGGACAGGGAGCGGAGCGGAGCGGAGCGGCTGGTTGCTCGGCGGGCGAGCAGGGCAGGGCGCCTGGCTGTGTAGAGAGACTTGCTTGGAGGGGAGTGGGCTGCGCTTTTTGTTTCCCTTCCCTCTCCTTTTATTATTCTTATTCTCATTCTCATTCTGGTTGCTGTTGTTATTACCTGTGTGGGGGGAACAAGAGCAGGTGAAACTACTGTGGGTGAGTTGGTGCTTCTGTGCCCATTGGCTTCGGGGAGGAGGTGAGGCAGGGGGTCGTGTTTCACTGACACCACCACCACGGAGGCAGCGGCGGCGTCCAGGGGCTCGCCAGGGCGGAGGCAGAGTCTTTTGGGGGACGAGGCGGCGGCGTCGGCCCCGGCCGGGTAGCCCGCCGCCTCGTAGAGGGCGCGCTTGGGCGGCGCGGCGGCTTCGGCCTTCACCGGCGGGGCGGCGCCGTCCGGGGGCAGGAGGTGGGCGGGCGGGGGCCGGGGCCGGGGCGCGCCGTTGAGGAGGGCCGGGGCGGGGGCGTAGCAGGGGGCCGGGGCCGGGGGCGGGTGCGGGGGGGGCCCGGGCAGCTTGGTGCCGATGCCGGCGATGCTGTTGAGGGTGGCGATGGAGACGGCGCCGATGCAGTGGTTGGTGTAGGTCTTGGAGAGCTTGGCCGCCTTGGAGAGCATCTGCATGCGGGTGCCCAGCAGGTTCTTGCCGATGGCCTTGTTCTCGTACCAGGTGGCGTCGGCCTCGCTGCAGTGGTCCCGCGGGCGCTGGAAGAAGGCCTTGCACAGTGGGTTGCGCTTGGCCAGGTACTTGACGAAGCTGGCGTAAGGGCAGAGCTCCGTGCCGGTCTCGTACATGCGGGGCAGGTTGTCCTCGTCGCTGCTCTCGGCACGCTTCTTGCTCCACGACGACGAGCGCGACTTGTGGTAGGGCCCCAGTGCCTTGAAGTACACGAACTTGCGGCCGTCCTCGTCCATGGCCAGCCCGAAGGAGTCCTCCTCCAGCTCGCGCTGGTTCTCACGGCCGCGCGTGCAGAAGTACATGCAGGTCTCGAACCACACCTTGTTGAGCAGGCCGAAGGGGCTGGCAGCGCTGAAGACGCTGCAGGTGTACAGCTTGCGCAGGTCGGCGCGCGTGATGGCCTGCTTCTGCACCACGGGCCCCGCGCCCTGCTCCTCCAGCTTGCGGATTACGGCGGCCAGCGTGAGGTTGGCGGCGCGCAGCTCGGGGTCCTTGGTGAGGTCTAGCGTGCGGCAGTAGGGCGGCTCGTTGAGGTAGCGGTTGAGGGAGCTGCGGATGCTGATGAGCGACGACTTGGAGTAGAGCTGCCCGCTCTTGGAGCGCGCCTCAGCGTAGAAGGAGCGCAGCACCCGGCACAGCGCGCCCTTGTCCATGGTCTCGAAGTCCGGGCTCTGCGCCTTCTCGCTCAGGTACTCGCGGAAGATGCGCACGGCGTAGCGCGTGGCCAGCCGCGTGTTCTCGCTCAGCCGCGCCCGCTCGGGCCGCTGCAGCAGCAGGTCCGCCTCCAGCTCCGCGTCCCCGCCGGCCCCGACGCCGCTGCCGCCCGCCTCGCCGCCGCCACCGCCGCCTGCACCGCCCGCCGCCGCTGCCGCGCCCGGCCCGCCGCTGCCCTGGTCCATACTGGGCATATGGCCCGGCTCGGGCGCCAGCTCCTCCTCCTCGGCGTCCCACTCCAGACCCATCTCCTCCTCCTCCTCCTCCTCCTCATCGCCGTCCAGCAGCAGCCCCCCATCGCCGTCCTCCTCCTCCTCCTCCTCCTCGTCCCCCGTGATCTGCACCTCCTGGATCTCGTCGTCGTCCTCGCCGTCCTCGTCCTCGCCGGCACTGCAGTAGTGGCGCGGGCGGTGGGCGCCCCCGCGGCCCGGCGCCCGCTCCCCCGCATTGTTGCCGGGGCTCCAGTCGCCGCCGCCGCCGCCGCCGCTGCCAGGCATTCTCGCCATATTGCCGTCTCCCTGCCAGTCCTCGGGCGGGGCGCATGCGCTATATTGGACCGCAGCGCTGGAGAGCTTTTGTGTTTAATGACCTTCAGCTACCGGGAGGCAAAGCCTGGGCTCTTAAAGGGGCCGCGCTGCTCCCAGCGCCAGCAGCCGGGACGCACGCACCCTCTCCCGCCCGTCCCCCCGGGGGCCGCCCCGACAGCAGCCCCCATCGCACCCCCGCGGCAGGTGAGGGGCGCGGGCGGGCGGCGCGGCTCCTCCCCGGCTGCAGCGGGAGCGGCGCACGGGACTCTCCCTTCCCCGCTCCCCCCGCGCCGCGCCCGCGGGACGGACCGGCCTCCTGCCCGCTGCTCCCTACCAGGCGCCGCTGCGCAGCCCGCTCCGTGCCGGGAGAGCGCGGGAAGCCGCCGACCGCCACGATCCGAGCCACGCGCGCGCCGCCAGCCCGGGGGCGACCGAGCTCCAGCCGCCCGCTTCACCTCTGCCTGCCCGCCTCCGCCGACCCCCCGGGCGGGGAGCAGAGCACTGCGCTCCGGCTCCGGGGCTCGCGCTCCTCCCCCCACCCGGCCTTTCCCCTCCACCCGGGGGACAAAGCGATGCGAGGAGGGAGAGGGAAGGAGAGTTGGCCGCAGCGTTACCCCCCCCCCCACGCGTGAGGGAAGGAGGCTGGGGCCGGCGGACGGGCGCTGCCAGGGCTCGGGCACAACTGGTTTCCCAAATGCGATGGGGCGCCGGCTCTTTATCCCGTGTTGGGGGAAGCTGGGCTGGAAGGGACGCACCCGCGGGCACCTGGTCCAGCCCCATCCCGGCACAGAACCCATGACACGTGTAGCTCTTCAGGAGTCCCTTCACAAGGCTGGGAAGATTAGCCCTCTGTCAGCATTACCCCAGCCACCTCCTTTTCAAGACAGGTGAAGACAGAGGGGGCAACCTGGGAGAACTGACTTCATTAGAAACAGGCAACTGAAGAAACAAAACGACTCTCTGCAAAAGAAGAGAGAGCTCTATGAAAAGCAGGGATAAAGAACAGTGGTTACCCAAAGTCAGCCTCACAAGAAAGGCTTGAAGATGGGCCAGCAGAGGTTCCTGTAGAAGAGGGAAGGATAGTGACCCAGGTGTAGAGAATCAAGGCCCCAGCCGTTCTTTCTGAAGGGCCTTCTAGGTAGGGCCACGCCTCGAGTCCCATCTAGAAAAGCACCTCTAGAAGTGGAATCACAGCCTTCTGCATCCACGGCCCCACGCTTTGCAATTCAAAGCCCTCAGCCTGACACTCATCTCGCCTTCAACCTGCTGGGTTCTTTATAGCACACAGTTCACCCCACGTTTGTTACTAAGGGCTGGGGTTTCTGCACCCATGACAGCAATGGAAAACAGTAGCAACATGACCTCCACATTTTCCCAGGTTTAAGAATCAGCCCTAGACAACACCTGCCAAGTTTAGATCACTTTTCATAGTTTTAGACAGACTTTAAAACCCTGGTTCTGAATTAACTCACATAATACATGAGTCTCTACTGAAGACAAATGCTCTGTAATTAGAAGGTTAGTTACTTAACCAGACTCCCTCATCTCTTCCTACAATCCTGCCGCTGACCTTGTCCAAGAATAAATCAGCAGCACCCAGGTGTGGTGCAACTCGGTTCATCTTTCCCCAGAACTTAATCACTCCCTTTAGGCAAATCTTGCTATTTCTCACTGCTCTCTGAACTTTAATTTTCAGTAGTGAAGTTCCTGTTACAAAGTCAGATTCAAGAGAAAGTTTTGTTTCCATTTGCCCTTCCACCTCCAAGTCTGCTGACTGTTGTAGTGTTGGTGGCATCTTTTTCTCCCTCTTTTTCCCATATTATCAGAGAAAGGCAAGTTCCTTGATATAGGTTTACAAGTTTGAATAAATAAATATTAAGACCATGTGCCAGGTCACTACACTCAATATTAGCTCCTAATTGGAAAGCTGCTGGTCTGAGGTTACAAAGTTACCACATGTACTTACTGACTCAGATGCACAGTTCCCAGATGCTACTGAGAATTATGAAGGTTTACCTCTTAAGCATTTTAGCATAATAGCTCGAGTCATCTACACCTCACAGACCAGAGACAGTCGGTCTACAAAACCAAGCTTTCTTGCAACCACTTTTGGAAGCCCATACATAACATAACACATGCACAGAGGCATGTAAAATGTGCAAATTGTTAATCAGATTACACCAATTTGAAATAAATAAGCAGTAGAAGACACCCCCCCCCCCCCCCCCCCCCCCCCACCCCCCCCCCCCCCCCCCCCCCCCCCCCCCCCCCCCCCCCCCCCCCCCCCCCCCCCCCCCCCCCCCGCCCCCCGCCTGGGGTGTACACTAATGATGGTCCAATTCTTACAATGCAGTAGACCCAGAAGTCAAAGCAGACAGCTACAAAATTGAGAGACTGTAGTATGGGTAAGACCTGAAATATTCAGAAACATCGTTTGAAAAGGAAATTCACCTTTAAAAAAAATCATAAGGATTGGTGACCTAGGAGCATTCTGTTAAGGTTTCTCTCTTTCCCAACATTTCCATGATGCCTAAAAACATGAGTTTACTGATATTACTGTGTGCCTACAAAATTACATATTGTACAAAATCACAAAAGATATGAAGCCTTATTTCTAAAAAGATGACACAAACTTGACAGCTTCTGTGCTTGGATATTCATAATAATCATCATAATCATTTCCTGATCGTAAGAGATAAACCACCTTGAAGGACCTGGAGTTGCATATGGATTGAACAGATGGAAGGGAGGAAAGGAATTTGCAAGGAAGTTGGAGAAGCCAAAGGATATAGGAGGTAGCTTTAATATACATACCAGTACAAGCTTCATCAATTATTATCCATTCCATTCTAGACACCTCAGCAACTAGAGAGAATTCTGGTAACAGCAAATGATACACTTGATATGGCAGAAGTAGTATTGGTGGGCTGAGACTAGTAATTTAGATAGGATATCAGTTAGTAAAAATCTTCTTGAAGATGGGACTTAGCCTGCACATTTGTATTACAATAGAAATGTAGATTTTATTGCTCAAGGCATTTAAACTGAGATTGTAGTATACTTTCTGTTGCCTTAGCCAAAGAACTGTAATTGACAAGAAGTGTTGCCCAGGGTCACCTAATTCATATAAACCCCATATCCACAATGCTGACCAAAGCCCCAGTCCTCCAATTAAGTACAAATGTGTCCCCAGTTCTGGTGCTGAGGCTGATTTTAACCTCTGCTGCATTTTCCCATTGTAGACAAAGCCTATTAGAAGAAACACACATTGTATTAACTAATATTATATTTAACACCTTACAGCACTCTCGAAACACCTGCACAACACTATCTTAGCTGCCCTTTCTGCAATGCTCTTGAAGTATTTATATGCTGCAGAACTAATAATCCAAATGAAATTTTTGGAATTTGGTAATATTTTTTCTATTAAAGGCATTCAACCCCTAATGCTTGTAGCCAGATTCCTAACTTTCTTTCCTCACAATTTTCCACTCATCTTGCTTGCTCCTATCCTAGCCTTTTCTTCACAAAAAGCTTCCCAGTGATAAGGGTCTTTTTCAGACCATTACTCTCCTACATTAGACCTCATACTGAGTCTTTTCTAAATTCTGAGGCTGTGTTGAGGTGAGCTCAAGCTGCTTCTCATAATCTGTGTTAGCAATCACCTGACTGCTTGATTCTTCCTGGTCATGTGTTTCATTCTGAAGATTAATCAGGAACTAGAATTCCCAGAAGGGCCAACAGCTGCAACAGGACATGTTAGACCTATTTGATTCTTTATCAATAGGAATTTAGAGTAGAGAAAGTGTTTAAACATAGGTCAGCTGTTCATGGCTAAGACTAGGGCTGACCAGTTGATGTTTTGTATTTTTACAAAAATATCCCTGGCTACATATTTAACATTGTGTTAATTAAAATATCCTATTTCTAAATGTAACCTTGTGTGTAGACAAGGCTGTATGGAATGCAGTAGTGCAACTAAGAGAGAGCAAGTGTGGCACTAGCTCTAGGTGCCAACTTGAGTGGTATAAAACAGCGGCCACTACTGGTAGCCACGCGGCAGTTGCTGTCCTGTGTGCTGCTTCCTCTCAGAGCACAGGACTGCCCAGTTATGCCTCTCATAGAGTGAGGCAAAAAACCAAAATGTGTCTATATTGTGGAACTGCAACAGAATAAAGCTGATTGAAATTTGGAATTTGTTTCATAAGAAATGTTGACCTTAATTCCACCTCTCCCCACCCCTGCTCTGTATATACCTGAAGAAGGACTTTTTGTTGTCCCATATTTTTGTCGCCAGCCTAAGTTCTAATCCTGCTTTGGCCAATTTAAGGAAAGTTTCCTATAGAAGAGAAATTAAAAAAAAAAAATTAGTGCTGACCAAAAGAAATAAAAAAAAAAATCACACAGTCTGCAATTACACAGTCACTTCAAAATTGCATTGCAATGTTGTAGTCTTTTATTCTTATGCCATATTTTCATTATTTCATGACTTATTAATTGCACTAGTGTATACCAATGACACACAAAATAAAAACAGACTGTTTCATATATAATTCATTATGGGCAGCAGCCATTTAATATGGAATGAAATAATGTATTTTCTTTCCTAGATCTAAGGGTCTCTCACGTGTTTTGCAAGCTAACACTTTCACACAACACAGGAAGAAATGCTCTTATAGAAAGTGTTTCTCTCAGCACTCTATCAGCTACCTTATTCAATTGGCTATTTCAGCTATGGGACTGTCATATGTCAGTAGAAGTTGTGTATTAATATGCATTATTAATAATTGGTCAAAAACTATAATAATGTCCTTTTATAAAATTCCACAATTTTCCCAACAAAAGCTTGTTTTAAGTTTCCTTCACAGAAATTTGACAAAATCCACATGATTTTGAAGTGATTCCATTGTTACTAAAATATCATTTTTGTTGAAAAATGTTTGGACAAAACATTTGTCCTGGCTCACACTTGCTGGGAATCAGGGAGGCCAAAGCAGGATTAGAACTTAGGCTGGCAACAAAAATATGGGACAACAAAAAGTCCTTCTTCAGGTATATAGGGAGCAAAAGGAAGGTGCGGGGTAGCATAGGATCCCTACAGGACAAAGTAAGGCAATTGGTGACAGAGAGTGGGGATAAAGCTGAGATCTTCAATGAGTTCTTTGCATCTGTATTTCTAGACACATACCAAGACAAATCTCTGAATTGGATCACAGGAGGGACACCAGCCCACCAACTGTTAGCGCAGACTTAGTGAAGGGGCACTTGGAGGGGTTGGATGTGTTCAAATCAGCAAGGCCACTGGTTAGCAAGACTGGGGACTTCCCATCCCCCAGTTGCTGACTGGTCACTAGGGGGGTAAGTGTCCCCCTCCCCCCCCGACTAAGATACCAGTTGCCCATCATTAAGGATCACATTTGTAGGAGCCCAGCACAGGAAATAATGCCGAAAGGAAATCAGCACAGATTCATTGCAGGTAGATCCTGCCTGAATAACGTTTCTTTTTATAACCAAGTCACTAAATACTTAGATGCAGGAGTCCAGATAGATGTCATCTATCTAGACTTTAAGAAGGCCTTTGATACAGTATCTCATTCTGTTCTTGTAAATAAACTGACAGGCTGTGATGTAAATCAGTGCTTCTCAAACTATCTGATGTGGTGGACCGGCAATTATTTTTCCAGTGGGCCAGGGACCAATGCCCAGTTCATCTGGTGGCAGTAACTGCATGTAACAGCGCTACACAAATGTGCGACCAGCTGTTCCTTTCTCTTTTCTCACCTTGCACGACGTGACGTCACGTGGAGCGTTGGAACTTACGATGTTATGCTTCTGAAAATATATTTCTTTCTTTCTTTCCTGGCAACTCACTGTGGACTGACAAATATATTTCTTTCTTTCCTGGCAACTCACTGCAGACCAGCAACCGGTGGCTCACAGACTGGCACTGGGCCACGGATCACCACTTTGAGAAGCACTGATGTAGATGATTACATGGTCAGGTGGGTGGCAAATTGGTTTAGGGATCACACCCAGAGAGTGTCACAGTTGACTCCAAGATGAACATGAGTCAATGCAATGAAGTGATCAACAAGGCTAACTGCACTTTATCATGCATTAGCAGATGCATGAAGAACAGGTCCAGGGAGGTGATGCTTCTCTTCTATAGAGCACTGGTCAGACCAAAGTTGGAGTACTGTGTCCAGTTTTGGGTGCTGCATTTCAAGAGGGATGCGAAGAATCTTGAGAGGGTCCAGAGGAGGGCCACTCATATGGTCAGAGGCCTGCAGGCAAGGCCCTATGAGGAGAGGCTGAGGACCTAGATCTTTTCAGACTTCGAAAGAGAAGGCTGAGAGGTGATCTTGTGGCTGCCTATGAATTCATCAGGGGAGGGCAGCAGGGACTAGGAGATGCTCCATTTACTAGGGCACCCCTTGAAGTGACTAGGAACAATGACCACAAATTGACAGAGAGCAGATTTAGGTTGGACATTAGGAAGAACTTCTTCACAGTAAGGGTTGCCAGAATCTGCCAGAATGGGCTTTGAAGGGAGGTGGTGCTTTCCCCTAGCCTAAGAGTCTTCAAGAGGAGACTGGACAAGCACCTACCTGGGGTTGTCTGACCCTCATGCTCTGTCCTGCCCAGAGCAAAGGTGTCAGACTCAATGACCTCCTACTGAGGTCCTTTCCAACCCCAACATCTATGAATCTATGAAACACCAGCTGTAAACATAAATGTTTTTTTCCTCTTACCTATATAGACAGCTCTTCAGTCCAAAACCTAATTTAATACACATGCTAGTACTTCACAAACTAAAAAAAAGTTAAAACTTTTTGACTCATTGCTGTTTTGAGCAGCCAAGTAGTGGCTGCCATTTTTGCTTTTAAAACACAGAACAGCTATGCACTTGTGTGTGTCAAGCCAAATTGAGTATTATTTAATTGTTATATTCCAGTCCACAGAGCCTATTCAAAAGGCATTTGAGGTTACCAAGAAATATATTATTATTCAGTCTTTCAATTATCAATCTTTCACCTTATATTGGCCTTTGGTTCTGCGGTGTAGTTAGCTTGTTTATATTGTATGGCAGCAGTTTATATAGCTGCTATAGTGATTGTACAGAAGCTTATATAAACCACTAGACAATTGAGTCCTCAAGTAATCTCTCATTTTCCATAAATTTAGGGCAAGAATTCTTTCTAGCTAGGTTGATAAATTCAAACTAGCCTTTAGAAGTACTTCAACAGGGGAACCATAAAGCCCATCTGTTTTGGAGGAGTGGAAGTTAAGGAAGCACAAAAATTGTGAAAAGCCAAAGAAGAACAAGCTAGCAATTTAGAGAGGAAAGGGAGACCCCTGTGGAACCACAAACTCCTTTTTTCTATGCCTGGATAAATAAAAGTTTGCACTGTGTGGGTGCATATGTGCACGTGTGTATGAGCATACACAGGTGTTGGGTGAGGAAGGGAGGTCTGTCTACCATAGAATGCAATGTAGTGTATTGTAGTTTAATATTATACTAGAAAAGGATCTCTTGACATTTTCTTTTCTATTCATAAACCACCAAGAAGCTTTTACTTTGGGACTTTGCATTTACTGGTATTTTGGAAACCAAAGTTAAGTTTGGGTGGTATTTATAAATATGAAGGATTATGTGTGACAGTAGTGAACTTGTTGAATGGAATTGTTAAGCGTTTATTTTTTAAACTGTACAAATGTTTATGAAGAAGGCATAATACTGTTTTTGAGACTATTGAAATGTACTGACAGCCTTAGTTCTTTATAATAAAGATTTTTTTCCCCCCTTTTCTCTCTTCCCTTTGGTGGTGCCTTATATGAACCTTCTCAGGGTTGTTCCTGGAATTTTCACCAGAAAGACTTGCTCTGGCATGTCAAATTCTACAAATTAGGCAGTGCAGGTGCATTAGAATGTCCCTGAACTGGCACTTCACAGCTATTCTAATGCTGTTTTCAGGGTTGCTTACTGGTGCACACTTAAGGTTGTTCTAAGGTGGCCTCAATGGTCACTTCCTAGGATTTAGTATATACTGGGTAACCTACATGTGTAATTAATGTGAAGCAATAAACTCTGGATTAGACCGAGTTGGAGTAAACTTCCCCCTGGCATAGCATCTACACATGTACCCAAGGTGGCAGCAATTTGAGCCAGGGTAGAGTAAGCACAGGGGGCCAGCCCCAGGCTCTGGGTGGTGGTTCTGGATGGCAGAGGGACTGGCTGGGTTATGAGGGTGCTGGAAGTCCAGAGCTGTGTGGCTAGACAGCAGGCAGAAGTCTGGTCCCCTGATGCCTGGACTGACTGGGCATAAATCACCTGTAGTCAGTGGCTACATGTGTGTTTTAATGCATTAAATTACTCTGCTGTAGGATACTACTGTTCCCAATGGTAGAGTTAATTGGAGCTAGTACTGTCTAATGGTAGAGCTAATTGTTTTTTTGCACCCAAATACCAGCACATGTGTAAATAGTGATGCTTTACTGGGCAGCTAATTAATCTAATCTGCAGAAAAGTGAATGTGTAGATGTACCTGCTAAACAGGAGTCTGTAGGTGCTTCTTAGCAATGCACTGCATGGAGGAGGGTGAACAAGTAGTGTGTTGAAAGGTGTGTACCACCACCCCTGCAAGGTGAGGGCTTGTCTACTTGGTTAAAAATAGTGAGATGTTTTTTCTACAACCAAGTTATCTAATCTCCATCTATAATGAAGGTAGTCTTTAAGGTGCCTCCCTGCCCTAACTCATTCAGAATGGTATAAGCTTTCATAAGTGATCACATACTTTGATAGAGGCTATGAATGCACTATGAAAAATCCATCAGACCAACTAGGCTGTTGCCTACAAAAGCTTACGTCTTTCTAAATGAGCTAGTCTTCAAGGATACCACCCTGCCATAACTTCTGCCTGACTGCAGACTAACACAGATAACTGCCTCTCAATATATATAGATACAGTTAACACCTCTTATGACATGCACAGAGCAGTGTTTTACCTCAGATTATTCTTGCAAAAAAAGTAGACATGGATTGTAAATTCATGTAATTGACTTTTTATAAAGAATTATTTTGGGTTTTTTATAACTTTTATTTTATTCAGTATTGTTTTAGCAAATCAGATATATGCTGAACTTCTGCACCTCCATTTCTTAAAGTGATCTGCTCTTGGCCAACTCTCACTGTTTTTTGGCACTGTAATAATGAAATGACACACAATGAATATTACCTTTTCTTTGTGTCAGATGTTTAAATATCTCTAGTTACCCTAAGAAATTTAGACACACAGGATATAAATAGAGTGTGCATCATTGCTTATACCTAGGATATAAGATATATCCTTTGGGTGAAGGGGAAAAAAATCTATAACTCATACCTGTCAAGAACACAGAAGATATAAAAAGCGTAGCCTCTCTTTGAGAGTAAGAATAGATTGCCATCCATGATGCAGTGTTTTATTCATATCAGAAAGGAAAGTTTCAGACTATTACTTGCTTTTGGAAGTGTTCAGAATTGTCCGAGCATAAAAAGACCTGAAATGTTTATATGCCATGATGATTTGGTTTATCTGGCACTTGATAGAGAGTGTCCATTGCAAGCTGAGAAATGATATTGGCAGATAGCTATTCACATGTTAAGTTTCTGGTGAAATCTTTGGAATACAGTAAGAATTTTGGTATTTAGGCAGAAGCCAGAATGTGAAACAAGAGTTTTGTGGATGTAGACTGCAATTGAATTATATATTTTACATTACTTAGGTTAAAAGCTTGAGACTGTATGAGAACTGACAAAATTCTGTGTGTTTAAATAAAAACAGCCTAGGGCTTCACAAAAAAAAATATATGATACTCTGGGTGTCATTTTTTGCTTGTCCATAACTATATGACTTTATTCAAATAGTTAGATGCTAAGTTCCCAATACTAGATAAGCCTAAATACAAAAAGAAAGGGAAGACCTGTTAACAATTGGTACACAACAGTATTCTGATGGTATGTGACATGCATAGTATACATTAGAAAAAAAAGTTGTTTGTTTTTGTTTAATTGCAACCCTTTATCTTCATTAGTTGTTAATAATAATTAATAAGCATCAATGCTTATTAACAAAACACTTGCAGTTAACTATCTTCTAATATTGATGAAGGGTTAATGGCCTGACCCAGAGCTCAAAAGGCAGTGGTAACATTTCCTCATTTGAAAGTCAAACATGTAGTTCAGATTTCTTAAACTTAAAACTCTGCTGTATGGCTCACCTCAGTGCCCCTATTTTGCACACTCCTAGGCTGCAACTGTTATAGAATTATTTGGCAGCAAAGGCTTCAGACTTAAAAGGCTTGTTAAAAGAAGTAGGAAACAATTACAGTTCTCCCTCCAACTTAGAAAAAAAAAGGTCACAATAAAAAGAGACTAAACTTGTAACTTCATTAGCAACCTTGGAAAAGGTTTATCAAGTTACTTCTAACAAATTGGTCTAAGTTAATGCAGAATTAACCTACTGTGGAGCTCTTCTTACATATTAATTTGCTGTTTAGTTGGGCACTGCCAATCACTTCCTTACATACAATTTGCGTTAAAGCATCAACTGCATAGAAAAACAAGTTCTAAAATCAAAGCCTTGGTGCAGAAGGATACAAAAGTGTGAAATCCAGGTCTATTGCTTTCAATCTAGCTTTAATGATCATAAAAACCTGCTGTAGGGCAGTCCTAATCAGCCAGAAAATTATTATTGAGCCCTGGTAACTCATATATATACACAGAGAGAGAGAGATGTACAGACTTCAAGATGTTCCTTGTAGAACTTAGTTTCACAGTTGGCACAAAAACCTCAGGCAGTGTCCTGTACCTGCCTGAGAAATGTGATGCAGTACACCATGCAGGAAAGGAAGTTCCTTAGCTTCCAGGCACCTGTAAAGAAGTTAACCTATGCTGCAATGGCCTGACATTTTACCTTGGTCTGATTCTCAAAATTAAGTACTTTTCAGGGGATTGGATAATGTGGCACTGATTAGACAAAAGAACCATAGGATGCCTGTACACATGTGGGGAGGCTGCTCCAACATAATGCAATTACAGCATGCTGGACCAAACTTGATTAACTGAGTCTGCTGGAGCAAGCTAATTAGTGTGCTATAGCCAGCTTCCATATCTTGTGTATCAGTCTCCCTTCACTTCAAAATGGCAGCAGAGGTGCTTTAAAGCTTGAGCTTTGATTAAAGCACTCTGTGCCATTTTGAAGCACAGGGATGCTGATACATGAGACACTGCAAGCACTTTAATTAGAGCTGCTTTAGAGCACCCCATCCCCATAAAGACACATGTAAAAATGCCATTTGATTTTAGGTGATAGGCATAGGCGATGTGCCTCTCCTCCCCCAAGAGCGCTGGTGCCCCCCCTGCCAGCAAGTGCTCTGACAGGTAGCGGGGCACAGAGAATGCCAGTGCCTCCCCTGAAATTGGCTCTACCAGCGCATGTTGGTGGCAGAATTGCCAGCAGTCCGCAGTTCCATCACTGCCATGATGCATGTGGAAGTGCCAGCATTTACACTGCTGCTGTGCCACTGGGGCATCCCCTCACCCCTGGTCATTGGCTGGCTGCTGGGGGATGCCCCCTCCTGGTCATGCCCTGCTGATGTCTCCCCCCAGAGCCCTTCCAGACTCAGAAGGCACTAGTGACCCATGGTGATAGTATGAATTTAACGTAAGTAATAACATTTCAGTATTGGCCACGCCCATAATTTTAACACAAGTCTCATAATTTTTG
>JAGPOW010000261.1:77191549-77203771 GCA_030014935.1 Caiman crocodilus | reverse complement strand
CTGTGACCAGTGCGGTCCCCCAAGGCTCCGTCCTTGGACCCATATTGTTCAAAATCTTCATTAATGATGTGGGCATTGGAGTCAGAAGCGGACTGGCCAAATTTGCTGATGACCCAAACTTTGGGGCAAGGCATCCACACCTGAAGACAGAAGGGTGATCCAGGCTGACCTGGATAGGCTCAGCAAATGGACGGGTGAGAACCTGATGGTGCTTAATACTGAAAAATGCAAGTTTCCTCACCTTGGGAGGAAAAACCTGCAGCATCCTTATAGGCTCAGCAGTGCTAGGTTGGCTAGTACTATGGAAGAAAGAGACTTGAACATGAGCCTGCAGTGCGATGCTGTGGCTAGTAAAGAGACCAATATGCTGGCTTGCATCCATAGAGGCTTCTCAAGCAAATCTCGGAATGTCATTCTCTCCTTGTACTTGGCCTTGGTGAGGCCGCAGCTGGAGTACTGCATCCAGTTTTGGGCTCCACAATTCAAAAAGGATGTGGAGAAGCTTAAGAGAGTCCAGAGAAGAGCCACGTGCATGATCAGAGGTCAGGAAAACAGACTTTACAACGACAGGCTGAGAGCCATGGGGCTCTTTACCGTGAAAAAGGGCAGGCCTGGGGTGATCTGATGGCCACCTATAAGCTTATCAGGGGTGACCACCAGTATCTGGGGGAATGTTTGTTCACCAGAGCGCCCCAAGGGATGATGAGATCGAACGGTTATAAACTACTGCAAGACCGTTTCAGGCTGGACATAAGGAAGACTTTCTTACTGTCCGAGCCCCCAAGGTCTGGAATAGCCTGCCATTGGAGGTGGTTCAAGCACCTACATTGAACATCTTCAAGAGTAAATTGGATGCTCATCTTGCTGGGATCTTATGACCGCAGCTGACTTCCTGCCCTTCAGGCAGGGGGCTGGACTCGATGATCTTCTGAGGTCCCTTCCAGCCCTAATGTCTATGAAATCTATGAAAGTCTATTTCTATTCATCTCTTGACATAGCACTTTATACCCTTATTTCTGCCTTTTAATTAAAATCCCAAACTTCCTTGATTTTCCCTTGTCCAGGAAGGTCTATTTGACTTTGATCATAGCAAAACACTTGTTATAGCCTCAAAATTTTGCATTGGATTCATAAAGTAAGATAAAACTAACCCAAGTCTCCAAACCTAAAAATAACAAGATTCCTAAGTATTCAGATGATACACATAGCACAGAGGCAGAGTTATGACCACTTTGCTAAAAGAATCTCTCAGAGGATCTGGATTATTTTCAGTGTTTTAGAGATGGGCTGACAGCCCAACTGAAATAGGAAGTAGCTTGAGTTTGTTAACTAGTCTTTCCCAAACTAACTTGCTAGAGCCAAAGCAGTTTAGGTTTGGAAGGTTGGATTTTGTTTTCAGCCACTTTATTAAAACATTCAGAAATAGTCAAGTCAAGGTAAGAAGCACCTTTCTGCACTGCTGCATATAGTAACTAAATCCTAACATTCTATTGAGTTAATTAGTAATTAATATTCCATTAACCACAAATCAATGTTCACATGCCTCTGCACTTCCTGGATATGACCCCACCAGAAATGCCACAAGACTTGAATTCTCATATTTTATTTTGGCTAGAACAAAGAAATAAAGGGCACCTCATGAGCTAGCTTGTTGTTTTTCAGTTTTCATATTCCTTCTCACCTGATGGGGTTGCTGAAGTGCTGTGATGCACTAACTCTTTTTAGTAGTGCCACAGTCCAGGGACATTTCACTTGCTCATTCTTTGTAGACTTTAGCATCTAGAGTTCCACAAGATGCTCTGAATCATGAGCTAGGATGTGGGGAGGGGAGGAAACTATTTACTAGGGATGGAAAAGACCTTCCAGGCTCACTATCTGACAATAACAGAAAAAGCTTTTTTAAAAAAGCTTCTAAACTGGCCCTTTGGGGCAGTCTACTGTGGGGATTGGGTCCTTGAATCTAGTGGCCAGCCTATTCCTTTCAAGTCCATTCCTGCCCTACAGGTACTAGGGTATCCCAAGTCTCTTGGCCAGGACTCAATATGTCAGGTCTCCAATAGGTCTTGTTTGGAGCTCTCTTTCTGTAACTGCCTGCAGTGACTCCAGGTCAATAACCCACTTTCCCCCTAGACCCGCTCTTGACCAACTATATTCCCAATTATTGAAGATATTTTTTTCCTTCTGCTGATCCAAAGCTGCACAATAGTCATGATTGCTTGTTTTTATCAAGTGTTTGTGTGCACCTCATTTTATTTATTATGTCACCAGTTCAGTGACTAGAATTCACAGATGAGTTCAAATCTAAATGCCAACATAGATAACATGCTGGGGCTATATAGGCAGACCCCATGTTAGAGATGTATGATTTTCAAAAGGGAATGAGCAGTTGCTGCTCAAAGCACTTTTTGGAATAGAAATGTATCTAATAGCCAACTTCCTTATTTTTACAAAATAATTTTTAAAATGCATACAGAGGAGCAGGTGGATGTTAGTTTTCATTTATTGCATGTTTTTATCATAAGCAGTGTCTGTAAAGGACTCAATACGATTGTAGTACAGTACGTCTGCAAGGGACCTCATAAGGTCATCTAGTCCACCTCTCTGCTCAAGGCAGGATCTTCCCTGACTAGACCATCCCAGTCAAGTGTCTGTCCAACCTGCTCTTGAAAACTTTCAAGGATGGAGATTTCACAGCTTGTCTAGATAGCCCAACTATCCTCTCATAGTCAGAAATTTCCTCCTAATTTCTAACCTAAATTTCCCCTGATGCACCTTAAAGCTATTGTTTCTAGCCCTGTCCCCTATGGTCTATACTGACCTCTCTATAAATCATCCTTCAGGCGTTTGAACAGTTATCAAATTCCCCCTCCCCCCCAGTCTTTTCTTCTCCAGATTAAATAACTCTAGTTCTTTCAACCTTTCCTCGTAAGTCATGCTTCTCAGGCTTCTAATAATTTCTGCTGCTCTCTGATGGACTCTTTTCAATCTATCCACATCCTTCTTGAAGTGTGGGACCCAAAACTGGACACAATATTTACCAGGGCCTCACCAGTTCTGAACAGAGCAGAAGAATTGCTTCCCTTGATTTGCAAGTGAAACTCCTGTTATTTCAACCTAGTACACTGTTACCTTTTTTTGTTTTGCAAGAAGAGCTCACTGTTGGCTTATAGTCAACTTATAGATTACTATAACCCCCAATCCTTCTCTGCAGTACTTTAAGACCAAAGTAGTCAAAGGAATTAATTTTATTAGTTTTTTTACATTATTGGTTTCAAAATTATGAAGCAATACCTGTTCTTGGTATTTTTAATACCTTCCTTTTCCACCATTTTTACTGGCAGGGAGACAGGGAGAACTTGTTTGTGGCAAAGTATGGTTTTATAAAGGCTTCTAGTATATTTTTATTATACATCTTCAGATGTGCATGTCCATGCATGCCATTTCTCTTTGAAGAAAACAGTATTCCACCTCCCCCAGCCCATTCCCTTTCAGTGGTTCTTACTTTCTCCATTGGAATCACTAACACCACAGAGAATGCATGGTCTCTATCCCTTATGTCCCTTACTCCCCAAACAGAGGATTTCCACCATAGGAACAGGTGGGACAGTGGGGCACAAGTAGCTGGAGGGTGTCTGGGGTGATGAACTGTGGTCATAACTGAGGGTTATTAGACTTCAGTGTGTTAGGAGACCATGGACTGTACACCATCCAACTTTCTCCTCTCCCAGCTGCTCTGTGCTGCCATAACTCCACCAGGGAAGGATAAAATGAAGGCAGTTTCTCCATCTCGGCCGTGTTGAATGGAGAGAAGGACACAATAGGGAAGAATTATGCTGGATATATGACATTTCTTCAGGGAGGTACAACAGAGATGCAAAGTGCATTATTGTCACATGAGATGCATGCTATGAAGCAGCCCTCTCTTGGGTCAACACCTGGTTCCACATCCAAAGCCTAAGTAAAAGAACTTTGCCTGCATTGCTGAATTGTTACCATTCCTCCCTTCCTATCGTTCTCTTCAACTCCTGTTTTGTTTTTTTGGCAGTGGAACTATTTTAGTCCGCTTTTGTTCATGGGACTGGGATTTGGAACTTAGATGACACTGCTACTGGGCACATCTTGTATGATTCATGCACTTGGCATCCTGGTTACGAGAGCAATATTGCCCCAAGAAGCTATAGATGAAAGAATTTTTGAAGCACTTCAAGACCACCTACCTCCTCCCTCTTTATGGCAACCCAAAAATATGTAAGCCCCACCAAATTCCTATCATTCATCCCACTTAAAGAACAAAAACCTCAAACTTTTACTTTGATCTTCTACCTTTCCTTCTCTGGTACAATCTTTAATAGGTTCCCTTCCAGTGCGGCAGCAGCATTCAGAATGCAGGCTGAGTTTGCCAACTTCACCTTCCCAACACGTGTCCAGTCTCTCCTCTCGCACTTGCATGTGAATGCTCCCCAAAATTCCCTTGCTTCCCCGAGGTTCTTCTCATTAACTTCCCACTTGCACATCTCAGTTTATCATTAGCGTCTCCCAACATATTCCTTCTCCCTTTCCTTTAAACCCTGAAACATCTTGCTGTTTTTCCACTCTATATCAGTGGCATCTACTCACTTGCAGTCTGATCCTGCCGAAAACATCTTTCAGGTGGAGATCATGGGGAGAAAAGAAGGGGAAGGGTGGGTGAGAGAATCTGCTGAGCTGCTGCTGCTATTTTGCTCTCTTTTCTTCCACTTTCCCCATTCTTCCCTTCTCCAGCCAACCCAGCATTAGTAAGAAAACTCTGTCATCCCATGTCATTTTGAAAGCTGGGAAAAGCAATTGTCTCTTTCCTCTCCTGACACCCAGCATCTACGTACACCCATAACCCTGCAATGGCCCGCTATAGCCCTACTGGAGCATTGCAGTGTCTCACTGTCCACTACTTTCATAGCAAGTAACACCTCAGAAGCAGCTGAGTAGGCACTGCTGATCTATATAGGGGTGGGAGGATAGAAAAAGGGATGCCATCTCCTCTTACTTTTAGCTCAATGATCTGAACATGTACTATGTGCCAACATTTAAGAACTTTACCTACACACATTTCAACCTGCTCAAGTCCCACAGATCGCACAAAACTATTGTAGAGTACTAGTCAAAGACAGGACTGCCACTGCAGTAGCTCCCAAGTCCTAACTCTTTTTGACTCCATGTCACAGAACCACCGTGTGTGCATCTACCTGCATGAAAGTCTGGTGATGGTGGTAGTG
This sequence comes from Caiman crocodilus, assembly GCA_030014935.1. Taxonomy (NCBI): domain Eukaryota; kingdom Metazoa; phylum Chordata; order Crocodylia; family Alligatoridae; genus Caiman; species Caiman crocodilus. The sequence goes on along the minus strand of JAGPOW010000261.1, from coordinate 77,198,519 downwards.
CTGCTGCTCCTGATGGAGATGAAGAAATCCAACCCTGTCATCCTTGAGCCTTCAAAAATCATGACCCAGGCCCAAACCAAGCAGAAGATTTTCTTTAAAAAATAATATATTTTTAAATATTAGGTTTTGGGGTTCCTTTTATTTGCTTTCTTGTTTCAGATTTTACACTGAACTCGCTTTGTTTTCCAACTCCTCCCTCCCCAAACCAGGAGGTCTAGAAACTTTTTAGATAAATCTCTGAATCTTTTGATTCTTGGAGCTGAAGCTTTTACAAATAAAACCCACATACCATCCCCCACAAAACAAACATCAAAGGCTTGGCAACACTGTGAACATAAGACACCTATCTGTTCCCTCCACAGCAGTAAACTCATCTTCATAGAATTTCCTTATATTTACGATAGCTGTAGTCAAATAGAGCTTCTCAGAAAATCTGAGGGGAAAGGTTCTGTGTTTTTACACCAGTGTGTGGACAAGGATCTAAATTATTGCATTTCTTTCTCTTGCAGCAAACTGGTTTAGCTTTGAGCTTGAAGGAGAAAAAATAGTAGGTTTTTAAGTACTGCTTCTGGGCCTGGCATCAGCACTTTTGTTGCCATAAAAAGTCAGACATCAGAAGCAACACACTACAGGAAGCCCGCCAATACCTAGACAAACAAAAGTAGCAAAGAACAAAAAAATGGAGTGTGTATGATACAGGAAGAGGGAGAAGAGAAATCCATTCTTATACATTTTGAAATTGTAACTTCAGTTTTGAAAATCAAGTCCCTACAAAACATGCTTTAGGAAGATGATAATGAAGTTATGTGCTAAGCTACTTTGCCAGGGGCAAGTTTGTTCTGTTAATTGCCAGTTACCATGTACCAAAGCCACAGTCCCCAAATGCCCCTGCACATTTCCCCATCAGGCAAGCATGTACATAAAACACATAAACAGTCATCATCAGAATAGTAAACAATCTACAAATCCAAGGCAGATTAGCCCCCTCATTTTCAGCAAACTTGTGCTCACATGCCCCAACTACCTGAAAATATAATGAGTTGCCATCATCTCATTGAACCTGCTCCGTTAGCTCCAGAATATATAATTAAAACAGAGCATCTAGTCACTCCCATCTTCTAAGCTTTGATTTTCTCCCTTGCTCAGTCTCTGGGCAGCCTGGACCTAACAAATGATTTTTCTGAATTTGATTCATCTCACCTAGTCATGCTTTTCAATAACTTCTCCTCGCCTCCATCTCCCCCTCCCCGCCAGAAATCTCCAATGTTGTCTTCTGCTTTGTTCTCCTCCTTTTTTGCTCTGTTCTCACACTATATCCAACTCCACATCCTTTTAGTCTCCCTTCCCTCCCTCCTTCCAGCTTCTCCCATTGGTGCTCCCTTCTCCATTTCTGCTACAAGCCATATCTGTTCCTGTTTTTGCTTTTTCTGTTTTTTTCTCTTGCTTCTATTTAATAAAACAACAGACAAATTACAACACAATAATAACATGATGCCAAGTTTTTACCATGCTCCTTTGCTGTATCTTCATCCCGTCCTCTGTTTACATCCTTAGATTACAGTGCTATATTTGTACAGCAGCTACTACAATGGGTCTTTAAGCCCTTGGGCACTACCACAATAACAATATTAACCACTTCTACTTACAATTTTGGTCCTCAAACAGGTCTCCTATCTCCCTGTATGCTGTGCATCAGTTTTAGGTGTTGTCTCACTTGTTTTACCGATATGACTATGTTGGTTAAGTGACGGAGATTTTTTTAAAACGAATATTGTTATAGCAGGATAAACCCTTTTAAGGATACACTTATACCATAGGGGTGATTTACAGTGGTCCCCTTTCTTGTGGGAATAGCAGTGCTGGTCTGAGTGCTTTTAACATTGTACCATTATCAAGATGTAATGCTTTTCTAGGCATGGCTTTAGTATTTTAGATGCTTCCACCTTGAGAAGCAAGTTTCAGAAGTTATGAATGTGTTATAAAAATATATTGCATACAACAGAGATCAGTATTTATGATGAAAAAAATAAACTAAAGAATAATTAAAAAAACCACAGTTCCATCTTTGTGCTAAATTCTATAAAAGCCAGGGAATGGTTAGGTCACAATGGTAGCTACACTGGTAACCTAGGCAGTGCGTAGATCCCGTATTTTGTGCAAATGCAGAACTCTGTCTGGGTACCATGCCAGTGTTTCTGAAGTCAGTTAATCATTAACATGGATTAACTTCCATGCCCTGTGGACGTATTACCAGGTTATTAATCAAATGCAAGGATGCACAGATATGTGAGATTTTTAAAAGTCACTACACTTTTTAAAGACTCTGCATACCAACAAAAAGGAACTGCTTCTGGAATGTTAAGCACACAATTCTCAGTTTTGCTGTCAAGGATCAACAAAGTATTTTTACATGCAGTATCTTAATATTTTTGGCTATGTGTATAGCACATCCACAGACTGTAGGTAGAAGAAAAAAATAATAAAGCATTATGAGCCATGATTAAGTTTTGAGTTGTGGCTGGATCCTCTGTTTACAGATACCACCATAATGACATGGAGTATCAGAGTATATCTGCACAGCAAAATTAACGTCTAACTTAAGGTACATGGGTAGAGCAAGTAAAAATAATAATTACGACCCAGCATGGACTGCCAAGTTTTGAACCCAGAACTCCCACATCCAACATGACTGCCCAAACCACCAGACTATTAACTATTTTGGATTCTGTTGCTTTCTAGTTTTAGCTAGGAATTCTATCCTGAAACTGAAGAACTCTTTCCCTGTGAAAGCTATATTGAAACAAGTACATTCATGAAAAAGGTTTTGGTTTTGATGATTCCACATTTTATAGTGATGCTAAGTGTCATGGGAAAGCCTGAAAGGAAATTAATATTTCCCTATTCAGGAAAAGTTTTGGCTTGGGACTTGTCAGTAGAGCCACGTACTGAATGACATGGCTAAATATATGTGCGTTTATATACAGCTACTCCTTGGTTAACGTCGTAGTTATGTTCTCAAAGACTGCAATTTAAATCTAAACGATGTTAAACAAATCCAATTACGTCACAGTATTTACCTACTAGCAGGTAGTGACCAAACAATGTTATAACAGAACATTGTGCAGCTTTAAACAAGTATGTTCTCTCATAGATCAACAACGTAGTTATGAAACAACGCTAACCAGGACAACATTAAGTGAGGAGTACCTGTACTGTGTAACTGCCTATTCAATGAATGTCATCCTGCACACTGAATGAGGCAGGGGCCCTGAGGAAAACACAGGGATCACATAATTAAAAGACTCATTTTGTTCCAAGAGCAACCTCAAAGATCTCACTTTCATACTGACACTCAGGAGGCGGAATTCAAAACCAGTACTTCTGTACTCCAGTTACTGCCCATGTCCCAGAGGACAAAATCCACTCCATGCTGAAACGGATCCTCCCATGCCAGGCAAATGCTCGGATAACTCAGTCCTTGCCTCTGACTCATGGGCCTCCTATACATTACTTGTCTGGACAGCTGAGACTATTGCAGGGTTCCTGAGAACAGCATACTAGTTCCACTAGATAAGTATCTGTTTCCAGAGGTGGTCATCTCTCCATCATGATGGATGAAGTCAGAACATGCTTGCTAAAGTACCTTTTTCATTTCAGCTCTTTCATTTGTAGTTCATGTTAAAGTCTTCAGAGCTTCACCTCACAATCCAAAGCTTCTAGACATGGGTTATGCCCAATATTACAGTGAGCACCCTGCAATCTAGGGCAATCTGTTCTACTTGAGAGGCTCTCTCATCTTATCTGAATTCAGATTTTGAACAGACAACATGACTGCTCAGTAACTTTATATGAACTATTCTAAGTCTTTAGAGCCTCTCAACCTCCATCCATCCATCACCACGTTACACCTGCTGCTCTACTCCTTCTGAGGAAAAGAGACTGACTATCCTAGTAGATAGCCCCAGCAGGAAGCATATCACCCAGCACAAGTCATCCCTCAAAAATCAATATCTGACATTCATTTCTAGAGGTAGGCAATGCCACAGGTGGGCCGATTTGCCATAGAACACAAAACCAAGAGCAACCAATTCTGTTCCTAAGGCAGATTATCTGGGACACCTAAATGGATACATTCCTCTTGGACCGTTGCCAAATGTTCCCTGTGTATATTCCTGCCTATTCCTCTCATCCTCAGGGTATGGAGCAAGATCAGAAAGGATGGCCAAAGTGGCAGAAAGACATAAGCTCTGATCTTTTGTGCACAGTGCCTATAAAATGGATCCATGCAGGCAAGCATTAAAAAACATGATTATGGTAACAGTTCTGTTCTAAAATATGCTACAGTTTCCTGTGTAGCATCAATGTCAATATCATTTTGACATCTGGTCTGTGGCACTCATCCATCTGTTGTAACCAAGTAGACATTTGGGCAGGGTTGGAAAGGGAGAGACAGGCTCATTTAGATGTTTGTTTCTCTCTTTCCTGAGGAGGAAGTGTGGAGTCAGTCAAGTAATAAACTAAAAGCTTCGCTTTAAAAAAAATAGAAAAAGTATTTAAAAAATATTATATAAAATAAAAATACACAAACACACAAAACAGGAAATATCACAGCTGGGGCTTCTCCATGCCAAAATGCAGAGACTGTTCTTAATGCTTTTAGGAAGTATCTAGTGAATAGAATGCTGGACTGGCATTCCAGAACCCAGGTCAGGCTCCTGGCCTTGCCCAAGGTCTTGTGGGTAAGCATGGATAAAACAATTAATCTCTCTCTGCCTCTGTGTCCTTATCTTTAAAACAGAGGTAAACACACATCAATTGTTCGTCAAATGCTTTGAAATCATCTAATGAAAACTGTTATATAGAACTTGGGATTTTTAATTGTTCTTATTGGTCAAACCAAAGCATGGTCCTATACAGTGCTGTATCAAAGGTGGGGAAGGGGTGAGCAAGGGACTGCCCTGGGCACCAAAGTGAATAGGCGCCAGCAGGCACTGTCCAGCCTTGGCAGGGCGTGGAATGGAGCTACAAGTAGCTTATTTGTGCAGCTTTAAACAAGTATGTATTTGGGGGTGGGGGGTAATGGAGCATGGGGATGGGGGATGCACACACTCCCAGGCAAGTATGGGGGGGGCATGTGCCCCCCAGATCTACACATGGGGCAAGGGCAGGCTGCTGCTGCAGGCTTTGCCCCAGGCACCAAATGTTGTTGGTACAGCGCTGGTCCTACATAATACTATTGGGAAAAGGAGGTACTTAAATTAAATGTTACCAGAATTCAGACACAAAACATAGATTTAATGCATTTCATAGACGATAGGGCTAGAAGGGACTTCGGAAGATCATCGAGTCCATCCCCCTGCCTGAAGGGCAGGAAATCAGCCAAAGTCATAGGATCCCAGCAAGATAAGCATCCAATTTACTCTTGAAGATGTTCAACATAGGTGCTTGAACCACCTCCAATGGCAGGCTATTCCAGACCTTGGGGGCTCGGACAGTAAGAAATTCTTCCTTATGTCCAGCCTGAAATGGTCTTACAGTAGTTTATAGCCGTTCGACCTCGTCATTCCTTGGGGCGCTCTGGTGAACAAACGTTCCCCCAGATACCAGTGGTCATCCCTGATTAACTTATAGGTGGCCAACAGATCACCCCGAGCCTGCGCTTTTCCACGCTAAAGAGCCCCATAGCTCTCAGCCTGTCGTTGTAAGGTCTGTTTTCCTGACCTCTGATCATGCACGTGGCTCTTCTCTAGACTCTCTCAAGCTTCTCCACATCCTTTTTGAAATGTGGAGCCCAAAACTGGATACAGTACTCCAGCTGCGGCCTCACCAAGGCCGAGTAAAAGGAGAGAATGATGTCCCGAGATTTGCTTGAGAAGCCTCTATGGATGCAAGCCAGCATATTGGTTGCTTTACTAGGCGCAGCATCGTATTGCAGGCTCACATTCATCTTGTGGTCAACGATGACCCCCAAGTCTCTTTCTTCCATAGTACTAGCCAGTGTAGCACTGATGAGCCTATAAGGATGCTGCATGCTTTTCCTCCCAACGTAGAGAACCTTGCATTTTTCAGTATTAAACACCACCAGGTTCTTGTCTGACCATTTGCTGAGCCTGTCCAGGACAGGGATCACCCTCCTGTCTTCAGGTGTGGATGCCTTGCCCCAAAGTTTGGGGTCATTGGCGAATATGGCCAGTCCGCTTCTGACTCCAATGCCCACATCATTAATGAAGATTTTGAACAATATGGGTCCAAGGACGGAGCCTTGGGGGACCGCACTGGTCACAGGGACGGAGCCTTGGGGGACCGCACTGGTCACAGGGCACCATGACGATTGACTTCTATCAACTACCACCCTCTGGGTCCGACCACGGAGCCAATTCCCCAGCCAGCAGATCGTGGTGGACCCAAGGCCACAATTGGCCAGTTTTGCCAAGAAGTGATCATGGGATACCAGATCGAAGCCTTTTTTGAAGTCAAGATATATGACATCGATCTCTTCTCCCTTGTCCAGGTGATAGATCACCTGATCGTAAAAGGAAATGAGATTGGTCAAGCAAGACCTACCCGCAACAAACCCATGCTGGCTCTCTCTCAGGATGTTGGCGTCGGCCAGTCCATTAAGGATGGCCTCTTTAATAAACTTTTCTAAGATCTTCCGCGGGATACAGGTCAGGCTGATGGGCCTATAGTTTGCCGAATCCACTTTCCTCCCTTTTTTGAAGATAGGCACCACATTGGCCTTCTTGCAGTCTTCAGGCACTGCACGAGAGTGCCAGGAGCTCTGGAAGATCCATGCCAGGGGCTAGGCTATGATGCTCGCCAGCTCCTTGAGTACCCTGGGGTGTAGATTGTCAGGGCCGGCTGACTTGAAGGTATCTAGACTCTCAAGGTGTTCCCTTACAAAGTCAGCATTGATGGAGGGCAAGGGATCTCCCTCACCCGGACCTCCCTGTCCTGTAGTGGGCATGGG
>JAGPOW010000261.1:77177256-77191449 GCA_030014935.1 Caiman crocodilus | reverse complement strand
GGTATCTAGACTCTCAAGGTGTTCCCTTACAAAGTCAGCATTGATGGAGGGCAAGGGATCTCCCTCACCCGGACCTCCCTGTCCTGTAGTGGGCATGGGACTGATGAAAGACCGATGCAAAGTACATTTAATAGGCTGTCTACATGTGCAATAGGATCCTAGCTCCTGATGAACCTATAGCAAAATGTGCACAGAGAACAATTGCAGGTTTTGGCCTCACAGTTTTGCTTCTATTGCCTTCTGTTTTAAATGGTCAGTCAAGATTGAGGGCCTTGCTTGATTCTTTTCTGTGAAGAGTAAAAATGGATAAAACAGTTCTTGGTACAATCTGGTTTACAAACACCAAATCCTGTCTTTTTGAACATGAAAGAAAGCAACAGCTGCAGGCAACTCCTTGCTCTTTATTTCCAAACCTGTTCCTTCAAGCTCTTTTATACTCCAACAAATTCTGTTTCTCCATTTTCTCTTTGATGCACAAGTTTACCAAACAGTCCCTTTGCCCCTGCATCTGCAAATCAGAGAATCTCCAAACTAAATGTCTAAACTTATGATAGCCGTAGCACACAGCCCATTTTATCTATTGTTAGGAGCTATCTCATTACATAATTGATTAGTTGCTCCTTCAATGCAGTTCTCAAGAAGGGTTGTTATCCACATCCAACTTTCCCAGCAATATGACTGAGCTATGGATCAAAGCCTCCACGGGAGCAGCCATTAGCACCTTCTGGCTAACAAACATGGTAGGTAACTGAAGAACTTAAGTGACACTTGAGCATCTAAACACAATTTTAACTTTAAACAATCAAATCCAGTGAGATTGAGCACCTACACTGAAGTAAAGAGAAGCTGAATACGATTGGATAAATGGTGACAGGTATGTACATCAGATTCATAAAATATTTTGTCAAAACTAAAGTCAGGTACACATTCAGTTACAGAACTGCATGGTCAACAAAGAGAAGACAGTAATCTAACTGTCTTCTCTCCCTCCTCCTTTCTCAGATGCATCTAACAATAGGTCCAATCATAGCACTCTATAAAAGGTGTGTGTGGGAAGGAGTTTTTCCAGTCACACATTGTACCCTTCATTTTTCTCTGGGATTCTCTGCAAGGCATAGTGTGTTGGCATTATCACAGACTGGAGATTTAACATTTAATATTCTCAAGCTATAGGAGACAAAGATACAAGCCAAATACTGGACTTTCAAAGGCAAGTTTCTGTGAAAAAGCCAATTAATAGGATCAGATGAAGTAGGCTATTGCCTACAGAAGTTCATGCCTCTCTGAACTAACATGCCACCCTGTCCTGCCATCTGTGAAATACAGAAATATTTTGGGGATGAAGAGAGGGCAGTAGAAGTCAGTTAACAATGAATGAAAAGGGCAGAGAGCAACATTAATATTGGAACCCCTTCCCCAACTATGAAGTCCACTCAGGCCTTGTCCCTGTGCAATTATTTGCTTTATTTCTGTCCATTTTCCTTTCTAGTTTGTCTGTTCTCTCTTTTCCTCATCTTCCTTCTGCATTTATCCCTCCCCCCTTACATCTGTAGGCTCTTTTACAAAAATGTTAGTCTGTTCTTTGCCTCCTTAGTAACGCTAATCACATTCCTTTATTGTCCAGAAGTGCCCATCTTTCAGCATGTTGCCATTCAATAGTATGACTGGGTTCACCCGAGGCAGAGCTAAAAGAATCATACTAAACTCTTGCCCTCAAATAAATCTTTAAGATTAAATTTTCTCTGAACATAGGGGTCTTTATTTTTCTACAGGAGATACTGGTACCCTCTACAGACAGTGGGAGTTTTAGGAAATCCCTCTATTATATATTGAGTTGGATATGCATTAGTATTAGTGTTTTATTTCTTTAACCTGTAAAATAGAGTCACTGTGCTCTGTATAGCATGGACTCATGTATATAAAGCCCACAGTATATAGCAGAGCCAATGTGACAAAAGAGAATGCCATATCATTCTCTTATTCTGCCTCTATGGTATAGCAAACTTCCATGTTTTAATTTATCCTCTAAATTATCCCCCCTTTATAATGTCCTTTGGTGAGCCTGAAATATTACAGGCCACAAAAAACCCAGAAAACAATATTATGAACTCTGGTTCCTCACAAGCATTTTATGATTCTCACATCCCACAAATATCATATTAGCTGTACGATTAAAGGAATTTAATCTGTGCTTTAATCATATTTTATTCCTTTCTATAAACTAGAATTTTCCCTAATTCAGGCCTCCTCTCAAATTTTCTTAGCCACCCCAGAACTCTCAAGTTTTCATATAAGTGCATTTTTAAATGAAAATATTTGCTAGTAGCAGAATAAGCTTTCTAGTAGAAGTGGGTCCACTGGGGACAATACCGGCTTCCTTATTCTAATCAAGTTTTGATGAGAAGAAAGATACTCTTTATGATGCTCTACCATTGTCGCACAAAATTCTGTTTGTACTGTGAGAGGGTACAACAAAGCAGCCAATTTAGGTTCAATGCATCATCCATTATTAGGTGTACCTTTATTATTTCTTCTCAACATGTTTGCAATATTGTCACTCTCAGATGGAAGCTTTTTCATTCTTTTAATTCTTTTAATTTGCCATCTTTAGGCCCATTCCATTTCTGTTTCTCTTTGTTTAAGCCTGAGTGACCAAGACTGACACCATTTTCCAGAGGTGACATTCTGTGCAGTGCTTTTGAAGCTTGGAGCAAAGAACCTTCAGGTCACTGCAAGGAGGGCATGGGTGGATTTAAGTCACCTTTGTACTCTCCCAATCACAAGCTGCTGCATGGCAGCCCCTAGCATTTTTTACATAGCCCTAAGGGGCAGTGTAATTTACAACAGCCTCCTCTGGCTGCCCTCTAAACCAGAATACTAATCTCTGGAGCCACACATGCTGCAGCTGTGTTCCCTTGGTGCCCCCAGCCCTGCTTTCACATACTCCCAGAAGCTAGGACTTCTAAGGGAAAACAGCCCATTGTGCCTGCACCACTGGATCCTTCCTCAGCCTCTTGACGGTCACAGAGGGACTGCAGTATGGATAAGGATCTCATTGTGGGTGTAGATGTATCATCCAACTGAATGATAGCTTTGGAGTACAGTATTTCAATATCGTTTTCTAGCTTATCCTATTCTTTATACATTTGTTCTCCAGCCCTCTGTCCCTTGAAGCAGATTTTAATCAAATTTCTCTACAATGAATCCCAAATCACTTCCTGAATTAGCAGCTTTATAGAATCCAGAAATAGGTGACTAAAATTATTGCTCCCCAAGTGCATTACCTAACAGTCAACATTGAATTTTAGCTGCTTGTTCACACAGGTTCTTCTAAAGTTTTTCAAAGCCTTCCCTGATCCTGACTAACCTAAATAATTTTGTGTCATATGCAAAATTACATCTTATCATTCAGATAATTAATAAAATATTGAACATTAATCCCAGAGCACACCCTTAGGTATTCTGTAAGCCATTTATTTTTATTTCTACTCTTTGGCTTCTGTCTCTCAAACCATTTTAAATCATGAACAATTGTTACCTCTCACCTCATGATTACCCCATTACTTGATTTCCTTGACAACTTCTTGTGAGACAGCTTATCCCAGGCTTCTTGAGATTCCCACCACATTTTATACCAAGAGTCTTGCATTTTACAGTGTTGCTGATGTGCTAGAAGAATTGTAGGTGGCTAGATAAGCATAATTTTCATTTGCAGAAGCCATAGAAAACTATCAGTAGTGTATCTTATAATGATTGGTAAGTTTATCGTACAATAAAACACCCTACCCTTTCAACCGATTCTTGTGGTTTGGCTGTGGTAATGATCCTGGTTTTTAAGAAACAGATTGTGATTTTTGCCATCCTCCAGTTCCCAATACAGGAAGGAAGTTGATTTAAATGAGAAATTACACAATCCTTTCTAAACAATTAGAAGCCACTTCATTTTTTAATTTCTTCAAAATCTGTGGTGAATGCCATCTGCTCTGGATGACATTATCGCTTTATCATTTTGATCCTATAGTTCCTTCTCTGACAGTTCAGTCTTTAGGGTAGATTTGTACTTCATAGACTAACTACATCAGAGTTGCATAACATAAGCTTTCACAAGCAGCGCGCTTATTTCATCAACACCAAGCACAGCTATACACTTACTGCTCCACAGTTTATTGATTCCGGGAAGGTCCTGGGCACACTATTTACACATGCACCCAGACTGCAGCACATCGATCTAGGTCACAACAGGGAGCCTGGAGGATCAGCCTGCCAGTCTGGGGCTGTTCTGACCGGGCTTAATGTGCTGCAGAGTGGCTGGCTGGGGCATGAGGGAGCTTCAGCACGGAGCTAGCAAGCATTCAACACCCTAGGATTGAAGCATCCTCATGTCCCAGCCAGTTGGTCAGCATCCACATGTGCGCTTCTGCATATTTAAAAGTCCTACCCTGCTGTTGAGTTTATTAGTTTTGTATGTCCGAATAGGACCACACATGTAGATGTGGAGGTGTTTACTGTGCAGTTAATTAGTCAACTGTGCAGTAAATATTTTGTGTAGACACACCCAGCATCTGATCAAATAAGCCCCCTGCTAACAAAAGTTTATGCTATGCATCTGATTTAGGAAGCTTGTAAGGTACAATTTTACCCTGCTTTCTGCCTAACACAACTAACTACCTTTTTCACATCAGTCTTTTGGGCCAGAGGGTGAGAGGGGGGGGCGCAGCAGGTGATGGCAACCTTCTCATGATCCCCCCCCATTAAGATATAATGCACTTAATACAAAAAGAAATGCTATTAACCAGGAGTCCAAATGCAGTTTAGACCTCCAGACACTCACAGTTACTGAATGACTTCAGTCTTTAGCAAGCTCAGGTTTTCATTACAGTATCTAAATAAGGTAAGGGGAGGATATTATCTTCCCCAAATCATCTCCAGTTAAGACTGGGGCAAAGACATTGCTTAGACTCTATCATATCTTTGTTACTTTTGGTTGAACCCTTAACTCTTGGGTAGTCAAAGAAACTCATCAGTTTTCCGGAAGATTTTTTTCTTTATTCGTCTTTTATGTATTTGGCTGTTTGCTCTTGAAAATTTCTTTTTCCTTTTCCTGGAGGTTACCTGTTTGGTTCATCATACTGTGTTTGTTTTTTCTTGCTTTCCTGCTTCCTTTTTGGTTTCAGGGTATACATACCTTCTGTGATGCAATTATGGTACGCTTAAGTAGTTCCATGCTGAGGCTAAGGCTTTTAAATTTCTTCACTTCTGCTTCCCTTTTACTCACCCAAACCCTTCTCTCCCTTTTAAACCCAGGGAACTTAACCTTTTATAGTTTCACTACAGCACAGCATAGGTGTTAGTCATTGTGGTTCTTGTCCTACCCAATAAGATTTTCATTTGGTTCTATTTCTCCACAGCCATTGACTATTTTTATTCCCCTTCTTAATAATGACTAGACACAGGACCCTACAGTTTCAGATTCCATGCAAGATGCACCCATGTACAGCAAACAACAAATACAGCCCTAAGCAAAGGTCTTTCCAGGACATTGGGAGGTAGGAGGAATGACAAATTGGTCTGCCTACTCAACACTGAAACATATTTCACGAAGTCCACGGGCAGACACGTGCTGGAAAATAGCTAGATGTGCTATGAGGCTGATATTTTAAAGGGATTTTTACAGGGTTGTTTTGTGTACCATGAGTTTAACAAGAAAACAGAAAAAGAGTGGGAAAAGTCCTGGTCTGAAACATCCATGTAGACATGCTTTGCTTCACTATATGATTGCTAATGCTCGGAAAAAATTATCTAAAGAGATAAAAAAATAAAAAATAAAAGAGATGCACAACATTAGGATCTGGCGGGAGGAGCCAAGTGGGGGAAGGGCAGGGAAGGGAGTAAAGATCAGATTTTAGAGGGAAGTTCCCATTGAACTTTACTAATACTTCAACTTAATAAAGTTCTAGTTCCAACTGTAAAAGCAAGAGGGGGCCTAGATTGAGAAAAAAAGTCTGGAGAGAGAGATTAAACAAAGAGTTTGGATACAGAGCCTGGGGACTGACAGCTTTACTCCAACTCTGAAAAACCAAGGGTACAAAACTGCAAGTAGATCCACACAGTTGGATAGTACTTACTGACTTCAGTGAAACTCCGCAAGTGTACAGAATCTACCTTGTTGTGACCTATTTAAGTCAATGGGGAGTCCATCTGCATGGATTCAGCTGCAGGGTTGGGATCCGAGTGGGAAAGGAAGAACTAAACCTATTTGTTTTATACTACATCCTATAGGACCCAATAGATCACATATGCAAACCAATCTTGCATTCAAATAACGTAGGTTTAAAATATATATTTTAGGAGAACTGCAGAGAGGTTTTTCCAGGGTGCTAAGTAATTACAAAAACATGTAGTTTGAACACACGCAGAAGCTGACCCTTAGCAGCCTGCTTAAAGGAGCTTGAAACTATCTTAACTATACCAAAAGAAAGAAAAACATGCCTGCAAGGGCTGAAAAAAATCCCTTCTGTAATAGATGACTTTTAAGTCAGAAAATGTTTGGCAGGCATAATTCTGAAGTGTTAGGAAAATGTGGGTGATAACTGCTAGGGTGAAAGAGCAAATCGAGTCCAGTTAGATTTATAAAATGTTCACATATGCAATTAAAGGCTGGCACAGCCAGCTGCCCATCAAGGAAGAAAAAAGGTAAAGTACAGCTCTTCACTTTGAAAATATGACAGTTTCTGATACTTTCCTTTGGCTTCCAACAATCCAGCCTCCTCCTCTTGGTAAATCTGCAGAGAAGGTACTTGATTGTGTGCAAACCCTAACACCCAGTTTGGACACTTTTAGTCACATGTCATTCTGTTGACTTCCCCAGGCTTATACAAAGCTTCTGGCAGGACTGGTCCCCTTGTCAAAGTGAGCAGAACAATGACCAAATAAACCTGTCTGGGCCTATCTGTGTTTGGGTGCATGGGGGAGGTCCTAACTAGCCAGGATCTAAATGCAGTGCCATTTAGGATTTTGTGTGGCATAGCCAATACAGAGGAGGGAAGAGATGCTAAGGAACAGGAAGGAAAATAAATAGAAAGATAAGAAGCAAAGGGGGAAAAAGCACAGGTTCAGTCAGAATTGAGACTGTCAAAGTTTTAGACTAAAAATATGTAGGGAACTCCTTTTGTCAGCCCATTGAATATCATCAATCTGGTTATCCTTTCTAATGTTTTTGTGGAGCTTGGTGTTCCTGAAAAGCACAATTTACAGCAATTATAATTAGTTTATTTAAACTGGAGGCCAGCCAGCCGTCTTCCTGGCCTGATGCTGCAACATGCCAAGTTGGAAGGGGAGTGGAGGGCATTCAGCACCCCTTCAGGATTTGTGATTCTCTGTTAACGTCAGTCAGATCCTGTTTTTCCATTCACAGCAGGGCTCTATTGGGGCTTTCCAAATGCCCAGGGGTACATGAAAGTCATGAGTCTGTTTGGGCAATCCAGTTTGCAACTCATAGTTTCCACATTGAGCTTCACCATAAATACCAAAGAGAAGCAACTTAATTAAATTTATCTGGAACCCAATACACTGAAAAGTCTGTATTTAATAGGTCGTATTTCAATAGCACTCACTTTCCATCCAAACATCTAGAAGCAATTTTGTGTATATCAGTTAAACCTCACAATGCAATCAGTTAAGTGCTCACAATATGCAAATATTATCCTCCCCTTTTATGGATAGGGGAAACTGAGGTACACCATCGGCAAAGCCTACATAGTAAGAAATTTGAAAATAGAACTTCTGATTCTCAATGATGTCCTTTAGCCACAATATCATCCTGAAGTCTCCTTCACGCTGATAGCTTTGGAACTAGCTTTAAAAGATCTAGTGAGACACAGTGATGGGAGTGTTAGATAACTATACTAGATAGCTAGAGGCAACAAAAGTGATTAGGGACATATGGGGGAATTTCTAAACAAAAAGATTAAGACCAGGACTATTTTATTTGGGAAGGAAAACAGCAAAAGATGACAGACATGAGGTATATAAAATAATGAATGGTATGAAGAAGGAAAAATAGGATGCCCTTAAAAATACATGGAGCAGAGGCCAGCTAATAGAATTTAAAAGGGCATCAGCTTCTAAGCAGATAAGAGGGTCACTCTAGATTATTTATAAGCAACCTATGGAACTCACAGCTGCAGAACATTGACACAAATAGCCTAATAAGGAACAAAAATAATTAAATGTGTATATGGATCTGCAGGAATAAGATTCAGAAGACTAAACTAGTCTCATATTTCAGATTATACTGATCACAAAAGGGTTTCTTTCCTTACTTTCCTGTCTCATAATGAACACAGGGTTATAGCATAAAGGAAACTAAAGTCTGTACTGAAAACTGCCCCCCTCAGAAAAAGAATCACAGAAGAAGTTTTTCAAAAGGAACAATATCCCTTCCTATGAGCAGACTACAGCTCTATTACTCTTCAAACTATGCTGCTACTCTGATTGCCTGTACCTTTTGGTTTGGTAGGGCACAGAGAAATATACATTTTAAGAAACATACCAATTACCTTCTTGAGCAATGGGGAATTCTTTTCCAAACATGCAGCCCCTCTCTCACAATAATCATATCTCCTCCTCAGAAGGATCTAGGCCTATTTATGACTCCTGATAAGATGATGACTTTCATCTGCCTTCAGCACACCAGGTTCAATAAAAGAACTCAACTGCTTTTTCTCATATTTGTAGAGCTCCTGCCAACTCCATTTTCAAAAGAGTTGCTCCCAAGAACAAGATTTTTCAAGTAAAACTTCAAATTCATTTTCACTCCATGGGTTTTAAAAAACACTCTTTCATTTATAGAAAAAAGTAGTTTGTAGAATAAAAGAGGCATTTGAAATCTCTGTTTCAAGCACACTTTTGCCTTTTTCCTTCTTTCCCTGTCTTTTACTTTTCCCATTAAAAAGGAGAGGGGAGGTGAAGGATAAAGGAAGCCTATTTTTTGTTTTTAACTTTTTATTTAAAGTGAGAACTAAAAAATTCACAAGTTTAAATCCAAAATCATTAAAAATAAAAGTTCTATGTTTGACAAAAACAAACCCAACAGCTTTAATAGTGACAAATTATTAAGATAGATATTTTTGCTATGTGTTGCATCAGAAAAGCAGCTGGGGCACCTATTAGAAAATTAATCATGCCAGTGGAAAGTCTTGATGAAAAACAGAAAGACTGGGGCTCTTGCTATTGCAGCAATAACATATTCCATTCATTAATTTAGCAAGATCCATCTTAAAACTACCTAGGAACATAGTGATTTGTTTCACGCAAAGTACTATTGGAAGACAATTTTAGAACCTCACTGTGTCGATGACTAGAACCCATCTTCTAATTTTCAGCCTAAATTTATTCATGGCCATCTTATAGTTATGGTTTTGTGCCAGCACTGTCATTTAGCTTAAATAGTTGTTTTCCCTCTCTGCTATTTACACCAGATGTACATAAAGATCAATCATATTCCCTCCCTTTCTTTTGCTAGTCTCTTCTGATCTCCTCTTCTGTGATGGGATATCCACTCCCCTGATCATCTTGGTAGCCCTTCTCTGCACCTGCTCCAGTATGACTTCATCTCTTTTGAGCATGTTTGGCCAGAATTGTACCCAGTATACCCAGATGAGGTCTTGCCAGTGCCTTGTACAATGGCATTAAGACTTTTGTATTCTATTGGAAATACTTAATCTGATTCATCCAAAGATTACCTTTGCCTTATATAGGGTTGCATCATATTTGGGACTCAAGCCCATCCTGTGACTAACAAATATGTACAGTTCTTTTCCTCCTGTGTTTTTCTAGCGATAAGTAGATGCTACTTCCATGTTTAAAGGAAATTCATATTGCTCAAATGCCCTCTAATCATCTTCCATAAAGTTTTCTAAATTGAGCACTGAAAGGTCACACTAAAATTGGGGGGGGCACATCTCTGTTTCTGTCATAACCAAATCAGTTGAGTGTCCCTGTCACAATAGAACTGCCCTAAGCAACTGCAGTTACTTTTGAATTTGGTACAGTCTGCCTCATTAGTTAAAAGGTCTGTGCAGCTTCCGCCCAAGTCGGAGAGCTCTGAGCACATGGTAGAGCACGGAGAACTTTGCCACGTGGCAGAGAAAAGCTGGCGGACTGGCCATCCTCCAACATCTCTCCGTCACCGTTTGCTCCCAACATATCCTTCATCCTGCATGCTTGTTTCTGTTTACAAGCTTGCCGGCTCGTTCTGTTGCGTTATCTGTAACTACGCAGGCAACTCGTTACCTGTAACTACATAAGCAACCTTACCACCTGTGTCGCGACCACCAGCGGCGTAAGTAAAGTTAAAGTTATTTTTGCAAGCAATACGCTGTGTCACGCCTCTCCATCACCGGCCTGTCTGATGTCCAATTAAATTAGCGATCCTCCTCTGGACGGCTCCGGCCACCCGAGACATGGCGTCATGAACAGGATTAAGGGCATGGTGGTGGAGATGAATTTAATTGAGTGCTGCCCCTGGCGCACCGCGGACTGCCGCACAGAAAACACAGATGAACTCTGGATGCATATCGCCTACCACCAGGCGGTAGGAGGGGATGGAAGGAACATTGACGGCTGCCTCTCGGTGAAAGAGCAGTCATGAAGAAGTGGAGAGCAAAACTGTTCCCTGGGGCATTCGGGTGTGTAATGGGCAGTGACTGGGTTTGCTGTTGGCCCCTGGATGAAACACTGACACTATCAATGCGGGGGGTGAAGGTGAAGAAGGCGGAAAATCTGAGCCTCGCTCAAGAGTTTGCCCAGTGCACCCGGTACTTGAGGGAAGGAGTGGAACCCACCCCACCAGACTGGTTTAACTGTCTGGCTTTAGTGCCTGGATCGCGCAGTCACAAACTCCTTGGCCAGCTCTGGGAAGGCCTAGAGACTGAGGGCTGCCATGCAGCAAGATGGGGGGGTGACAAAGTGGAATAAAGGAAAAATAATAAATGTGTTATTCCATTCAGTAGCGGGTCTACTACGGGAGAACGCAAATCTAGAGGCTCAGTTACACACAGCGGGCAAGGAGTCACTGGAGCAAGGGGCGGGGGGCTCCGAGCCACCGCTAGAAAATGGCGCTGGCCTCATGGTGCTGCTACCAGAAAATGGCGCCAAGGAAAGCCAAAAGGGCGTGAAAATCCCCCTGGGAGGCGGGCCGGCTGCATCCCCGCCTATGGCCCCGCCCCTCAGAGTGGCACCAAAAGAAGCCCCGCCCCCTGACGTGGAGCCAATAGTGGAACCGCCCCTGTATGAGGGAGGAAAGTTGTATCCAGTGCTCCTGCCCGACAAATTTAACCCTCTTCCGACTGCAGCTTACCTGATAGCATTGGTGAAACATGTCACAGATGCGCAGGGTACCACATGTACTACTGTTACATATCGCACATGCACCCAACCAGAGTTATAAGAACTTTGTAGGGAATCAAAAATGAAACCTGAAGAAATCTAGCCATATGGCTAGGACAACTGATTGTGGAATTTGGATCTGACACACTAGACTCAGAAGAAGCAAGTGCCTTAACCCGACAAGTAGTGTGGAGTGGAGGAAGTGCCAACCTGAACGCGGTCACGGAAAACACACATTGGCCTATTTCACTCCTGGCACTTGTGGCGGGACAGGTGACCCATAAATCCCACGCCTGGCATGAGGGTCGCCCGCAGAAGGCCAGTGCGGAACAACTTCTCTTGGCCATAATCGGAGTGTCGTACCTTTCGTGGAACCCAAGGATGCATCCACTGGGACTGGCGCAGGGCCAGGGTAGGGAAAGACAGACACATCACCACTTAACAAACCCCGGAGTGATTCCAACGACACTGGAGGCCATAGATGCCCGTGTAGAGGTGTACGGAGAGACAGACGCTATCACGCTCCAACTCTTTCTTAACCTAATGGCAGGTCAGCCAGCAGGGAACCTCTTAAGTCATCTTCCACTACTGCAGGCACTCATGAAACATAGTGAGGGAACTTCTATCGATGCAAGAAACCGACCTTCAGCGTATCTGGTCAAGGCCCCGAGGCCGAGACATCAGGAACTCGACCTGCAGTGAGAATCAAGGTCACTACCCCAAAGAACACTGGATGAAAGAGCCACATTTGGATTCCTCCTCAACCACTCCAAGCTCACGAAGCAGCAGTTACATATCCTGGGGAATGAAGGCCAACAACACCTAGTGGCCGAATTAGGTTTCAAATTCACTGACAAGCCAAAAAACGAGTAACAGCCGTCAGCTTCACCGGCAGCCCCTTTCAACCTAAACCTGACCTCACTGACCTTTGTCCCTACACCAAACTCACCGTTTACGACCCCATCAATCCA
The DNA here is from genome assembly GCA_030014935.1 of Caiman crocodilus. NCBI lineage: Eukaryota > Metazoa > Chordata > Crocodylia > Alligatoridae > Caiman > Caiman crocodilus. The sequence continues at coordinate 77,179,090 of JAGPOW010000261.1, read as the reverse complement.
AGTAATCAACAACAAATATTCTTCCTCCTTGATACTGAAGCCTAAGTCAACATAATCACTCCAACAACACCCCACCAGAAAACCACAAAAACAATTAGGGTACAAGGACTCAACACTGTTGCAGCCACAACAAAAGTTAAATCTGCAATCCAAGGCCATTGACATGCTCTAGAGGCAGTGCTAGGGGGCATCAATATCCTGGGAATTCCAGGAATCAAAGTGCTTAACCTTAAAGAACAGGTACTACAAGTGCTACCCATTGCTATCCTGGAGCTGGATTGGCATCGGCCAACGCTCCACAACACCTCCACCTGGCGATACCAGCCAATCTCAACCAAGGACCCCCTCAAAAGGTCCCTCACAGACCTCCTGCAATGACTTGAGCAACAGGGCTGCATCAAACCAGTAACTGCTAGCACCTACCTATCACCAGGGTGAGGAGTTACAAAAGCTGGAAAACCCAACGAAGCCCAGTTAGTCATTGATTACAGAGAGGCTAACAAAAGGTGTCTAGTACTTCAACAACCCAACCCTTTCACCCTACCACAACGTATGTCCGAAATGGCCCAATTTCAGTGAGACGAATGGGTTGGGGTCACTCTGGACTTAAAGAACATGTTTTTCTTGATTCCGATTACTGACCCTTGAAGGGGTGTTAAATATGTGCATTGAGAACACCATGTACAAATGGACGATCTGCCTGCAGGGATACTGCAACACCCCGTCATTAGCCACTGGTGCTATGAACAATACCTTAAAAAACTTTCGTACCTCACACACACACTTCCATCAGAAGAGGAATTAAGAATCTGGAGTTATATTGATGACATCGCTATTATGGGCCATGACAGCTTCATCGTTAGCAGCATAGTCAACCAACTAGGAGCCCACCTTCAAGGTGAGGATGGACGATCAACGAGGAAAAGTCATGCCTGAATCCCATAGATGAAATCACATTCCTCGGCACCCGATTGGTTGGTCCCATCTGTCATGGAATCTCGCATGATGGACCCAACATTGAAAATTAAAGAAACCCCTGCCTGTAACTAAAAGACATTTTCAACAGCTTTTGGGTCACGTAAATTGGTATCGGCACTATGTCAACCCCAGCCATCTAACGCTCCTCAATAAGTTACAGCAACAGGTCCGCGACAAGTCCCGAAAATCTACACCTTGGACGGAAGGGGATCAGCGGAAACTGCATCGTCTGTTAGCCGCTGTCAAGAGTACGCAGCTTCATGCAATCAACCTCGGTGAACCATTAATCGTGATTCTTGGGTTCACCACTAACTACGTGTGGGCTGTCGTGCACAACCCTCGCAATGAACTGGTATACACTGCTCATAAGACTCTTCAAGCAACACAACACTGGTATGGAACCATAGGAAAAATCCTCCTAGCTGGACAGCTAGTGGAGCCATTAGCAAGGGGGCACGGAATGCTCCACACTCCTGCTGCCACTTTGCTGCCTTTGCTAGATGCAGACAAAGTTGATCCTCATTTTCAAGGAGAACCTAAGACGTGGAACACATTGGTGCTCACCCATCATTTCAAATTTCCAGCAGCACCAGTTGTAGACATAACACTCGATCCTAGCCCGGGGGATGAGGAGAAGCCCCCAATGCTGTATGAAACCTCCGCCGCGGCCTGGATGGCTTCGGATGGAAACTCCCGACACGGTGGTGGCTACGGGTACTATTGTAAGGCCTGCCACGACATGGAAATACTCTGGGCTCACCCAGATGACAACTCTGTTCAAAAATGTGAACTGTTGGGATTCCTTAAGGTACTGCAACACTGTCTAACGCACCATGACGATACACTTCCAGTTCCA
>JAGPOW010000261.1:77160661-77177156 GCA_030014935.1 Caiman crocodilus | reverse complement strand
CCGGCTTGTTCTGTTGCGTTATCTGTAACTACGCAAGCAACTCGTTACCTGTAACTATGCAAGCAACCTTACCACCTGCATCGCGACCACCAGAGGCATAATTAAAGTTAAAGTTATTTTTGCAACCAATACGCTGTGTCATGCTTCTCCATCACCGGCCCGCCTGACATTTGATGAAATTAGTGATCCTCCTCTGGACAGCTCCAGCCGCCCAAGACAGTTTCAAAGACAGCTTGTAGTGTTCATTTAAAGATCCTAATTCTCTTCTCAAGATGCTAATTTAATTTATTCCTATGGTGCTACTTCCTGATTTGCACCAGTGAAAGTAAGGTCTAATAGTCCATAGATGTTTACATTGAAGCTTAAGTTTAAGGCTAAAGTGAGTGGAGAAAATGGTTAGAAGGAATGACCACCATTATAAAGACCAGCATTGAGAAATATAACTGAAAAAAAATCTTGATTGTGATGGTTTTGGGCAAGCTAGAATCTATTTTCCTAATGCCCTTGAGGCAGTTTTGCTGTTTCCATTTCGTTTTTACAAGCCTCCAAACCAAAAAAAAAAAAAAAAGCACTATTTCCCATTCAAATTTATTTAATGTGTTGGGAGGAAAGAACAAAAGGCAATGAATACTGTTGAAAACAAAGGTCCTTTACTGTAGCAAGTACTTCAGGGTTTTTTTTTCCTTTAAGATTGCCTTGAGCTATAAACATACCAACCAACCATCTATTTAGGGAGCTGTACTCTTTAAGCCTGCTGGCAACTCCTATTTATCAATGGGAGTAACTATATGAGCAATGGTCAGGAAATGGAGATTAGGTGAGCTGTTTATTCTATGTTGACTCAGAGCAGCTGAACAAGAATCAGAACCAAATTTGGGTCAGTCTGATAAAAGAGGTATTTAATAGATTTTTTGAATAAAAGTTGTGATTAGAAGTCATGTTAGAAGACCCAAATATATTTATTAAAAATTGTATGAATATACATTGCATGTGCACAACATACTAGTGCTTTTCACTGGGTTTTTTTTTTAGTTTTTTTAAAGATAATTTAGAGAAAAGAGCACTTTTACATCCGAGAAGCAATAAAATAGATGTTATTTGTGAATTGTAGAAATTGCTAAGCAGAGAAAGTTAAAAAAAATGAATGTGTGTATTACATGTGGTTTTTCCCCAAACTGCAAATATAAGATTATATTCTATGAAAAGCAGGACAGCAAAATTACGTATTTTAATATACCGAGGCAAATTAAATCATGGCGTAAAACCATAGGAGTCTATGGAATTATACCAGTGTTGAACTTTACCCTGGTTGTAAAAACAACATAAATGCAACACAGACCAACAGAAATAGGCAATTTAAAATAAGAATAGTGTTTCTGTGAATAAAATACTAACTAAATTTGTTTGCTGGAAGGAAATCCAACTTGGCTGGACTGCAGCAGCACACAAGTGATCCAAAATAAGTAACAGTAGGCATCTTTGCAGAAATTTGCTTCTGACTGACATCTTTTTCTTTGGGAGCAGAGCAGTTGAATGCACACTGCAATTGAAACTATGGTGTACTGGACAGAGCATAATATGGGAAGCTAAGAAATTCAGCTTCAAAAACCACCTCTGTCACTGTTACAGTGAGTGTGTGCTCCTAGGCAGATCACAAAAATGTTCAAGGCCTGATTCTGATCTAATTTACATCATTTTTGTATAGTTCCATTGGCTTCAGTAAAATTGTCCCAAATTTACACCCTTGTAAGGCATTCCGTGCCCCTTTCCCCTATGGGGATAATGCCTAATTTACAGGAGCATTAGGGCACTGATCATCAGTCTTTTGAAATACCATAGAAGTGCTTAATATCATCATTAAGGAACCCTGTTAAATTTAACTGCTAGCCAGTTACATGAAATGAGGAATCTGATACTGTGTTTTGGTTGTCCGATGTTGTATTCAACAAAACACGTGAACAGTAAACCAGTTAGTCAAAATCCATACGCACACATCCCTCCTCAAAAAATCTCTAAAAGCCATAAAAATAAAAAAAAGGCAGAAGTCTCACTCCTGTCCAGCCTGGCTCATTTGAAATGCTGCCCGAGTATTAAATGAGTGACAGATAAGATATTCTCTTAATTGTGAAAGATTCTCATTTTATATCAGGCACTCAAACGAGTTGTGATGAGTTGAAATTTCCCTTTACATTACATTTTCTGCACACACAAACTTCTCTTAATCCTTTCAATAAGCATTTGTATGCAGGTCAGTTACATGTACCATTTCTTTCTTGAATGAGAAGGGCAGCCCTTTTGCACACAAAAATGCAATCTTTCATTTCTGCATGGGTAAGGTTTTCAAAGAATGGAAGCTTCCATCATGCAGTCATCTGTTCCCAAGTTATTCCACCCTAAAACCGAATATCTCATCCAGTCTAAGAATCACTTCTGAGAAACCACACAAAGGCAACACTAACCATGAGCAACTAGTTCATACTTAAAAACCCCAAATTTGAACCATACTGATAGGAAAAAATGGAGTAAAAAATGTTCTTAATGACAAAAATAATCTTAAATGGTCACAATAATTTATCCTTTCAAAAATGTATGCGATGACCCCTAATTTGAGGTCACCAGAACTCAATTTGAATAAAGTCAGGGAGGTCAATGGGATTGTACATGGAACTGGTGTCCAGATCTGATTTAAATCCAGATGCTACGTGAGCTGATGACCACAGTGGTACAAAGCAGCAAGAGATCACAGTTTGTCCCAGCTAATCCCAGCTGTGTCATTTATGGGCTATATGGCCTCAGGCAAGTCAATGAACCTCTTTGTATCTCAGTTTCCCCATCTGTGAAATGGTGATAATACTTACGTGCATTACGTGGAGATGCTAAGGAATAGTTGGCATTTATCAGGTGTTTTGAATATTGCTAAATCCTTTGTTTTCTCACATGACCATTTTTAATACCCAGTTTTTAGTTCAAGCATTTCTCCTGTCCTGACCCAAGACCAAAACCCTGGGATCCTGATTCAATTTCAGTGGGAGTTTTCTTGGAGTAAGAACTAAGCTAAAACTGCACAAAGACTTCTGGGATTCAGCTCAAATGTATCTTAGCCCCAAAAGGTATTTAGTTCCCTAGAGATTGAATACTTTTTTAAAATGGGCAAATAAAGCTCATAAAAGAAAAAACAAGGCATAGCCTGAGAGCCACTGTTTTGCTAAACTTTAACTAGGAGAACATGCAAATTAACGGAGGCAGAGATGTTCAGGTGACAGTAAGAGAGATGCAAGTGTGAGGCATTGCCTCACCATGAGGTCAACTGAAAAAAAACCCAGGAAGTTGATCTCTGCAGTCACTACTCACGGCTGCGGGAATTGGGTGCATTTAGTCTGCAGAGAAGACTGGGGGGATTTAATAGCAGCCTTCAAATATCTGAAGGGGGGTTCAAAAGAGGATGGAACTAGACTGCTCTCCGTGGTGGCAGATGACAGAACAAGGAACAACGGGCTCAAGTTGCAGCAGAGGAGGTTCGGGATAGATAGTAGGTAAAACGCTCTCACTAGAAAAGTAGTAAAACACTGGAGCAGGTTAGCCAGAGAGGTTGAAGAAACTCCATTCTTAGAGGTTTTTAAAACCGGCTCGACAAAGCCCTGGCTGGGATGATCTAGCTGGGGCTGGTCCTGCTTTGAGCAGGGGGTGGGACTAGACGGCCTGTCGTGGTCCCTTCCAGTCCTGCTGTTGTACGGCTCTGAGAAACAGAGAGGGCTGGAAACCGCGGGTAAACCAACTAAGAGGCAGCAGCGGCGAAAGGGACCTCTAGCGTGTGCCACATCCTCGCGTGCGGCGCTTCGCCCCTCACAAATAAATACACCGAGACGGAACAAAGAAAGAACAGTGCCCGGTGCCTGGGCCAGGCCGGCTCTGGCGGGAAACCCCTCCGAAGTGCCCTTCCCCCGGGTCCGCGCGGGCTCCAGCCCCCGGTGGCTGCGCAGCCTCCCCCGGCCCTGCCGCGACGGGGCGCCCGCGCCGGCCCCGCATCGCGACAGCGCCCCCAGCTCAGCCCAGCCCAGCCCAGCCCCTTGCTCCGGGGAGCAGCCCGCCGCGTGGGAGGGCGGCAGCTGAGCCTGAAAAGAGCCCGTGCAACACAGCGCTGGGGGCACCTCCATGCAGCGGAGCCCGCGCCGGCCCCGCTCACGCGAGGGGAAGCTTCGTGCTCCCGCTGCCAGCTCTGCTGCTCGAGGGACAGACGCCTCGAAAGATCCCCCCCCAAAGCAGGAGAGGCACCCAAGGAGCCGGTGCCGGTGCTGCTATTTGTCCCTCCCGCGGCTTCGCCTGCCGGCGAGAATGCAAAGCAGGAGGCGGGCAGCGGGATCGCCTCAGCTAAGCCACAGGGTGGGGGACAAATTTGGGAGCGCAGCGCTGGCCCTTTAAGCGCCCCGGCGGGGCGGGCACACGGCCCCGGCTGCGCCCAGCAGTGCGCAGGCGGGAGCCGAGCCGCGCAGGGGAGGAGCGGCCGCGGGAGCACGGTTGCCCCCGTGCACTCCCCCACCGGGTGTACGGTGCAGCCTGCTCCCCAGCCCTGGGGCCGTGCACACGCGCGTGCACACGCACACAATGGCGGCTCTCCTGCAGCGAGCTGGGAGACGCAGACAATGCCCAGCCCAGCCCGGGCGATGCTCCCCCGCCGCTGGGGAGCGCCCCGTGCAGCCCGGGGCAGGGCGGGGAAGGCGCCGAGCCGGCGGCGGCGGCGGCGGGAGTCGGCCCCAGCCCAGCCCAGCCCGCACCCCCTCTCCCGGCGAGCTGGAGGTGGGAGCCCGGCCAGCCCCGCGCGGAGAGGAGTGCGCAGCGCTCGCCCATTGCCTGGCACATGCGTACACGCGAGTTGCGCCCAGAGTCCCAGCCGTACCCTCCTTAGCAAATAATAACAATCCCGAACAGTCAGATCTTACCTGAAACATCGGAGCCACAAAGTGTCTCTCTCTCTCCCGCTCTCTCTTTTCTTTTCTTTTCTTTTTTTGGGGGGCCTCCCAAAGTCCCTTTCCCTTTTTTCCTCCCCCCCCACCCCCACTTCCGAGATTTCTCTCTCCCAGCAGCGATCTGCTCTCTTCGCTACACCAGAGAGAAATGCAATAGCTTGGCTAAGGTAGACAGAACAAAATACAGAGAATAGTTGCTCCAGGGCTTTGAAACCCCTCAAGGCAAGGATCAGGATACAATTAGCTCATGTCTCTACCTCCAGTCTAAATCAATCTCCGAAAATAAAAGTTGAATTAAATTAAACCGATCGCACGGGCAGAAAATTGATCTCCTTCAAAACGTGCATATAAATACACATTCTCGCATGTAATTTTTTTTCAGGATTTTTTTTTTGGGGGGTGGGGGGGAGGAGGTTGGAAAAAACAGACTCGCTCCAGCCTCCAACTTGCTTTTTTACTCTCCTCTTGCACAGAAAAGCTGATTTTAATCGTTGTGATTAGTTTTGATGTAACGTTTCCGCGGGCGATTTCTGCAAATGGATGGAGTGTTTCTTTGCCAGAAGAAGGAAAAGCAGCAGATGATGATAATTATAAGGATTGTTGGTTGTTTCTTTCTCTCTCTCTCTTTTTTTATTTGTATTTAGAGCTCTCTCTCCACTTTCTCAAGTTGACCTGACATTGCCATTGTACTAAGGTCGCGCAACTTGTTGATTAGGATCACCTCCCCGTTTGATCAAGGGATATGTGATAATTTGGCAAGAGAGCAACACATTTTCTGTTCCTTTGGCTATATAACTTCCCAAATGACGTGTATAAAAATAAGCACATGGAGCCTGCTTTGCCCCAATCAAGTCTGAATCAATGCCTGGGGGTGATACACAAACTCATTTCAAATGTTCAACCATGCAGAATTGCACAAAGATTGAAGGAGTTTCACTGCGTTTTTTTTAAACAGCAAAATTAAAAGAAAACAAATCCATGTAAGCAAATCCAGGAATTTGCCATTGAGGTTCATGTTGTCATATGTGACATTGCTCACAAATGCTACTAACTTTTTTTCTTCAATTATCTAATTAAAAAGGAGCTGCCCAACAGTTCCTCTTCTTGACTAGCAAGTTCCTCTAAAGAAAACTCAAGGAAAGGAGCTAAATCATTTTAAAATCCAATATTTGATTAGGCTTAATTTATTCCACCACCTTCTGAATCTCACCCTGTGGTATTTTATATATGGCTTTGTTCAATATTGCTCTCTGTGAAGGCTGTAATAATTTCCTTTTGGTTACAATGGGATATTTTGTTATAAACCCATGGGTCATCTCCCATTAGTGTCACATCCTTGCAATATACTTTTTGAAACGGTATGTTTCTAAGCACTTCACAGTCCATTAAGTCAAAGACTTTGCTGACATTTTATATGAAAAAGACCAGGCTGTAAGGCCAAAGCTGCCCAATAAAACCCATGAATAGAACCAGATACGTCCAGCAAATACCTGCAATGTTTTTTGTTTTGTTTTTCTAAAATATTTGATGCTTGAATAAAACCTTAGCGTAGTAGTAGTAGTAGCAGTAATAGTAGTAAATCACCCTCTTCCCCCTTTAGCTATTTATTGTTGCAACCTATGAAAAATAGGGCATGACTTAATCACTTGCTTAGGAACACATTCAACCATTTTTAGTGGCAGTGGGTTGCATAGAAAGATTTTCCATTAGGAATCAGATTATTTTCAAATACTTTGTAATTACAATATGTAGCACACACACACATATGGGCTATGTAATTGATTGTGGTTCCCCATTGAGGGAAAAACTTTGTTAAGAAATGCACACCACAATTCACTTCCTGGTTGCCCTCTCCTGCCTCCCTTGCATTTTCAAATGAATTTCCAATATCCTCTCAATTACTGATAATATCAAACAAGAACAACTTCCTTTAACCTTTTATGTTCCTTTTACCTTCTTCTCTGGGGTTGTGAAATATGGTTAGTGTTAAATAATGTTTTACGTGGTTAAATTTTAGTCTGAGTAGTTAAGCCATTTTCAACTACACAACATGGTGTTAATATGCTCAAATAATTTTCTTTTTCAATTAAATGCAATAAGGCAAATTTCAAAAGTCATTCACTACATGCCATATGAAAGGGACAGCATGTAAAGTTTGACAAGACCTACATTTTGACCTAACTTTCTATTTTTATCTTCCTTTGTGCCACTGCAGAATCTTTATGGTTCTTTGTATGTGTCTATTTTAAATGCTTCAATGCTCTCTTTCTAATAAATAAATAAAGCTATGCCAGCAGCCTGGCACTCATTAGCAACCTGAATAATGGGGAGAGAAAAAAAATCAGTAAGGAAACAAATTTAAATTTTAAGCTTGAAGATTGCAATCTTAAATAAGAAAAATGGGGAGGGAGGGAGGAACAGTATTCTTTAAAAGTTATGAAAATACCTCCACACTACTGTTATTTTACCTGCAGTGAAGAGTTTATCAAATGATGTCAGTGCTAGATAAGCAAAATGAATTTCTTTAAGATGCAAGAGCAACATATATATTGTATCAAGAGGGCTCCTTTAGTAACACTTTCCTCTCTGAGTCAGAAAATCATGGATTTAAATTTCACATTAGGAGGTGAATTCCGATCCAGTGCTGACACCACAGTACACTGCAATACTGCTAGTAGAATATTAGAGAAGGTGTATGCTGCCCCCCTTTCAAGTTACGGTCCAAATTATTAGCTGATCTAATCCATAAACTCCTTGGGGCCGGGTTGGTGATTTTCTGTATGTTTGCCCAGTGCCTACTATGGTAAAATTCCAGTATGGTTCTAAGGGTTACCACACTCATAAAAATGTAATTACAAATAAAATCTATGTAATCCTTTAGAAGTCAATGGAGCTATGATGGTTCATAACAGGAACCATAGAGGAAAATAGAGCTTGATGTATTAAATGGCAGTCCATTCAGCATGCCTCAAACTGGCTGTTTGAGGAAAGTTAAACATTCACTAAAAGAACAAGGGGAAGCCACAAAGTTCAAGTTATTCTCTCATACAGCATTTAAAGTCTTTGGCTATCTGTAATGCTTGTTGAGCACATAGAGCTAACTTTATCCTTGATGTGACCCTACTGGAGATTTATCAGGTATCCAGGTTGTAACTGTATTGGTCTAGAGGAAAAAGCAATCAGGGCTCATGGTAGAGGTGAGTTCTTTTATTAGACTAACAGGATTTAAAAAAAAAAAAAAATTCTTTAATTGCAAGCTTTTGGGCACAAACACCCTACAATCAGGCATTGGAGAAAACACTGGAGAAGTTATCCGGGGTAGAAATGAAAATTCATGTTTCATAGGATTTCACAGAGCAGTCAATAGATGGAAAGCTCATTTGGGGAAGCAGAACTCTGACACCTGATGAAGGGTGTTTGTGCCCAAAAGCTTGCAATTAAAGAAGTGTTTTTGCAAAAATTTTGTTGGCCTAAGAAATATATCACCTTAACCATGAGCCCTGATTACTGGAGGTTTGGACCTACATGACTGACATCAGTAAAGTCACGCAAGGGATAAATTTGATGCCAACTGCCTGCCAGAAATGTCTATACATGTTATGTTGCTTGTGTTTACCTTTATTAACTTCTTTGGGGGAAGAGGAGGTACTTTGCATAAAGAGATAGTAAATAAAACCAGATTCTGTTCTATTTTATTTGGAGTTATCTTGTTTAAACAAGTTTGCACAAAACTGTATTGTACTTGTGAATTATGAATATTTTACTGAAGCTGCATAACAACATTAATGAGCTCAAACTGAGCTCAGTTTTTGATTTCTGAATTTCTCAAACCATCACCTGCTTATAATTAGCCTCTGGAAAATTATGATAAGTTTGTTCTATATCATTATCAATATTACCAGTTTGGAAAATTGCAGCTTTTTGAAGAAAAGTCTTCTAACGGCTGTGCAGATCATGTGTGTCCATTTGCTGAAAGGCATTATTTTTTACTTAACTGTGATCCTGTCTGGAAACAAATACAGAGGCTATTCTCAGGAAGGTGCTTATGTCAGCTTGACCTTCTTTTCAAAGTGTTCCCCTACAGTTACATAACTTTCATACCTATTGTAATCTATGATTAAAAATATTACTACTACTACTAGTAACTACATGCACAAGTAAAAGCTAGTAATAGCTACATTAGACATTCCATAAAAGGTTGGATTTTTTTGGAACAAACATGTAAAGGAATTACACTAGTATTTGGGGACAGATTTGTGGACACAATTCCCTATATGCCTTATTTTCTGATGAGTGATTGAAAAATACATTTATTTAGATGTTATTTGTATAGTTTATCCCAATACTTTCATAGGTTTCAAGTGTTATATTTTTGCAAACTTGTTTGACTAGTATAAGTGATAATATTACATCAGGTCTTTCCCCACAGCCAAGAAAAAGAGCAGAAAAAAACTTGTGGTCAAAAGTCATCAAAAGGAAGTAGGGGAATTCATGCAGATATACTTTTTAACCCAAAGCATGTATGGTCTAATACTTGAGAGTTGTATGAAGTTACAACACAGTAAGTTTGGAATGGATATAGCATCAATGTTTTATACTTGTCATATTGTGCTCTATGTTATGGCATGGTAAAACCATACCTTGTATGGCAAATAAACCCAGAGAAAGAAGAATTGTCTCTCTTTATGAATTCTACCTTCATAACTTCTATCCTGTCTTGCAATTGCTTGAGTACCAACAGGTTGGACAGCCTGCTGTCTCCCAAAGGAGGTGGCTGCATCACAAAACAAGAATCAGCACAATCTCTAGCATCAAGGGTTGCTCAGTTTTCTATCTAACTTTAGCCTCCCTTCAAATTTTTCTGTGGCAGAGCATGATCTGAGCCTACCATTTGTAGCTACTTTCATGTAGGCTATACTGCTTTGCTTTATTATACTCTGCCATACAGCAACAGACTACCTAACTCCAACGCTCCCCAGGCTTCCAGGCCTTTCTACAGACCCAATTGACAGCTGTGTCCCCTCAGCACCACAGACCACATTATCACTGGATCAGATAACATGAACTATGACATCCAGGTTTCACTGACCTGCTCCTCTCAATATCACATCCACCATCAATACTAGGAGTCCCCGTCTACTGGGTAATCCCCATGTAAAGGATTGAATGGACACCTTTCAAAATCAGTTTCAGAAACAACTCAAAACCCTGTGGCAGAACACTTTAATTCTTCTGGACATTCCATCACTGATTTCAAAGGAGCTATCTTGAAACAAAAGAACTTTAAAAACCAACTCGAAATTGCTTAAGTTATTAGAATGGGTTGTATTACCATGCTTTTAACTGGGACTGTGATTCTTATCCTATTACCTGGACCAGCTGTTAACTGCAGTGTTCCTCAGGGTGTTAACTGCTTTTGTTCATCTTATACCATCCAATCAACCACTCTCTGGGCACATCTACACGAGATGCTTTACTGCACAGCAAACTAATTTGCTGCACAAATTCAGTATATTCAGTCACATTCATTGCACATGTAGATGCATCCTCTTTCCCTCTCTTAGCAGGACCCTTCCTCATCTACCACCTCTTTTCCTTTTGTATAAAATGCTTTCTTTCTGCCAGTCATTTCATAGACTCTGACAAACTAGGTTGTTGTCTACAAAAGCTTACTCCTCTGAACCAGCTAGTCTCCAAAGTGCCACCCTGCCTTACCTTCTGCCTTTATCATAGAAGATGAAGCTTATTTTACTCTCTGCAGTAGATATAATTATAGAACACCTGATCATAGTCTTCTCTGGAAAAAACATCAGTGTACTCAGGAAGCTCTATGCAGTTTATCACATGGATTCTTGAGGCACCAACACTCCATTAAGGACCGAGGATTTGTGATCGCAGTGAGAGAAGAGAAGAGGCTATACTCATGATGCAAGGACCTCAGAAGAATTCCATGGGAATGTTCCCTCAGTTCATCCTCCTGCAGTGGGGTACATTCAGAGCCCATGGATAGGCTACAATCCTACTGGCATCAATGGGAACCACAGATGCTAAGCATCTTAGAAAATCAGACAACAAAATTTAGGTACAAAAATATGAATTTAGGCACATAACTCTAAACACTCGGACTTGAATGTATTGGCCATGGTGTTATTGGCTCCTATCTACATCTGCACCTTCCTAAGCTGAAGGTAGAGTATCAGTTGGTACTTGAAAGAATATAATGAACCTTGGGAAATCCTTTGTACTTATGGGAACTTTGCTATATAGTGATGCCATTCCCTGGCTCTTTAAGCTATCATTTCCTCTTGAAACCCAGATAGACACAAGTGACTTGCAAAGACGAGTTTCCTGGGAGAGAAGGCAGGCAGTGCCAGGTTGACTTTGCTTCCCATCCTTAAAATGTTTTACTATCTTGTATATTGCAGAACAGGGGGTGAGATACCTCCTTAAGCATTATTTAGAAATCATGAATGTGAACGTCAAGTCACCATTCACCTTGTCTATTCTCATTATTGTCACTGAATTTCCTCACATCATCCTGTATAAAGAAGCCCTCTAAACTAAACTGTTTAATTCTGACCATTTAATATTTTTATGAAGTAATTCAGATGTCTTTGTAGTTATTATAATATAAGCCTTTTAGCATATGATATTGTGAAGTACTAGCACTGTGGGATATGTAAGTATCTTTGGCAATCAGGCTAATGAATCTAGGATCTGATCTGAAGCACACTGAATAAAGACCATAGTACATAACCTAGAGTGTATCTTTTGTGTTAGTACAAATTGCTCTTAAAATGTTCCAGTTTAACTGCTTAGCTATTCTAATTAAAGGCTACCCTGAGACAAAGATGGGTGAGTGTGGATCTTCCTGGGAAGTAAAATAAATATTTTATAAGTTAGATTTTACTATTCATATCCCAGTGTCTTGGAACAAGCTGCAGAAGATCTGAAGATAGTTCTATTTGCAGTATAATCTGCCTGATTCTCAGTTCATCTGATTCAGAACCACTTAGCTTTGCTTTACTGTCCTACTGCCTGAACCAGAACTGTTCATGAGAAACCCTTCCGTACAATAGAAGCACCTTTAGGGCATGATATAAATTTATGTAAGTGTATCTCTTTGTTCTGACACCCAAAGGATGCACCTCTTGGCTTTGCTAACCATAAAAAGTATTCTGTTATCACACCTACATGCACATGTATAGATAATGAACAGATTGTTTTAGTTTGTTCTTCTTATAAATAGACATTTTTTAAAACCACCTATTCTAAAAAATGCATAATGACTGCATCATGAATCAGAAATAAGATTCAAATTGAAAATATAGCTCTCTGTATTAAGAGTTTTCCAGCAAGTGTGAGATGTTAAAGCAGTGAACACCAAGACAAGTGAATCCCAGTCAAATGTATCAGACTAAATTGGGGAAAATAGCTTAGAGAAAGAAAAGAGAAGAAAGCTTAAGCTGTTAACATTTGAATTCAAACCTGGATTTGCACAGTCCTATGTCTGGTGGTATGTAGGTCTGGGAACTTCTGCAACGTTTGACAGCATAGAGCTAATTATTAAAATTTGGATCTGGCTTTGAGATTTTGACTATCTCCAAGTTTCAGAGATTTCCAGGTGTTTGGTTTTACAGATCCCTGAAACAGAGGCAAACATGATTGGAAGGGAACTCGAGATGTTATTTAGCTCAACCCTTGCTTCCCCTTAAGATAGGATCATTGTTGTCTAAACCATCACAGAAAAAACCCCTCCCAGTCACAGAGGCCAAGTACAGACATTTAGGAAGCCCACGGTGAAAATGCTCTTTATGTCATGGTTTACTTGAAGTTCCCCCCCTTTAAGTTGTGAGGAAACAATATGTCAGCCCTTGTGGCATATGTGGGGAGGGAGGAGAGGAAGGCTTAGAACCTGCCTGCATGGCCAGAGCACAGCAGGTAGGGGCGGCTCTCACATGCCTTTCAGCACGGCTGGTGAGCTCCATGGGCTGCCAAATACTTCTGAGTGGAACCAAACAGCCGAGCTGCCCCTAATTGGTTGGCAGGGACACATACATGATGTCAGATGCTGGGGGTGCGCACATGCGCATGCACTACATATATACCCTCCTGTGACAGGGCAGCACCTTCAGGGCACCATGAACCCCCTGAAGGTCCCTTGCCCCATGTCCAAGCTGGCCCAAGGACACCCTCTAATTCTCACCCGCCATGACTTTGATGACTAAGATACGTAGGGAGGCTGCCTTCTACCTCCCTGGGCACAGCGTATTGGGACCTCCATCTCCGTGATCTCCCAGACTGTCCGCTAGGTGCCCCCTAGCCTTAGGGCTATGTGTAAAAGACGTTGTCCCATCTCAATACAATGCCTGCCCACTTCCCCAGGCCTTCTCTATAGTCTCACCTGCTCTGTGCCTTCTCTTGCACTACTGTCCCTTCCTGGGACTCTCAGTGAGACTGCCCCTCCCTTGGGGGTCCCGATGCCCACTCTGGGCTTCCTAATAATGCCAGTGTCCCTTCATCTGGGCTTCTCAATATTCCCCCCTCTGGGCCTCTCAACGTGGCATTCCCCACTCTGGGGCTCACTGTGCCCTCCCTGGGCTCCTTAAAACACTGCCCCCTGCCTGGGGCTGACCATGCCCAACTTGGGCTTCCAAATGCTGTCCCCTTCCTGGGGACTGACTATGCCCAACTTGGGCCTCCAGATGAATGCGGCCCCCTGTCGGGGACTCTCAGTGCCCAAACTTGGGCTACACAAAAAAGTGGCCCCCTTTCTAGGGCTCCTCAATGCAGCCCCACTCCTGGGGCTCACCAAGTCCAACTTGGACTGCTTTTCAGTGCTGCCCCCTCTCTGGGGCTTGCTGTGCCCAACTTGGGCTTCTCCAAATGCCCCTCTCCAGGCTTGGGTCTATGCACCCCCATACTGCTGTGCTCTCTCTGGCACCTATAAATACACTGCACCCCCATGGGTGCCAAATCATGCACCTTCCTGGGCACTAGGGCCCCACACTACTGTGGGTTGCCCCTGAGGCCTCCTCCACCCCAACAGCCTCACCCAAACCACCGGTTTAATTCAATACCAACAAAACATAACACAAACCTCCTGGCTATAACCAAACTTAAGGCACCTGACCATAACAATGTAAGCTTCCTGGCTACCACTCCACATCCTTGCTCCAGCCTCTGGAGCTCTTGTGAACTACACTCTCATTCTGTTTCCCCAAAACTCCTACTTCTCCAACTGCTGGCAGAGAACTGTCAGCCTGACTCTGGCTCTGGGCTTTATACAAGCCAAGCCCCACCCTCTCCAGTCAGCTGACACTCATTGGTTGCCCCAGCAACCCTCAGCTGCACTGCTACGTTACTGCTAGGGCTCCTTCCCTAGCAGTTCTTCCTCCTTTAGGAGCAGGGCAGTGAAGTGCCCTGCGACAGCTCCCCCCACCCCAGTAGTGGTGGCCTGCAGAAGGCCATTAAGCCCTGGCTGACTAGCTCACCCATGTGGACCAGGAGCCTTCCCTGGATGAGTATGGTTAGAGGGCTTTGAGTGCCAGGGCTCTCTTGCTACCAGCTCCTCTAGCCCTGTGTCATAGGCACCACTGTCCACAATCTAGACTGCCTAGGCATCATTCCCCTTCTCTCCCTCCCCAGCACCCACGGGGGCACACAATGGGGTGTAGGGGGATGCAGTGTGAGGAAGAGATGTGCCTGAGTTTAAAATGTTGTAGCTGCAAAACTTTTAGTGCATTTATTAAACAAAAGCTGTGCAAGAACTTGGAACCTTCTTCTTAGCCAACAGTGAGAGAGTGGGGAAAGACCCTGGCGCACAGGGCGGAAGGTGGGCAGAGGGAGCAGGCAGCCATGGGGATCAACTTAACAAACACAAACTGCCGTGCTCAAAACTGCTGCCCCTTGGTTTAATTAAATGTTGCATCTGCCAACATTTTGTATGCATAATAAAGACCAACTGTGGAACGTCGCCTACTTCAGAACTTGGACCAGAGCCATTCCTTGCAGAGGCTGTGCTGCTCCCCAGAAGTGGGACAATATTCTGCAGTGGCCTGGCCCAGTGGGCTGATGAGACACCTTCCCACTCCCTTGTTTTTTTGGAGACCTGTGCCTGTGCTGGTGACTGCCAGCAGCCAGGGTAGTGAACTGGCCCTGGAAGGATGGCTGAATCAACACTGTCCCTGGCAGCAGGTCTCAGGGAGCTTGGTCCCTGTCCCTTCTTGCAATAATGCTTGCTGGAGCAAGCCCCCTTTGGATGCCTTCCTGGCTCATTGGACCACAGATCAGTGGCTCCCATGTGCCATATATCCTGTCCCAGCCCTACCCCCCATATACCCCAGCATCTCCCAGTCAATGCGCAGTGTAGAACATTTCCTCATGGCTGCCATTGAGGGCCTCGTCTCCATGGGACTCTCGGGCATAATGCCTCAGGGAGACGCCTGAGGAGCTCTAGCAGCAGGGCTCTCCATGCCAGGGGAGAGGTGGGGCAGTGAGTGGGCATCAGACTGCCCTACCACTCTGGCTTGAGAAGTTAATGGTCTCCCCATGGCTGCTACTCAGGGGTTTTATAGTTGGCTCCCAAGCAGTCTTTGACCTAGTGCATAAAGTTCTTATCCTAGTGCTGTGACTCTCTCAGCTCCATAGCAGTGCATATGACCTCCCTCTGAGAGTGGCTGGCCATCTGTAGACCTCATTATTGGACCTTTGCAGCATGTTCCTGGTCTTAGGTAGCTCATTTAAGTGCCACAACACCACAGGTGCAAGCAGTCATGAACCCATCCATTCCAACCCCACCACTTTGAGGGTCCCTTTTGGTCCTCATATCACTGGCATTGTCTACACATGTCTCCAGCTTTCTGTAGGTGTCTGGCTGACCATCTTGGATCTAGAATCTTGGGCACCAAGACTGGGCTTTCTGTGCACAAATGTGGAGCTTACAGACAAGGGAGACACCATGGGACCACTGGTGAGTCTCCTGTTCAGACCCTTTCCCCCTCCCAAGGCTGGAAGCTATGCAGCTTCTCATGACCTCATGCTGACCACCATACAGAATGGCTAAGTTCTGCCTCCTACCTGGGAAAACCTGGATGCCTGGGTTCCATCTCCCTGCTGCGGGAGCCAGGAAGGCTGGAAAACTGTCACAGGGCACTCAGGTTGCCCTGTGCCTGAAGAGGAGAAGAACTGCCAGAGAGGGTGCCCTAGCAGTGATTAGACTGCACAGCTGCGGGTTGCCGGGGCAACCAATGGAGGTCAGCTGACCTAGGGGGCAGGGCCTGACTCTTATAAAGCCTAGATCCAAGGCCAGGTAGGTAGTTCTTTGCTAGTAGCCAGAGGAACAGGAGCTCTGAGAGAGAAAAATGTGAGTGTAGTTCACAAGTGCTCCAGAGGCTGGAGCAATGATGTTATGGCCTAGCTAAGAGGCTTATGTTTCATAGTTTCATAGTAACTAGGGTCAGAAGGGGCCTAGAGCAGGCCATCTAGTCTGACCCCCTGCCAATGGCAGGAAGCAAGTGCTGGGGTCACAG
>JAGPOW010000261.1:77125458-77160561 GCA_030014935.1 Caiman crocodilus | reverse complement strand
CCAGGGTGGGGGAGGTGGACAGGGGGCCCCCCAGGGGCTCAGTCTGGGTGGCAGCCTCAGAGGTACACCGGGGGGGCTGCACCAGGGAAGAGGGAGGGGAAGGGGCCAGGCCCCTGGCAGTAGCACTGCGTGTACTCACTATGTTCCTAATGAAAGTAGTTCTCGCGCTGGTGTCTCTGTTCGCTCTACCCTGCCTCCTTCTCTCTGTCTGCGCGAACGCTGGCGCAAACGCCGGCGCACCCTTACAGGGCGCGCCTGTTTGCGCGCTCTATTTGCGCGCGGCTCAGGAGCGCAGCTCCCAGCTGGGTCAGCTATCAGCAATCTGGGAGGCTTCCCCCCAGATCAGCTGCAGCTGCCGGCACCACTGCACTCACCAGTTCGCTGCCGCTGCCGCTGTGTCCTCAGCTGCTGCTCCTGCTCTCTGCTCTGCTCTGCAAGGGCTCACGTGTGACTGAGACCACACATGAACCCCTCTGGAGTCTTAGAGTTGCCCTGCTCCGCTCCCAACTGCCAGGTGGTGGTGTTATGTATGACTGGTGGTTTGGGTGAGGCTATAAGGGGTTGGAGGAGGCCTCATAGAGGGACCCCAGCAGTGTGGGGATCCTGATGCCTGTGGGGGTGCAGTGTTCTTATAGGTGCCAGAGAGGATGCATTATCCTCAGGGGTGACCTCAGTGGAGAGGGGACCCTGGTGCCAAGTTAGGAGCAGCAAGCATGAGCCCCAGAGGGGGAACACAGAATTGAGAGATCCAAGTTGGACATGGAAGGCCACGGAGAGAGGGGGCACATGATTGAGAGGCCCAAGTGGGGCAGCATGTAAAGAAACCCATGTTGGGCACGGTAAGCTCTAGAGAAAGGGGGCAGGTTTGAGAGGCCCAGAGTGGGCACAGAGCCCCAAGGAGAGGGCCATTTTATTGAGAAACCCAAGTTTGGGTACAGGGAGCCCCTGATAAGGGGGCCTCATTCATTTGGAGGCCCAAGTTGGGCACAGCCTCCGAAAGGGGGCCATTTTAAGGAGAAGCCCAAGTCTGAGCATTGGGAGTCCCTGAAAGGGGACTGCACATATTAAGGTGCCCAAGTTGACACAGTCAGCCCCAGGAAGGGGGCAACACTTGACAAGCCCAAGTTGGGCATAGTCAGTCCCAGGAGGGGGCAATATTGAGGCCTTTGACAGGGGGCAACATATGGAGAAGCCCAGGGTGGGCACGGCAAGCCCCAGAAAGGGGAGTGCCATGTTTGAGAAGCTCTAGAGGGGCAGCACTGAGAAGCCTGAGAGGGGCCACATCGGAAGCCCAGGTTGGGAACAGCCAACCCCAAGAAGGGGGCCATTTTATTAAGGAGCCCAAGGTCAGGCATTGGGAGTCCCCGACAGGGGGCTGCATACATTAAGGAGTCCAAGTTGGGCACAGCGTGCCCTGAGGAAGGGGGGGGCTGCATAGAGAGCCCTGGTAGGACGGGGACAACGTTGAGGAGCCTAAGTAGGGGCAAAGAGTAGGAGGCCTGGTGGAGGCACAGCAAGCCCAGACGGGGGGGAAGTATATATAAGGAGTCCAAGTTGGACACAGTGAAGCCCAGGAAGGCAGGTGGGGCAGCACTTGAGAGGGCCCAGAGAGAATAGGAAGGGGCCAAGATAGGAAAGAACAAGTTGATATCTGCGAGGCTTGGGCTGCAGTACTGGGGAGGAAGGAGCTGCAGATAGTGCCCCCTAGTGGAGGGGGCAGTACAAGTAGAAGGGCAGCCTCCTGCTAAGGAACCAATTAACATCAAAGATGTGGCAGGCAAGTAGGTGGGTGGCTGCCCAGAGATGCATGGCTTCCCGCACCTTGAGGGCGGCCCCGAGGTGCCCAGGCACAAAAACCCAAGCATCAGGGCCCAGAGGTATGTCTTTTCTGTTCCTCCAGGAGGAGAGGGAAGGAGGTTTGCTAGGGAGAATTTCCGTTTCCCGTTTCATCCTACCTGTGGTGGTGCTCATTCCTAACTACTCTGTGAAACAGCTTCTAGTCACCAGCGAAAATACAGTTTTGCCTGTTGGTTACACCTTGGCTGGGAGGCTCAAAAAAACCCTTCAGTGTATATCGGGGTCTATCTGGGTTAGGGTTTGTGTTAGGTGGATCTGGGTAAACATTTTGGCTTCTCTTAGGAAAGCAACACAACCTTGAGGGCAGTCTGCTGTCAATTACCTGGATTTATCGCCCTGCTCACTGTAATACAAACTGATGAGCTCACAACAATAGTAGGGGAGACTGCACTTGGCACCTCTGCTTCATTCTAGGCCAGTGGCATTAGGGTTGGGGGTGGGTGAAGGTGATTGAAAGGCACAAGGTCAACAAGGAGCATCAATAAATCAGTATCATCAGTTTTACCTGTGCCCAATCATTGAGCCAAGAGCATGCTGAATATCAGAGCAGGCAACTATATCCTTCCCCATGATTATAACCAACATACCAAGGAATTGCATTAGACCACCTCCTCACCTATGAACATCACATTCAGGAGGTCAGCAAAGTCTCTGCATGGGTATCTGTCTTATGACATTTAGCCAGCACAACATAGGCTGTCAACTTCAAAGTGCTCAGAACCATTGCACTTGCAATGGCATGTGCCTGAGTAGATTACTGTGCTCCTGTATGGTCCAGAAGTTGTTGCACTAAAAAGCTCGACACTGTACTTAACAGTACTCAGAGACTCATAAAAGGCTGGACAACCTGCACACATAGGCCACATCTACACAAGATGCTACTGTGCATTTATTATTTAGTACTTGCATAAACAGTGTCTTGTAACAAGCTGCAATGTCTTGTATAAGTACTAAATAAACAAGTACTAAAGAAGTACTAAATAAATGTGCAGTAACCTGAGTTACTGTGCAGTAGCCCTGGTGAATGCCTTTTTATGATGCTATTGCATAGTAGCGTAATACAACTGTGCAGTACCATTGCATTAAGATTTTTGCCATGCGATGCTACTGCACAGTAGTATTGGGCTACTGTGCAGTCAGTGTCTTGTGTAGACATGCTCAGGCAGATGTATTCCCTGAACTCTTAGACAATAGAGCAAGTGACATAAGAAAACAGACACTAACTTGCTGCTAGGTTTCTGAGCTCCATAAAGAGTCTGGTAGGCTGGGTACTAGGGCTTTGTGTGTTGCACCAACTTTAGATAAGAACTGAATAGAAATGAAATGATTGTTCAGAGTAAATTGGCTTGAAATCTATTCCTACAGCATTTTACATGAACCCCAAACTAGTCCCTCATTGGGCACAACCTTGACAGACAAGCGTAGGTCAACCTGAACAGACTGAGGTCTGGATATGGATGCTTCAAAATAACAATGTACATGACAAGCATCTTGGACAGCGTGTGAATGCAGAGTCCACTATTAGCTTAGCACTTAATTGAAAGCTGCAATCTTTACAAATGCCGAGATGGGGTAGATGGAATCAGAACATGGAATGAGTGATGGTACCATATAGTAACTTATAGTTGGCCGGAGGGAAATAGTTGTTGTTGGGTTTGGAAACAGGAACTTCTCTGACTCTTATCAGTGACAACCAGAGGCTGGGGCTGGTCTGGCACTCAGGCAGAGAAGTAAAGCTCTGGCCAAGGTAGACCACTGCCCCTGATGGGAGTGAGCATGGTGTCACTAAGCCCCATGGCTTAGTGGTAGAATATGCTGTAATGTGAATTGTGATGAGATCTGGTACACAAGTTTGTTACAGTGCTGAAAATTGATACCATCTCCATCCCAGGTTATCTTAGAGTGGGATCTGCCATTTTCACAGCAGTCTGTGTGTCCTGACCATCTGTTCAGTTACAGCTGTAGAGGGCTGTTTATGCACCTACCATGCAGTAAGTGCAGCTTCTGTACCTGGTTAGGGATTCCACAGACTCTCTAATTAATCTGTTTCAGTGTTTAACTACCCTTGTAGTTTGACTGTTTCTATAACATCTAACCTAAAGAATCAAACTTGGTTCATCCATGTTGGAGGCAAGAATTCTACCATTGATCAGTGACCATGGATCACTGAACCAGTCACTAAAAGGCAACTTATAGATGCGAAGAAAGAAACCTAAGAACAGTGCTTTGCTTTAGGTTTGGTGTGCCTCTGCACTGAGCGCAGCACATGCCCAAAAGAAGCATTGCGTTTTTTTGACCCAGCTTGCCCAATGTCTGTATAGACTGCATGCTTCAGCGGGGCTTTTTGGCCCGCTGAAAAAAGCCCCGCTGAAGCATGCGATCTATGCAGACATTGGGTAGCAGGGTCAAACTAATACGCTTCCTCTTCTGGTAACAGCTCTGTTTTGTTTTGCTTTTTTCATGTCAGTCAGCAGCCTATTAGACATTTATTGAAGACATTTCAGAAACAGCTTGCTGCTTCCCTAAGGTTGATTTATTGCTGATATACATCTCTAAAATGGTTCTTTTTAAGAGCTATCCATTGCATAGAATCTTCTGCTGAAGTAGGAAAGGCCTCCTCTATTATTTATTTTCCAAAAACTCAGCCTTTATATTATATTTCTGTTTGAATGGGGAAAACTTAGCAGGTGGATCATATTTCCAGCTTCATTAAAGTTGTGCACGAGTGGTAAAAACATATCACTAACAGCTTTGCTCCTTGTTTGTAGAAACAGGGATCTATGGAAAGCAGCTCTGTCTTTCTGTTTGGAAGTGTCTGGCAAAGTTCCTGTTTTTGTTGATGAATTTTCTATTTCAACCGATCTATAAACAGTGGAGTTTGCACTGGTTCCTGATTTCACATTTGTTTTATACCTCTAGTATTGTTGACTTCAATGGTCTTTAGCAGTCTCACTGGGAACAGAATGAGGCCCAACGTGTTTATGGCTAAATTTATATACAGGATGAATCATGTACTAGTACAACTACAGTGAGCTTGATTCTGGATTACATATGTAAGGCACTGCTATTGCAGTTCTGGTGGTAATTCTCAAATGACTGACAAAATCACACCAATCCAGCATGCCGGAAATTTCTTTTTACACCAGAAATAAACATATGTTTACAGGAAATGGTAGTATTAGTTCTTCCGCATAATGGTCTTCCCATTAATTCATTGTCCTGTCTGTGCCAGATCACCAAGGGTATCTTTACCCATACATGGCTGGTCCTGCTACGGTGAGTAGGGGATCACAAAGAGCACAATCCATTGAAAAAGGATTTCAGTTGGCTATATATGAAAGTCCTCCCTTTCTTTCCATGCCCTATACCTGTAATGACTACAGGAGTCAGGATCTTGTGCTTCAAGTGCATGAAAATAGGCACAATAATATCTTAAGGCAAAGGCTGAGTAAATCTATAGATGAAAAGTGCCCCACTAGAAAAGCTCCAACACTGTGAAGAATCATACTCCCATTTCAGAGTGACCCCTTCTACTCCTGACATGCACTGGATGGATTTTGAGGGATCTCTATCTTATCAGCCAGCTTTCTGGCTCAAGTGCTTTGCTTCCCTGAGTCTCCCGGTTGCACAAAGCTGGAATGACATGCCCAACAAATGCATTTGGTTAGGTGATCATCAGTATTAGGGAAGACAGACAAATTGCTATTTCAATGCTCTACATGCCAGACATAAGCTTGGGAAAAAAATAGTACAGAAAAGTGAGCATGACAGGGGTCTCTCGCTAGGGAATATCATCATGTTGCATGTTGTTAAATTTACCTCTGCCCTAGATAGGTCTTATGTCATGCAGGTAAAGGGTTCCCAATATGGATGCAGCTTACAGTGGCAAATATACTGCCTGTAGGTGCATCTACATGAGGTGCTGTAATGCACATTAGTCTATTTTACTGTGCATTATCTTGTCAGGGCAAAAATAGTGCTAATGCACTAATGAGTAATAGAATTAGTCCACTGCTCATCAAGCATCTAAAAAACACCTGTTTGGTTTTGCTACTGTGCTTTAGCATGGGCTAATGCACCTTGATGTAGTACCTCGTGTTGGAGGTACCAAACTTCATGTGCAGTAGCAAAGGTGCATTAATGCATGTGTAGATGAATCCAGTATAGCTGATTCCCCTATGTCCCATTCGCAGAAAAGCAAGCATGGATTTGCTGGCATAATCATGTCTACAGTTGGTTTCTTGTCAGCATGCACAGAAAATCAGGGTCGCAAAGAGAAATTTCTGAAAACCATCAGAAGGTATTATAAATATTGATAAAATATGCACTTTTATCTGGTTTTGCTGTGACTCAGCAGTAATTCTTCAAAATCCATAATAAAATTATTCCCCTAGCTATAGCTATGAGATCTTTATTAGGCTTCTCTCCTTTTATGAAAAAAATGACTTTTTTTCTGTAATTAATTTTGAATTTTCAGATCCCATATATATAAAAGGTTGGCACGTGTCAAATGTGAGCTGCACTTATTGCTGGGAAACCCACTGAAGTCAATGAGATTGTTGTAAGTGTAGTTAAGCAGAATGAGGTAATCAGCCATGTTAGTCCGAAGTTAGGCAGAAAGCAGGACGGGAGCATTCTTCATAGTTTTTCATAGGCTGTAGCTATAGCCTTCAAAAGCTCATGCCTCTCTGAATTAGTCCATTAGGTTCCACGCTGTCTACCCTTCTAAGTAGAGTGGTGACAGTGTTTAACAGCTTACACTTTTCCAAGATAAATTTCATTTGTATTTAACTCTGACAACTGTTATCCTTAGCAACATCGCTTACCATGAATAATAACAACAATTGATATGCAAGCCCCACATTTAACATCTTTCTGAGATGCAGTCAGCCTACCAGTCCTTCCAGATACTGAGTACCTCCTGGAAAATACCTTACAGGAGGGTAATTACAAGTAAATCTGTTCAACTCTCTGCAAGAATCAACTCCATTGAACAACCGTAAGTCCATGCTGAGACTTTGTTCATTATCCTCTGGTTGTTTATTTTCCTTACTGCTACATAGAGAGTATATCTACATGAGATGTTTACTGCACAGTAGTCTAGTTAGCTGCAAAGTGAAAGTCTTGGTATCTACATGTGCACCCTTATTAGGCTGGATTAGATTAATTTATTCCACAGCAGGATAGTACTTGTAAATGCAGCAATGCATATGCAGACACTGGAGGGGCTGTCTTGGCCACAAGGGTGCTTCAGTGCCTCGCTAGCTCCACACTGAAGCGCCCTTGTGCCCCAGCCAGCCCCTCTGCATCATGTTGAGCTGGGGAGAGCAGCCCTGGACTGGCAGGCTGATTCCTGGGCCCCCCTTTCAGCTCGGGCTGCTCTGCCCCAGCTCAATGTGCTGCACTCCTGGATACATGGAGTACTCAGCAACAATAAACTCTGGAGTGATAAGCTCTGGTGGTTATTGCTATGCATAAGATATGCACAGAATATACTTTTCCTGCTTCTTCAAGATGCTAAGCATCCTCACTGTCACAGAAGAACCAGGTCAATAATCATCCAAACACTATAAAAATATTAAATAATTAAGCCATATAATGCCCCTGCAGATTGGAAAGTGCAGAAAAAATTGCATTCCAGAGAAATTAGTGTTAGGCTATTCATGAAAAAGGTATATTGATTAAAAAAAAAATTAGATTCCTGATTCTCAGGCCTGTTTTTACAACACAAAAGAATACTTGTCATTTATGGTCTTCTGGAAGGAAGGGCATCTACAGAAAACTCCAAATATATTATCTAAACAAGTCTATGCAGATAAGACTGACTTAAGTCGGCAGATGAAACCTGCATATTTGTTAGCTTTCAATGAAAAATAATGTGTGTTAGAGTGTATGAAAATAAAATTTCTGTACCTTTCTCAAGTAAACCAAAATATGTTTTCTCTCATTATCCTTGGACATATGAGTCTAGTTTCTTGTAATAGCTTTTCATTCTTTTTATATCAGCTAAATTAATTGTACAGACTTGGCTTTTCATAATCTTTTTTTTTGTAAGAGAGAAATAAATGTTCAATAATACTGTTACTGTTCATGAACAATACATTTTCAATAGGCCATAGCATTTTAGTAAACAAGGAACTTTACTGCAAAGTTAACTTGGATGGATGCGTACACAATGGAGACTTTCATAGATACAGTTCAAACGATGAGACAGTTCACTTAGTAAGTGTGTTTACAACTACTAACCTACAGCAGAATTAATTAGTTTACTGTGGCTTAATGGGTCTGCATGTGTAGATGCTGAGATACAACTGCAAAGCTAATTAGGCAGCTTTGTAGTAACTGTTTCATGTAGATGCATCCTGTATGTACCACCATATTTTCACTGTTGATCCGAGTGAAATAAAGTCCCCACTGATATCAGTGGCAAAATTCCTACTGATATCATTTAGGCCACATTTTCACTTTTATTTTTATTTTTATCTATAAATGGATTTTGCTGTGTAGATTTCATATTGCTGTCTTAGCTTATTCATTTGCCATATGAGGTGTAGAATGGAGTACTGCAGATTCATAGAGTCATAGACTGTAAGGGCTGGAAGGGACCTTGCAAGATCATCATGTCCAGCCCTGCTGCACTAGGCAGAAAAGACAACTGGGATCACATGACCCCAGTGAGGTGACTGTCCAGTCTCCTCTTGAAGATTTCCAGGGTAGGTGACTGCACCATCTCTGGAGGGAGATTATTCCCTAGTCTGGACACCCTAACTGTAAAGAATTTTTTTCTAGTGTTAAGCTTGAAACAGTCTTCCAGGAGTTTGTGGCCATTACTCCTCGTTTTCCCCAAGAGTACCCTGGTGAACAGTTGTTCACCGAGCCCTTGGTAAGCTGCTACCAAGTCCTCTCTCAGCCTTCTTTTTTAGGCTCAGTCTTTCCTCCTATGGCTTGCCTTGCAAGACTCCGATGTATAGCTCTTCTCTGGACTCTCTCAAGCTTTTTTATGTCCTTGTTGAAGTGCGATGCCCAGAACTGGATGCAGTACTCCAGCTGCGGTCTCACCAATGCTTGAGTAAAGTGGAAGAATCACTTCCTTGGTTTTACTTGCATCGATTGATGCATGCCAGAGTATTGTTTTCCCTGCTGGCTACAGCATCTCACTGATGGCTTATGTTCAAACTATGGTCTATTATTATCCCTAGAACCCTTTCAGTCATGGTGCTAGTCAGTTTGGCACCACCAAGCCTGTAAGTATGTTGGGGATTGTTTGTCCCCAGATGGAGCACTTTACACTTCTCAATGTTGAACCTCATCTGGTTCGGATCCATCCAACTTGCCAGTCTGTTTAGGTCTGCCTGTATCTGCAGCCTATTTTCAAGTGTGCCCACACTCCCCCATAATTTGGTTTTATCCACAAACTTGGCCAGTGAGCTCTTCACCCCTACATCCAAATCATTGATAAAAATGTTGAAAAGCACTGGACCAAACACAGACTCCTGAGGGACACCACTGGCCACTTCTTGCCAGGATAACACTGATCCGTTCATTAGAACTCTCTGGGTCCTACCCTGCAGCCAGCTTCCTACTCACCTAGCTGTCAAGCAGTTAGGCCTGCAATCCTCCAATTTTCCCATGAGAACATCATGAGATATGAGATCAAAGGCCTTTTGGAAGTATAGGTATACAATGTCAACCTCCTCCCTCTTATCCAGGTGGCGAGTTACCTGGCTATAGAAGGAGATGAGATTGGTAAGACAAGACCTGCCCATGATGAAGCCACACTGGCTGTCATTCTGAATCCTACCTTTTGCAAGCCTATCACACATTGACTCCTTGATGGATTTTTCCAGCATTTTCCCTGGGATAGAAGTTAGGCTAATCAGCCTATAGTTGCTCAGGTCCTCTCTCCTCCCCTTCTTGAAGATGGGCATAACATTAGCTCTCTTCCAGTCTTCAGAGATCTCCCCCAAGCAGCACAAGTTTTGGAAGAGTTTCACCAGAGGTCCCATGATGACTTTGGCCAGCTCCTTTAGCATTCTCGGATGAAGTTCATCTGGTCCTTCTGACTTATAAATGTCTAACTTTTCTAACTGATCATGCACCAGCTCAACATCAACAGTAGGAAAGCAGTCATTCCTACCATGCCCATTCTGTACCCTATCTACCATGATTTTCCCCTTAGTCCAGTGAAATACCAAAGCAGAAGTAGTCATTCAGGAGTTCAGTTTTCTCCTGAGTGTTGGTAACCAGCCGTCCTGAGTTGTTAAGCGATAGCCCCACACTTTCACTTGTTTTCCTCCTGTTCCCTAGATACCTAAAGAAGGACGGCTTATTGTCCTTGATTTCTAGTATAAATTCAGTCACCGCCTTAGCTTTTCTAATCTGTTCCGTACAAGTGTGGGTGGTTGTTGTATAGTCCTCCTAGATGCTACTCATTTAAGTAAGGCACTGAAATGAGAATCTTGAGTATGGATTCTGCAGCACATGTAGAGCTCATTATTGGACTGGGATGTAAGGCTATGGAAAAAAAATACCTCCTGTAATGAAGTATTACTTGTGAATCAATGTACAATTAAATAATCAAAGGCCTGTGTTAGATTTTTTCAGGTTAATTTACTGTGGTAGGCGAGTACATACTAGTGCATCTTAATTCATAGATACAAAAGGGCAGAGTTAAGGTTATGCCAGTAACTTTTGTATCTCCTAACTTCTAAGCAATTAACTTTGTGATTGAATATCCTACTACTTCGTATTTTCTACTGAAATTTGGGAAAAAATATAAACCATTAAACTAGAACATTTTCCAGGATGTCAAATCTCCATGGGTTGCAGAATTGCAGAAAAATAGGTACATTTTATAAGTTGGTACTACTGTATTTTGTAGAAACCATCCAGTGTCATGTCTGTGGGCACTAGTATAGTAGGTTACTGGAATTGCTGGGATGTGACCTATTTGCTGAATATTGTGTGAAACATATTTCAGTTTTTTTAGAATATGTTTTCTTAGGCCTAATCGATTTGTAGTCTTTTCCTGCTTAACAGTGTTGGATTACAGAGTTTTTCTTTAATTTTATTTTTTGTGCTGAGGTATATCAATCATCTGCTCCTCTGAGATGGTGTCCTTAAATAGCTGCAAGCCAATTTTAAGGGTTTTATTTCCCCTTCAGCCTGCTAAATCCCTCATAGGTTTAAAATTTGCACTTTAAACCATTTTTTCCCAGCTATTATTGTATGAAACCTAATTACACAGTGAATACTCTTACCCAGCGGAGCATCTATATGCAACTCCTGTATTAAGTCATTGAATCAGTAAATTACTTAAGCACAGGTTTAAGTCTCATTGACTGTGATTGGAATTAAGCCCATATTTAAATGGTTTGCTGAACCAAGGCCTAAATCTTGGATATTATTGTAGGATAATGTCCTGTGATAATATACAGCGTTTAGGGCCTTGGTTCAGCTTAAATGTCTTGTTATCAGGACAGTCAATAAATGAATTGTTTATTGCATGTTTGTTATAGCAAGCATTTACTTGGGTACGCTTTACATGGTATTAGAAATAGAAAATAGAAAAATTAATATTATCCAGATGTAACCAGCACACACGCTGCATTCTCATAGCAGCACATGACTTTAAAGGACAAAGAAAAGGGAAAATCTTAGCTTGCAAGCCAAATAGCAGCAATTCTGAAGTTTACAATTAGTGGAAAATATGACCAAAAATGTATCAATGGATTGGGTTTTCAAACTATGCAAACAGGTACTAGTCAATAGCTTAAAATGGAGTAATTAAAATGATCTGTTAGTAATAGTAATTGTCACATCAGATTTTGCAGTTAACATACTGCCTTAACATACTGCCTACCTTATCATTATTAGATATTTGGATCTGTAGTACTCTCCAGCACTTAGATTTGTAGCCATTAGGTGGGATTTCTAGCTTTACAAAATCCATCTCCCTGATGTTTTGATAGTTTCTAGTTTTTTATGTTAAAATTAATTTCCCTCCCTTCTGTAGCCCACCTAAAATGGTGTGTTAACCTGGTGGTTGTGTTTTGTGCAGTTCTGAGTTTTCTGAATTTTGCTGTTGATTTGTGTGAGACCAAAACTCAGGCTAAACTGTGTCAAGTTTTTCTGAAACCAAAAATTTACCAGGACCATCCAAACCCCACAAACCAGTCCAGGCTAGAACAGGCCTGATATCCTTTTTGATCTCCTTGGGCCAGCATGGCCAGCTGTTCACTACACTTCAGATTTCACACACATTAGGGACTGGAAAGGACCTCACAAGATCATCAAGTCCATCCCCTCTGCCATAGGCAGGAAGTCTGCTGGGGTCAAATGATCCCAGCAAGACAAGCTTCCAAATGTTTTTTTAATGAGTCCAAAGTAGGTGCTTGCACTGCTTGCACCACCTCTGTGGGGAGTCTGCTCCAGACCTTGGACACTTGGACTTTTCCTTAAGTCCAGTCTAAAGCAGCCTTCCAGAAGTTTGTGGCTGTTAGATCAGTTGTTATCCCTTGGGGAGCCCTAGTGAACTACTGTTCTCCCAGATCCCAGTGCACACCCCTTATAGAATTATAGGCTGCCACCAAGTTCCCCCTGAGGCCTTCTCTTCTCCAGGCTGAACAGTCCCATGTCCCTTAGCCTCTCCTTGTAAGGCTTGCTCTCCTGGGCTTTGATCATGTGGGCAGCTCTCCTTTGGACTCTCTCAAGCTTATCCATGTCCCTTCTGAAGTGGGGGGCTCAAAACTAGATGCAGTACTCCAGCTGTGTCCTCACTAAGGTGAAGTAAAGCGAGGAGATGGTGTCCCTAGTTTTCCTTCAGATGCATTGGTGGATGCATGCCAGAGTTTGGTTTGCTTTTCCAGGTACAGCATTGCATTGGTGGCTCATGTTCATCTTGTGGTCAATCAAGACCCCCCGGTTTCTTTCAGTCATGGTGCTAGCAAGGGTAGCACTGTTAAGCCTATAAGTATGATGCTGGCTTTTTCTCCCAAAGTGGATCACCCTGCACTTCTCTACGTTGAATACCATCAGGTTTTGGTCTGCCCACCTTGTGAGCCTGTCCAACTCAATCTGTATCCCCAGCCTGTCCTCCAGTGTGACTACCTTCCCCCATAGTTTAGTGTCATCCACAAACTTTGTCAGTCCACATCTGATTCCCAAATCCAGATCATTAATGAATATGTTCAAGAGTACTGGCCCGAGTACTGAGCCCAGAGGGATACCACTGGCCACCTTGCATCATTTGCTCCCATCAACCATTATTCTTTGGGTCCAACCCCAGAGCCAGTTCCCCAGCCATTGGACCATGAGATGGTTGAGCCCACAGTTCCCCAGCTTAACCCTGAGGACATCATGGGAGACCAAGTCAAAGACTTTCTTGAAATCCAGATATATGACATCAACCTCGTCTCCCTTGTCCAGGCAATGTGTCACCTGGTCATAGAAGATGAGGTTGGTCAGGCAAGATCTACTAGTAACAAAGACTGTTGGCTGGCATTCAGAATGTTGCCTTCCATTAGCCTGTTGTTGATGGATCCCTTGATGATTTTCTCCAGGATCTTTCCAGGGATGGATGTCAGACTGATTGGCCTGTAATTCCCTGGATCCTCCTTCCTTCCTTCCTTTCTTGAAGATTGGGACCACGTTGCCTCTTTTCTAGTCTTCTGGTAAATCTCCCAAGTGCTACGAGTTCTGAAATATCTTTGCCATGGGGCATGCTATGATGTCCGCCAGCTCCTTCAGGACTCTTGGATGCATTCCATTCGGGCCTGTGGGTTTACAGATGCCGAGCCTCTTGAGGTGTTCCCTCTCTTGATCTATGTCAATTGTGGGCCCATCTCCTGCACTCTGGATGGTTTGCATCCAGCCTGACAGGGTGACCCCCTTGGGCAGGTGGAAGATTGATGCAAAATAATCATTTAGGGGATTGGCCTTTTCCTGAGTGTCAGATGTCAGCTTCACCATTTGATTTAGCAGGGGTCCAATGTTGCCTTTGTTCTTTCTCTGACTTCCCATGTATCTGAAGAAGGACTTTTTGTTGTCTTTGATTCACATGGCTGAGTTCAATTTCTGCCTTGGCTCTTCCGGTCTGCTCTCTACAGGTGTGAGCTAGTGCTGTGTAGCCTCCTTGGTGATGGAAAATTCCATTTTCCATCTGGCATAGGCTTCTCTTTTTAGTTTCAGGAGAGTCAAAAGTTCCCAATTGAGCCAAAGGCATTTTCCAGCTCACTGAATGACTTTCCTGAGGGATAGAATGGACTTTCCTTGTGCTTCAAAGATTGTGTTCTTAAGGAATGACCATTCCTCGTGGACTCCCCTTTCTGAGAGGACATGGTCTCTTAGTGTCTGGCTAACCAGTCTTCTGAATTTGTGCAAGTCAGCCTTCCCAAAGTTGAGGATTTCTGTTTTACTGAGAGATTTGCCTGCCCTGCATTGAACAGAGAAAGTGATCAATTCATGGTCGCTGTCACTAAGTTTCCTGTTGATCCTCAGATCGCTGACCAGATTCCCTTTGGCTCGAACCAGATCCAGCAGTGCCTCTCCTCTAGTTGGCCCATAGACCTCTTGCATTAGGTAGAGCTCATCAGTGCAAGCAAGGAAGCTACATGACTAGTCAGATTTGGCCATGTGCTCTTCCCACAAGATGTCAGGGAGGCTGAAGTCACCAATGACAACCATGCATCAGGAGTGTACAGCTTCAGTCAGTTCCCTATAGAATTCAAGACCCAGTTCTTCCTTTTGTTTGGGAGATCTGTAATAGACTCCTACAACTATATCCCCTTCCCCATGCTCTCCCCATATTTTAACCCAGAGGGTCTCAAGATGCCCTCCTTGGCTGCTAAACTTTGTTTGAAGGGAAGTGTACTGCTTCTTCATGTAGAGAGCTACATCCCCACCCCTCTTCCCAACACAGTCTCTCCTGTACAAGATATAGCCTTCTATACCTATGGACCATTCATAGGTGGAGTCTCACCAGGTCTCCATTATCCCTATGAGATCATAATCTTTGTCGCTCAGGAGAAGGGCCAGTCCCTTTTGCTTGTTTTCCAAACTCCTAGCATTTGTGTATAGGCAGCTGAACCTGTCATAGGAGGCCCTGGACTTCCCCGCACACTGGGACGTGACCTTTGCTTGGGCTGTCATTGGAATAGGTTTCCTTGGGCTACCTAACCTGTTAATACTATGGTTGATGTGACCTGGGCTTGAACTGCTAGTTGACTGTCTGTCCCCCAGTCATCCCAATTTAAAGCCCTGTCAAGCCATTCTGGCCAAGAAGACCTTCTTCTCTTTCAGGGTGAGGTGGAGGCCATCCTTTCCCAATAAGCCTCTGTCTCTCTCCCTGAACTACAGACTGTAGTTGAAGAAGCTGAACCCCTCACGATGGCACCATTGCCAGAGTCTTCTGTTAACTTCTTTGATGCACCTTTCCCCGCAGTGCCCATGACCTGTGACTGAGAGGATTGAGGAAAAAACTACCTGTACTCCCAGACTCTCGAGCCCAGCCCCCAGAGCCCTGTAGTCACTCATGACCTAGCTGGGATTGTTCCTAGCCATGTAATTCGTGCCTACATGAATGGAGGACCATGGGGTGGTAGTTGGAGGTCTGGATGAGTTTGGTGATTCTCTTAGCTACATCCCAGACATGAGCCCTTGGGAAGCAGCAGACCTCATGGGCTAAGGGGTCAGGGCAACCCACCATGACAACTCTGCACCTTTTCCTGGGTGTGGTTGCTGGTGGCCCTTTGTGACAGGGGGGCGCCGTCAGGGTGCCACGATCCCCCTGAAGGTCCCTCACACCGTGTCCAAGCTGGCCCAAGGACACCCTCTAATTCTCGCCCGCCACGACTTTGATGATTAATATATGTGGGGAGGCTGCCTTCTACCTCCCTGGGCATGGCGTATAGGGACCTTTGTCCCCGTGACCTCCCAGACTGTCTAATGGGCACTCCCTAGGCACCCTAGCCTCTGGGCTATGTGCGAAAGATGTCATCCTCTCCAAATTGAATGCCTGCCCGCTTCCCTGGGCCTTCTCTGTAAGCGTGCCCACTCTCCTGGGCCTTCCCTACAGTCTCGCCCGCTCTGGGCCTTCCTAGTACTACTGTCCCTTCCTGGCACTTTCAATGAGACTGCCCCTCCCTTGGGGGAGTCTCGTTGCCCACTCTGGGCTTCCTAATAATGCCAGTGTCCCTACAGGACCTTTTCCTAAAATATCATTCCTTCCCGGGATCTTGGTCCGCTCTGGGACCTTCTGTCGAGCCCCAGTCTTCTAGGCCCTCTGCACGGCTAGCCTCTCCTTAGCCAGGTGTTCTGTGCTGCTATCTCCTCTTTCTCTCGGGGACCACTGTCGCACCCTGCCCCGGGCTGAGGTCTACCACCGTACCTAGCTTACAACTGGGCTTCTCTGTATTGCCCCTCATCTGGGCTTCTCTGTATTGCCCCTCGTCTGGGCTTCTTCAATCTGGCGCTCCCTTCTCCGGGCTCGCCTCACCCACACTGGGCTTCTTAAAATACAGCCGCCTGTCTGGGGCTGACTGTGCCCAACTTGGGCTCGTGAATAAATGTGGCTCCCCTATTAGGGGCTCCCAGTGCCCGGACTTGGGCTTCTCCTTAAAATGGCCCCCTTCCTGGGGCTTGCTGTGCCCAACTTGCCTCTTAATGTTGCCCCTTTCTGGGCTCCCTGTGCCCCCACAGGGCTTCTAAGTATGGCGCTCCCCTCTCTGGGCTCGCCGAGTCCAACTTAGACCCCTTCTCAGTGCTGCCCCCTCTCTGGGACTTGCTGTGCCTAACTTGGGCTCCTCCAAATACCCTTCTCCGGGCTGGGGTCTACGCACCCCTGTACTGCTGCGCCCTCTCTGGCACTGAATCGCGCCCCTATGGGCGCCGGGATCCCCACACTGCTGGAGTCCCTGTATGAGGCCTCCTCCTTCCCCTACAGCCTCGCCCAAACCACCGGTGTAATTCACTACTAACATAACATAACACAAGCCTCCTGGCTGTAACCAAACATAAGGCGCCTGGCCATAACAATGTAAGCCTCCTGGCTACGGCTCAACATCCTTGCTCTAGCCTCTGGAGCTCTTGTGAGCTACACTCACATACTGTTTTCTCAGAGCTCCTGTTCCTCCGGCTGCTGGCAGAAAACTGTCTCACCCTGACTCTGGCTCTGGGCTTTATATGAGCCAAGCCCTGCCCTCTCCAGTCAGCTGATGCTCATTGGTTGCCCCGGCAACCTGCAGCTGGACTGCTTAGTCACTGCTAGGGCTCCTTCTAGCAGTTCTTCCTCCTTTAGGCGCAGGGCAGCGAGGTGCCCTGTGACACCCTCCATCCTCACGTGCTGGAGCCAGTGGCTCAGCTGGCTCTGCTAGTATAAGGGGTTTGAATTGGTTGTACAGCTCCAGGGGAGTGGTAACCCTAATGCAATGCTTCCTTAGGCCAGAGACTACTTTTGTCCAGGCAACCCCTGGCAGACTTCATGTTGGTTCTTCATTTCCTCCCTGGCATCACCAGCCATCCTTATTGTTTCCACTTCATTCTTCTGGTGGAGAGCCTTGTAGTAGGCATCCAAATCGACCATGTCAATTGGTGTGCAACCTCTGCACTGCTGCCTGGAGCTCCCTAATCTGGCACCTCAGGGCCTCCACTTTTGAGCACACTCCACGAGGGAGGTGTCAGTGCTCCTAAACCCAGCTTCCTGCATCTGTGCTTGGCAGCCTCCACAGCTGGAGGCTAGGGGCTCAGTCTGAGTGGAGGCTGGGCCGTGTGTTCCGTCCGGGTGTGGACAGGGATTGCAGGCTCCATTTGGGTAGAGGCCAGAACCATAGGGTCCATCTGGGTGGAAGCCTCAGTGGTACCAGAGTGGGAGGCTCCAGATGCAGGGGGAATTTTGGGGCACAACACATCCCTCCCATCATTGCACAGGTATTAGTCTGGGCTACTGCTGTGCTGACCCTTCTCAAGGCTTGGCGCCTAGAGCCTTGTGCCCTCCTGTGTGAACTCCTGTGCTAGCTCGCACGCAGGCCCAGAACATGTCAATTTGTGTGTATCTGGTTGCATGGCTCCCTGGGGAACTGGGCCAAGTAGGAGCTGGGTGGTGGCGTGATCCTCCTCAGCTCCTCTTAACTGTCTTCCACAGCTCCCCTCACCTCCCAGCTGTGCTGGAGGGCAGGTTTGGGGTCCTTCACATGTCCCACTGTGGGGGCGGGGTCCTGGGGATTCTGGTTCAAGGGGATGCAACGGGCTTCTGCTGCATGTCTTGCTCTGGAGTTGGCCCCAAACTAAAAAAAATTATACTTCTTTGCACTTCTATTCTGCTTTTCATCCAAGGAACTCAGGTTTCTTTCCTGACATTAACAAATGAAGTATCACAACAACCCTGAGACATTCCCTCTTATAGGCATTTTCTCATTTTTATAAGAGATGTGAGATAAGAACAAACTAAAGATAAGGACTTTAACTGGATCAGATTTTTGATCTTGGATCTACCATATGTCATAAGATAGGCAGGAAATGTAGTTTAATTTGGATGAGTTTATTCCATGCCACTAATCAATCTCTGTTATTCTTTCTTTTTTTGTCTTGGATCCAAAACAATTAAAAATAAAAGATATTTGATAGAAAATTATGTGCATCCCTTTGCAATACAGTCTGTAAAAGGGGATGGGTCAGTTACTAAGGTGATGCAATGTATTTCAGTTTGGACAAAACATCACTTGCATGTGGAGTTTTGCATGTATGTATGTATATGTCTGCAGAAATGTTGCTTCTGTCCAAGTTCCTTCAGTATTATTTCAGCAACTGTGACATCTTCCAGGCATAAAGAAAATTTACATGAAATTATTGTGAAGATTCAAGTGACAGGGAGCTGATAAGATAAAAGCAACCCTATTAGAAACTTGGGGGATCAATGTCCTATCACTGACACTTTGCTTCCATAAAAAAAGTATAGACAACTGTAAATTGATTTCATTTAACAGGATGCCAAAATAAAAGTAAAAGCTAACAACCTGGTAAATATCTCAAGATGATGATAAGTGTTCATAGAGTCTTGTGTTTAAATAAGGATTGTAGCTAGCCCAGCGTTTCCTTTTGTTTGACCATATGAAGTGACAATGCTGAACCATTATTGTTATAATAGTTTCTCTGGACACAGACTGCAATGTCATGAGTTCAAAATTATGACCTCACCCTAGGATGGAGCAGAAGCAGCTGCCCTGGGAGGAAAAATCTTGCTAACACCAACATCTGTAATAAAAGTGAAGAAAATATCAAAGCTATCTTAAAATGGAATCACTTCTATTAATTAGAGATGAGCCAGAAGAATAAACTCCGAAGTAAACTCCTTCAGTTTTTATTGGGTAAGGGTATGCCTAGATTTGGACCTAGTTTTACAGTTTGTGTTCTGGATTAAATGCAGAATCTCATAAGAAAAGCTACCTAGTAGAAGACATTGGAAAAGGATGTAAATTCTACACTATAAGTTGACATTGCAAGATTTCTGCAATTCTGGGCCAAAAGCTCATGACATGTAGACATCATATCATATCCAGTCCCAAACCCTATCCCTGATTTGGCCTCACGCTGGAATTGAGCTGAAACTTGTTTGTGAGTAACACCATCTCTATCCATCTCTACTATGAATGTCCTTTTCAGAGGTCATTTTGGTATAAATGAATGTGGATATGCTGACTTACACTGCCTAGGAACTTGGCCCATGTTTGTTTGCTTTTCTTGGACAGGTTTCCTTAGTAAGAATTTTGATCCTTTGGAAGAGGAAATGGAATGAGTATATCACAAAATTGTTTAAAGCAGGGTGCTGCAATTATTTAGTTTGTGAGGGAAGGCTGCAGACTGTTCCTTTTTTAAATTTTGGGATGGATTTCTCTACATAGAGCTTTTAGCATTACTTTTGAGAGCAAAAATCTCCTATAATCTTCCAGTTGATTCTACTGTACTGCTACTATACTGTTTTATAGTGAAATCTACAACATGCTAATAATTCAGCTTTGTTGTGTCCTAAATTTTATGGCATGAAGATTGCTTGGAGGAATAACCCCTTTTGTTTGGCACATCGAAGCCCAGATTGCCACGACTGTGGCTCATGTTTTGTTCATGTTTATACATATGTATATATTTTCACTTTCCGCTGTTTTCATTTCTCTTTGAGCACTGAGGCTTGTGTATTTTACTTGTTTTAAATTTCTGTAGCAAGGGACTTCAGAAGTTCCTTTTTCTGTTTGTTCCCCCAACTGTTCTTTCAGTTTAACAAGTCAAATACAAAACACAGGGGGAATAAACATCCACATAATGGTACTGTGCATGGTATCGCATCATTGATTGGATATACCACATTGGAACATCACACAAAAGAGCCCGTAACCAAAAAAATTCAGTTGCCTGAAGCTCGGAGCTTTCAAATCAGGCTAAAGAGGTTTCCCTGATAACCAGCAGTGTTGAAACTTTCAGTATTATTTAGCTGCCCAAATATCAGTAACGCCTTTTCAGTCACAAAGACCCAGAGAGCTCTAACATATGTAGGATAATCCACTGGCCCACCAACGCTTTATGATCAAATAGCCTACCTAAATATCTTCAGTTTACCCAGAATAATTGGGAGCAAATACTGCTCTCCCTTCTTCAACACTATCTCAGTCTGTGCAGCCTATTTTGCATCAAAAGATCCATTTGAAACTAGAGATCCCTTACAGCTAAATATTCTAAACTGACAGAAGAATTTCTAGTGGCACACCAGCCTAGAGCCATATTTTTATGAGGACATCACTTTCTATTTCTAAGCTTCAGTATGCACTCAAGCTTCCCCATTGCTAGGAGCCAAGCCACATCAAGTTGCCTCCCTCTCAGCTTTTATGTTTTTTTAATGGAGTCTGGGTTTCTGCCTAAGTTATGGTTAGCTTTCTGACAAATCATCAGACACCTTAGTAACAATAATGGAGGTGTTCTGGTGTGATACAAGTGAAAAAAAAAGTGGTAGGGAATTGTAGGACACTGGTTATGATTAAAACAAAATTCAGGACAAATTGGGTTGTTATCTAATGATTTTTGAAAGTTGAGAGGGATTTAGGAACAATTAAACATGAGCCATTATGTAGTTCTTAATTGTAAGCTCTAAACTTAAAGTAGTCAAGACGCATTCCTTGTCTACACTACTTAAAGTCTGAGGACCTAATCCTTTAAAACTCCCCTACTCATATGAGTAACATTTACTTGCATGGCTAGTTCCACTGACTCCAACAGGACTGAATGGCATGAGCAATGGTTTGTCGGATTGGCTCTTAGCATAGGCAGTCCTTGGGGCAGGGACCATGACCCCCTACCTGTCTTATAAGGCACAGTGTTTGTGCATTGTGACTCCTTGCTTGTTTGAGCATGGTGCTGGCACTCGCATATACTGAAGTCATTCTTGGTTCTGGTGGGAGTATGGTATGTTACATTTACTAGAACAATAATCTCCCTTCCTTGGGTTCTTCTAACGGACATTAAAATGTTTCTTTTACAGTAATGAAGCTTGCATTTCCAATGAAAAGGAACACACAACCATGCTGTTCTTGCAGGGCAGCTAAAATTTTAAAGAAACTCTGAAGAAATTGTATAGTATTTTTCAGTCTTAAAAATTCCCAAACCATCAAAGGAGGTAGGAATTTTTATGTTAAAAGAAGAAAGACGTGCTGTTATAAGTCAGCAACTTAAATGCCTTTATCTATACAGCCTGCAAGACATCTGCAGAACATTCAGCAATTAAATATGCCCCCAGCTGAACAATAATGTTGCTGCTTGGTCTGCATATAAATTAGAATGAGTTAAAGGTGGGTGTTCGAGCTCGGCTCTGTTGTTGTCAATATCCTCTGCCTTAAGCTGCTCTTAGAACCACCCTGGAGTCTAAGAAGGGCACTTGTAATGCTCCCGGCCTCCTCCCCACCAACGAATGCAAACAGAAGCAAAAACTTTTAGCAAGGATAACTGCCTTATAACTTACCTCTGCCTCTGCTCTTGCTAAAGATGACTGTTTGTGGGGAGTGGATGGCTCATGTACTAGATACAGCACTTTCCACCTTTCAGTTTCTATCAGTGTAGATCAATTATGGTGGAAAATTGTCACAAGCTGATGGTTGTGTGCATGGTGTGCGTTGTGAAATGAGGCAATTGCCCACAACCCCTTCTACCAGGACTGATGTCTAC
Source organism: Caiman crocodilus (assembly GCA_030014935.1). NCBI lineage: Eukaryota > Metazoa > Chordata > Crocodylia > Alligatoridae > Caiman > Caiman crocodilus. Next base: position 77,138,505 of record JAGPOW010000261.1, on the reverse strand, counting down.
TACTTCTGTTGAAACTCTGGTGGCAGTCTCCCCAACAAGTCTGAAGAACTGTATTCCTAACCTCAAGGAAGTGGTTTAGTTCTGTCCAGATCAGGGTTGCAGCACATCTGTGGAAGAAAGGATACATTGTTTTTCCCTGTGCTGTATCATTTCCGAAGATAAAGAGAGGACTTCAGTAGCTAAGGCTATGAACTGAACTCATATTAGAAACAATCCCTTTCATTCCTCTAGCGCACTCCAGTGAGGTAGATGTATAGAGGAAACTGAGACAAACTTGTCAGATGACTTGCATCTTTGAAATGACTGTATTATCTTTTGCCTATCACATTCACTTATGAGGAGAAATGTAAATTTCATAGTTCATCAATTCATAGTTTTTAGGGGCTGGAAGGGACCTTACAGATCATCAGGTCCAGCCCCACTGCACTTGGGCAGGAAAGACAGCAGGGATCAGATGACCCCAGCAAGATGGGTATCAAGATGCTTTTTTTGAAGATTGGCAGATTGTTTATCTTTGATTTGAATGTATATTGTAGGGCTAATCCTCCCACTGTACAGCAAAGGCCAAAGTCTGCTGTGAACGTGAGCACCAGTTGCCTCAATCTACGCCTTCACTGGGAGCCCTGTGTGAATACCTGAGTGTAGAATATAGCCCTCGAAGCTGTAGGGCAAAACCCTACAAGTTACTTAAAACCCTTACAGGATGCCCTGACCCAAAAGAGTAGAGGTTTATACATGTACTTCTGCAGTGTCATCTTTCAGCCACTGCCATCCACGTATCTCCCCCAGGCAGATCTAGTTACTCTGTGACTGGAGTCCAAAGTTAATTACCCTTTTTCAGGCACACAGGATGTGTTGTCCTTTTTAAAGAATGTTATGGCAACAAACAGTTCCCCTTTCCCTTTCATTGTCTACTCTTCTTTTGATTATTTGTAAAGAAGCTGAGGACCCGGCTGTGTGGAAGGAGCACCCCTTTTCATTGTAAACGACCTCTTTGCTAAGTGCTATAATAGGAAGAAGGGATTTGTAGCTGCCCTGCAGAGCACACCCTTGCTAATCTTGCTAACCATGTAGGCTTCTGGGAAAAAGGTACAAGATTAAATTGTTGTGGTATATATGCCAAGACATATATAGCACTAACAAAGACAATCTGCTAGTAACTAGCACTGAAAGTGTCACCACATTTAAAGGCATTTTTATTTTACAGTTTTTATGACAGTTTTATGGCAGTTCGCTAACTACTGTACTTCCCCACTGCAGCATTTCCATTTTTTATCTCCTAAGCTATTTGAGGATGTTAACATGTAATATATGAAGGAAGAACAATAATTACATGGTAAGCTACACATAAAAAAGTCATATAATCAATTGCTCTGATGTCATAAAAGTCACAGTCCACTGATCTGATGTCAGAGTGATGGATTGTGACTTTAATGCTCCAGTTATGGGCTTTAAAATATAAGAATGGAAGAAGGTGGTTTTGTCAAAATACATGTCATTCTTAATGCCGCTCTAGCAGGGATAAATGGGAGGTAAGGTTACTATAATTTTTTTTTACCAGGGAAGGGACGAGTGGATATGATTATATTCTCATTACCTTAAAATTACATTTGGACACATTTATAACAATAGTCCCAAACTGGCATACTCAAACAATATTTAGGAATGATTGTAATCATATAGATCAGGCTATTCCTGTATGCCTTTGAAAAACAGCAAGCCAGACCTAGGACCTAGGTAGTTGAGGATTTTCTTCAATGTTTTAGTTAATAATAAGGTTACTAGAAGCTCAGTCATGCCCCAGGTTAGATGCAGCACACTGCTGCACTGCTAACGTAGCAGACTGCATGCCAGATTGTGACTCTAACACTTCCAGTTGGCTTCCTGGTTTCCACATACTCTTCAGGGAAAATACCTTGTACTAGGTCGGCACCTGTTGCAGTGTACTTCCTATGGTCTGCTTTAACAAGCACACTGGAGAGAGGTTGAGGTGTGGGAAGCTGAGCCAAGTTTGCCACTCACTTCCTTAGGGCAAAGAGGAGGGGGCATAGTGGTAATATGGAGGCTGCTCTCTGCATAGCCAGCAATGATCTGGACAGCCAGCACAAGGGAATACTTTGCCCTTTTACCTCCATGTGGGCCTACCCAAGCCAGGTTACAATTTTACCCTACAAGGTGAGAAATGATAATATAGCCATATACATTTTCACACATCTGAAGCCTAATCGTATCACAGTAAGTCTGTATCGCCATGACTCTTGTTATAACTAGAGAAGATGGCCAAAGACTGGGATTCCTCTTCTGCAGGAAATCCCAAAAAACAAAACAAAATCATTCTAAAAAGGGAGGACGGGATAGCAAAATGTTGAAATTCCCTATGGCATTCTGAAACTTTGTGCTCAGAAAAAGTGAAAAATAAATATTTCCAAGCCTCCCTGGAGCTCCACAGAAGCCTGCTGAAGCCTAGAGGATATGCCATATGCTGGATTTGTGACATTGCTAATGAGGAATGCCCTTAAGCACCTGCTCCCATTGACATGCACCAAATGCAGCAATGTCAAGGTAAAACCACTCTAGTGTGGCCATTCTTGAGCTCTGAGCCTTTGGTGTGCATGTAAGCAGCTATGTAGTGGCTTCACCATTGCATTTCCATGTGTTTGGCATGTGAGCAGGAATGGGTGGGTGGGGCATGCTCAAGGACCTGGATTAGACTTATTTTAGAAACTTCAACCCTGTGGGGCCCCAGCAGGTAGGCTCATGAGGAGCAGGAGACATACAACTCGGAAATTTCCAGTGAAAACTTGCATTTTCTGGTTAGTAAACTGTTCAAAGGAAAATTCCTGATCTAGTTGTAATAGAATTGGGTGACAAAGTTAAAAACAGCAACTTCTCTTGCAAAGTTTCTCTTGTAAGACAGTGTCTTCATTTGGCAGTCCAACACATATCCAGTTAGGTTTCAGATTTTGGCAATTTTGAGGTAGCTGCAGTGTATGGAAATTGGGCAGGGATGCAACTCCTCATTCAGTTCCAGTTTTGGCATGTTGAAAGGCCCCTGTAAATTTTTCTGGGAGGAGCCTGACCTTTTCCTTTTGAATCCCAGCAATTGGCCACTCAGTGCACAATAAACCTACTCTAATGAAGGGTAAGCGTATGAGGTAGGTAATGCTGACAAAATACTCAGTAGTGAAATAGCTAACTATGCTATCCTTTGACATATAATCCTTAGGTTTCAGAGTGAATATCCAGCTGGTATAAACAGGGACAGTATATAGCACGAATGCCATATGCCCCCAAAGGTGGGGGGTGCGGGGGTGTGCAGGGGGCAGACAAAGCTCCCGCAGGCAGCAGCAGTGCTGGCGGCAGCGAGAGCATGGAAGTAATGAGCAGTGAGCTCCCACAAGCACATGCAGCACAGTTGGCAGCAGGGGAGTGGCGAGCACCAGTTAGTGGTCAGTGACCCACAGATGCTGACGGCAGTATTGGTGGCAGCCAGCAGCAATTGGATTGGGGACCATCCACAGATGCTGCTAGTGGTGTTGGCAGTGAGGGGGTGGTGGTGGTAGTGAGTGGTGACCACCCACAGGTGCTGCTGGCAGTGTCAGCAGTGCTTTTTGCAGGGGGTGCACCGCCAAGCTCAGGGGGTGCACGTGCAGCTGCTGGGTATTACCAATGGTACATAGGTCCCAAAGATCAGAATTTCAGAATATCTGCTTGAAGACAGATCTTGCTGAATAATAAAAAAAATAAGATGGACTGCCTTGGATTATACAGGGTTCATGCTCAAGTTTTCTTTGCTACAAAGAGAGTTACAAGCAGAAAATTACTCTTCAGCTCATACCTCACCCATGAAATCATTGGATTCATGGTGTTTTGAGTAGGAAGCCCCCTGCCACTATCTCAGCAGATGTTTATGATAGACACAAAAGTTCTGCACCTGGCCAGGCTTAAGCCTGGAAAAAAAACACTTGAGCCACTTCTATTCAACCGCCTTTATAGTCCTGGCTGCACTTAAAAGATGCTCCTTGTCACAGTGCCAGGTAAAGATATTATCACTGTTCAACCAAGACTGGTGTTAGCTTCTCCCTTCCCACAATCTTCTATTCTCTATTTTGTTCTCATTTGCTTACTGGCTATAAAGACCCCTCATCATAATGATCATCTTTTCAGCTCAGAAAAACAAAACCGAATACCCTCCAGGGTGTATCACGCTTGTTCTTAGGAGAGACAGAGGGGTCACTGCAGAACAATACAAGGCTTCTACCCTGCACCAGGGACTGAGCACAATCCTTTTGCATTCCTGGCTCCTGCCAGCCTGCAAACAAAGGACTGAGTAGGCATCTCAGGCATGGATCCTTTGCTTAGTTGCCCATTGTGCTCCCCTAAGACAAAAGGAAAACACTTTCTTTTTGGGGTTTGGCACAGTGAATAATTTGAGCTTTGAATCTCTGGTATATATTGCCACTAGAACCCTGATAGCAGTGATTCTGCCCCTTATTTCTCTGCAGCCTATGTATTATATTCAGAATATTTTTCTTTCCTAGAAAGGGAAGCTGAACGAGGAATCAAATAAAGGGATCCATTGCAGATGTCTGTACTAGTGCTTATTTTTTAGCATCATTTTTTAAATCTCATACAGTCCTTTCTTTCAGTGTTGAAAGCAGAGTAAGAGAACTCAGATATCACACCCTCAGGCCTGAATAAAAGAATAAAAACAACACAACATTTGCATCTGTTTAACAGTCTCTGTTCTAGGAGTCCCCACACGGAAAAACAGGAAAAACCTATATCTCCAGATTAAATGGAGCTGTTCAGAAATATATGTAGAGAGCAAAATGTAGGGAAAAAATGATTGTCACAAATGACCTAAGAATTCATGGCCTTACCATAGGAAACACAAAGTCTAAAAAGGTTACATTCTCTTGCTTCTCTGCCTACCCCTGATATCAATGAACATCAGCTAAAGGTGGCTGAAGAACCAATTTCATGCATCTACTGTAGAAGGAAATGAACTGAGCCAAGGGCAAAAATAAAATTATACAAATGTTATTATAGACTAGCCTGCTTCTGTCCTAGTTTAATTCAAATTTCAGTGCTGCAGGCTTTGCTGTAGGCAGTAGCCTTCCTGAATATATCAACATTTGCTTACATCTAAATTATTAGGGAAACATGTGACTTTGTTTATTGTATAAATTATACGCAAGGTTAAAGCATTAACTGTTCAACTGGCTTTGTGCAGCCACATAGTCTCCCCATTACCCCTCCCCCCCAATATTATTTTAGGGTAAGCCACGTAGGGAAATATCTTGAAACAGTACTTAACTGCAACATATTCAACAGGGACACTGTTAAAAGTAGAATTTTAAATTTTAGGACCTTATTTTCTTCTGTATTGTCATTTGGGAAATCATTTGCTGCTGTGCAGTGTGAAAAAGAAGTATAAAACATTGTCATTCTAACTTAGTATTTTCTCCAGCTGGGTGGCTGTGAGGGCCATGCACAATGTAATGGAGGAAGGAAGCTCCTATAGAATCCAGTCACAGCTACAGGAGAGAAGCAGCCCTAACAAACACTGTTTGAGACAGAAAAAGATTAGGGCCCAATCCATTTACTACTGAGAGTAATGCTTATAACCAAGAGCAGCCCAATTGCTCAGTGAATTCAGCCAGTCTACTCAGAGTAAAAGGTGCACATTGAACCCCAAGAATAGCTGCTTGGGCAGCTAATGCCAGAAAGCTCCTGGTAGACACAGCTGAACCTCAGCGATGAAGAAATTCATTGCGAAACTGAGGCGACTCTCTCAACTGTTCCAGGTGTATTGATCCAAAGTGAACTCAGACAAAGAGATGCAACATGAGAAGAAGTCATGCGGTACACAGCCGGGGCTCCATCTGCATCTCTAACATAGCTGGTGCGCTGCCCCCACCCCTAACATAGTCAGGTCTCCATGGCAACAACTGACGCAGTCAGAGTCCCATTTCTCCATCTATTAGTGGTTACTCTAAACCTAGCTTATTTTCCTTCTTCCCTGTTTTCCTGTCTACATAATAGCACTTTCCTTCCCTCTAGAAAAACAATCCTGTTGCAAAAACACTACTTAACACTTCAGTAGTAGCCCTAAACAGTGCAGAATTGTAAATGGGAGGGTTTGGCATCATTACTGCAAAGTACTGTGGTCCATTTTCTTTAATAAAGAATATAACCCTGCAGAAAATGATGCCACCCCATAGGCTGGTGTTGTGCTTTTTGTTAGAAGTATACACCACATAGAAAGTGAGCAAATCACCTCCACAAAGGTATCAGGTGCCAGTAACTAAGGGTCTGGGATGCAGAATCTAAATATATCTTTTGCTCCTGGGTTTCTGCATTGAAATACTATCAGGATTTATCTGCAGCCAGATTGAACTGAATATTTTATTTACATTTCACTTACACTTAAAAATTAATATATACTTTCAATGCTGTAAAAGGGCCATAGAATGGAGCTGCACAGTTTTATATTCAGCAACAGGGTATCATTTCCCTATCAATAAAATAGTTGTTTGTTTTTCTGTGCTGTAGATTATTATGGAAATTTCACAGTGTCTCAGCTACAGTGAAGTCTAGTGAAATGAGCAGGCCACTTATGTCAGATTTTTTTAAGTGCCCTGATTCTTTTCTATTTATGTTAATGTTATTTCATGCTAATGGCAGACTAAATTTTGTTTTGATACTATTAAAACCTGCCTGGCTTGAGTAAAAGGAACATTTTTATAATGCTTTTTCTTTTGGAAATGCTGTTACATACTGAAAATATCCTCAGCAAGGGGGAACTTTTGGAAAAGACTATTTCCACAGGAAGGGGCTGCTCCTCAATCCCAAACCTGATAAATGAAAAATCCCAAACCTTTAGACTTAAGTTAACTTGCTGACTTTTTTTTAATCTTCATTCCATGTGAGTGATAACTTACTGTGTAATTCAGCTATGCTGTGAGAAGCTCTTCCTTCCAAGAGGAATTTAGGAAGCACATATTGTTTATAGCAGTCTGAGCAAATCCCATTAAGAAATAATGGGACTGGAATGCCTATTTTAACTTTCTATGCATGTTCCCTCCCTCCATCCCTCCCCACTTTTGAAAATGAGCTCTTCCTTCTTCACTAGGCTAAGGTCTACTTGGTAATAACTGGTCTAAATTTCCTTGCCTGAATGTGTGCTAGAGATCTCAGTTGGCTGTGGCCACTAAGCCAATGTACAGTCTTAAATGAAATAGCAGAAATGCACCTCCAGCCTGAAATGTAAACTAAAATGAACTCCATCTCCATGGCCTGAAATGTATATCAAATCCATGAAAGGGGAGTATATGACTGAAAAGTTTCAGTGTAGAGGTATAATTAATATTTAGGCATTTATAACTACAGAGTAAGGCTGTCTTGAGCAATCATTCAGTTGTGTGCAAAAATAATACCAAAGAGAACTATGGTTCTTGTTTTCTTGACTGGACATAATGCATGCTGATGAGAATTGTGGCCCCATCGTAGATAAAGATATGGGAAGAACTCTGGAGCCACAGAGTAAGAAATGCCTCTCACTGGACCTGATTCATTCTTCCTACAGCACCTCTGCATCAGCAGTGTTACACCAGGGATGAATCTGCTGTCTGGTCTCTTTTCTTGGTAAAATTTCTGCATCTAACTCAGATAATCCTAGTAACTGAGGTCAGCTGGGAGGCCTTGCTTAACAGAAGGCTATAGTGAAGACATTCTCACTCTTCTGACGGACCTCCTCCAGCAGATACTTTAAATAGCCTCTCCTCAGCTGACAAAGTAAAATGCAAGCAGGCAAGCTAAAAAAACAAGATCAAGAGATTTACTATTTTTCTACATGGTTATTTCTAAAGGCAGACATCATCTGAGTGCCTCTATTCATCCAAAAAATGAGGCCATAGTCTCTAGGGGCAGGGGCAGAGGGTATTTCCCCACAGTCATTAAAACTGGTTTTCTAGTTTTGTTTTTTAACCCCCTCTCCATGGCATTTTCATCCACTGCCACAAATCATTGTGAGGATTAAATAGAGGGCTGAGTCAGCTGGGCAAAAAGTTTTGACTGAATTTGCATAAACTGGTAGTTTACTTCTGTATTCCAGCTTATGAACAAGACACTTACTTTAGAATAAGGAAGTGAAGATATCACAGGAGTTTAAAGTCCTTCAAATGCAGAGCTCATGTACAGGGGCCTCGCAACAGGGAGCCAGAAGCTTTAAGTAGACAGTGTAGCAGGCCAAGCCTGCTGTGTGCTGCAGCAGCAGAGGAGCACAAGCAGGCCATTAAGTCAAAGGAAAACCCTTGTGTGTGGCTGAGGAGCTGTGTGACTGGAAGGGGTATGGCTTTATAAAGCCAGGGGCTGAGGGGAAGCAGGAGCTTGGTTCCGCATGCGGGGGTGGCAAAGTTATTCCTGGGAGAGAAGGGTGTCAGGAAACAGCACTATAGTCACCCAACTTACCCAGGGGCCCTAGATGGAGCAACTAATGGGGAAGGTTGGCTTGGGGTGGGGCAGGGCATTGACTCTGAGTGGGGGTAATGTTTAGTTTGCAAGCAGTTTGCTTATACTTGTGCTGCATTTAATTCTAAGACTGGAGGACCAGGTTGTGGCTACAGAGGTGGTATGGAGGCCACAGGAGCACGTGTGGGATATGCAGCTTAGAGCCTAGCCTGGGTCAGAGATCCCCAGGGGGGTTGGGCAGACCAAGAGCACCCTGGCCTGGGTCAGATAACCCAAGAGGGTGAGACCAGAGGGTCAGGGGGTGCCCAGAGTCCAAGAGGGCATGATTAGGGCTGGGGCCCAGAAGCCAAGGTCTGTGGTAGGAGACATCAACTGAGGAGCACAACCAAAGTTAGAGGGCCAAGACTGGAAGGTCAAAGCCCAGACAAAGGTTTGGGGCCTGAGGGGCCAAGTGACACATTGGGAGCTTCCTCTGAACCAGTATTCAAATGCCACAATTAATATTCCTAAGGCAATTTAGTGCCTGAGGGCCAAGACAGCAACACTGATGATACATTTCTGTACTCAACCTGCAGTCTCTGGCTTGGTTTAAAAGCAATAGATTCACCCAGCTTTGATCGTCTGTCAAAACGGTTTGTGTTTGCCTTCCGCTAATTTGACACGGGTACCAAAAGATCCAGCTTTTGTGCTGGGTGTGGCCTGTGGGGCTCCTGGAAGGGCTGAGAATTCAGTGGCAGGGTGAGCAGGTGCAGGACTTGCCACCAAATGCTGGGGTACAGAGCCCTGTTGAGGATGCATGTTGGGATCAGTGGGGTGAATTATAGCTGTGTTAACCTCTGAGCTGCTGCCCCTTACTACATTGCCACCGCAGGTCCAGACCTGGCCTGTGAGGAGCCCCCATTGTCTGTGTCTGATGGGGGGGGTGCAGTCAAATTTAACACTTGCTATAAGACCTTCACATTACTGGACTTAAACCCTATGGATACGGTGACTATGTGGGACAATGTGGAATCTGGGATACTGCTCCCTCCTGGTGCTGCAGGGAGTCAGCCCATTAATGACCAGGTAATGACCCTTCTTTACTTCACAGGAATTAACAGTCACCTGTGAAGTAACAGTGAGTGGGTCATCCCACTAATCAAGCTACCCTATTTCAGGGCAATTTTGATGTCTGCTAGGGCTTCCTATTTTACAGTTCCTGTTACTCTGCCTTCCTGTGCACAAGATATTTTGTTTAATTTTCATTGGCTGCTTGGAACCAGCCTCCAAAATCCAGGACTGTCCTGGCCAAACCAGGACATATGGTCACCCTACATATGGATGACTACTAGTAGTGCATAAAATCAGTTCCAACCCATACATGTGTCTTGAGCTATCTAGAGGGTTTTTTGATTTATTTTGTTTTTTAAGTTCCAACTCCTGGAGTCATGTAAGCACATCCAATCTCAGCTTTCTTTTTTCTTAAATTAAGTTTTTATTTCCTGCAGTTAATGAGAAAAAGTTGAAAATATACCCTTAGTACATTAAAAATAATATTAATTTGGGTCCCAAGTCAATATTTTTGAACACATGGGGTTAACAGTACAGTAGTTTGTACCAATCTGGAGATTTCTATCACTATAGGATGTACGCACTGTGTCCCAATGATGTCTCTGGTGGATACTCTCAGAATTACATATGCCACCCACCTGCTTCTGTTCACATGTACTATAGCTAGACATACACTGGTGAAGCTGCCAGTGAGTACACGGCTATGCTTCCAGATTTGGTATATGCAAGTGGATCTCAGTGGGCTTGGTCTCCTTCCATGGGCAGGCTGCTAGGTGGTACAGAGATATGCACAGAGCCTCTGACTTCAGAGTAGTAGACCTGATCCAAAACCTCAGATTGGCACTCCAGGAAGTTCAGATCTAGATGCAAATTTTGCAGCTGGCTGGAAAGTTTATAAATAAATAAAAAGTTAAGCTATGCCAATGTTTGCTTTTCCCAATTTACATAATCAGTCAATAGTTTATTAACAACTCATTAATTAAAAACACAGCAAACCTTCCAATTAAAAACAAACCAACTGCTACACAGAAGAGAGCTGCTACTTAATAATCTTCCTGAAAACTCAATCAGGCTCAGAAAACAAACTAAAAATAAAACAATATCAACTTAATGGACCCCAGGCACCCTTTGTTGGATAAAGAAGTCTTCAGTTTGTCCCCAGCAGAATTGTGCAGCATTGTTGTCTGATATTACCAGCAGCTAGAATGCTTCTTAAGGACAGATGCTTTTCAGTAGTGAGTGAAATTTTGTATTTTAATAGGGCCTCAACCCCTCTGCCTTATTGTACTGACAATGTTGTGGGTGCACTGCTATGGAGATGTGAAAGCTATCAGTGAGGTATCCAGAATGTGCCATTAAGTTATAGGCTCTGAGACCTCTGAATGCATCAAACATAACTGCTTGTGCAAAAATGAACCTCTCATTAATATTGGCCATAGTTTACAATGGCAAAAGCAGGGAGTCTAAATTTTAAAACTCTTGACTATAACTCTCAACATACCAATGGTCTCTCCTTACTCTTCAGCATGGTATTAAAAGCAGAAGGTGGTCATGGAGGCCTTTATTGTTGTACTGCAATACTGTAGCAAGGAAGTTTGGCACCCAGGGCAAGACTGCAGTGGCATCCTGCCATTGTCCCGTGCACAGATCCAGGGGGCAAACGCGCCCTCGTGCTTGCCCAGGGTGCATGCAGTGGTGGGAGCCACCCCCCATCCTTGTGCCCCTCCATCCTTGTGCTCCTGCACCCCACCCCAACTGAGCAGTCCTTGTCAGCACCCCTTCACTTTGGTGCCTGGGGCAGTCGCCCCGCTCATCCCACACCTTGCTACTGTACTGTTGCACTGTATTAGTTTGCACAAATGAACGGCCACAGTGTTATCATCATTGTAAAATATTTTGTAAATTCTCGTACCATAAGAATCCTTATAAGAAATAATTAAAACTAAGGTACGGTTGTTGTACCTTATATTGAACCAAAATGAACCAAGTGCATTTTGAAATATTCCATCCTCCCTCATTGTATAGTCTTTGGTGCCATACGTGCTAATCTGCAAATTTCAGTAATTCACAGTGGGTCTTCCAGTCATGAGTGAAAATTAGTGAGTTTCTGTTACCTGTGGGTACACACATTTGTAAACTGCTTTGAGTTCAAAATGTTTCCATGAATGTATACACACACACAAGCACACACATACACACATGTTTCGAATTCTCCAGAAACATAGCAGGGTGAAAGTTAATAAAGCTCTAACGTACAGCATGAATAGGTAAGCTGTCTCTTTGGGTTAGGAGCATAATGCACAATAACATGAGAGACCAGGCTTATGATACTAACCTCACCCAGTCCAGACTTTAGGAGTATTGCAGAGGTGATATTTTCAGCCTTGAAGGGATAATGTATCATACTTGAGCACCTTGTTCACAGCAGTGCTGTAGCCTTGAAATAGACTATCATCAGTTCCTGTGGCTGATGGATTTGTGCTTCAGGGTAGCTGCACCTAGTACTGGGGGGGAGGTGGAAAGATGGGATTTAATGAGGGAAAATATTGCTTTGCAGCAGTGACTAGAATCCCCCAGGCAGAATCCCAGCAGGGTGTACCCAGATGGGAGCAGAGACAAGCACTTCTTTTGAGACTGGGAATTTCCACACAGAAAATAATAATAGTTTGCATTAATGCAGCACATTTTCTTTCAGAGATATTTACTTACAAGCTCTGTTGCTCCAGCACAGTGCAGCCATCTCTAAGGTGGAGCACAACAGGTGTTTAAGCTAGCACATACACCTTAACCTCATGTAGGGCAAAAAGAGACCTTGCTTCCCTCCACCCCACTCCTCCCCCCCCCCCCCGAACAAATGACTTTGGTGCTTCATGTAGGACCTAAGCAGAACTTAGGCGCCTAAATCCAAAATTGAAATCCCAGAACCCCTCATCCACCTGCTGCCTAATCCTGGAGATATCTAGCCTCCCTAGGCCCCTTACTTTCAGAACTCATTTTTTTCTAAGTGCCTAGAGTTGTGCCTCTGGACATGCCCATAACTGCCCTGATCTTGACAGGGCTAAGCAGCAACATGCCTAGTTTATGTCTAAGCCCAATCATGGATCCAGAAACCAGAGACCTTGATAACTTTGGGTACACTGTTATTATCAGAGCATATTGACAGGATCGAGGCAAGCACCTAAGAGTGCTTCTAGGTGCTAACTCATATGCACCTGGGGCTTCTGTTGGATCTATCCCATGGTGAGTTGTATTGTGTCCATTTGAAACCACATGGTAAATTTATATACGAAGGGCCTAACAGAATTTGACTGGGGCAGTTGGCTAATGTGGTAATAGAAGAACCTCTAGAGAGAGCTTAGTATCTAAAGTGGTTAAATTTTTATATTATATTAAAAAATGGCACCTCCAGCAATACCATATTGAAAAGATCTTTGAGAAAATTCTCAAGTCCCACATCTGTGAGGGACCAGCAGGGGACTATATGCTGAAGGGCAACCAGCACAGGTTTGTTAAGGGCAGGTC
>JAGPOW010000261.1:77077452-77125358 GCA_030014935.1 Caiman crocodilus | reverse complement strand
TAGGACCAATGGTCACAAGTTACTGGAGAGCAGGTTTAGGTTGGACATTAGGAAACACTACTTCACAGTTAGGGTGGCTAGGACGTGGAACTGGCTTCCCAGGGAAGCTGTTCTTGCTCCTAACTTGGGCATCTTCAAGAGTAGATTAGATAGGTACTTGGCTGGGGTCCTGTGACCCTGGCACTTGTTCCTGCCATTGGCAAGGGGTCAGACTAGATGGCTTGCTCTAGGCCCCTTCTGACCCTAGATACTATGATACTATGACTATAATATTACCACACTGAAAAAGTGAATTAGTGTTGACACAGAGAGAAGACTGCCACCTACTGATTCATTAGTATGGCTTTCTGTAGCATCTGGATGTCCTTGAGGACTTCTAGCCATTTAGTAATCAGATTTAATCTTGCCTAGCTGCGAGACCATGGGATCATGATCCAAGCCTAAGGTTGCAATGCAAACATTATTGTGCAAGCTGTCTAATGATTAACAGGTACAGTGGCAGAGTAGTCCAGGCATCTTGCTATAGCTCCAGAGAGATAAGCCTCACTTGGGATCTCTGCCCCAGTTGGCCCAGCTGTAAACGGATTCCAGGTCAATCAGGCTGGGGGGGCATATCACCTCATGCTAGTCATATCACTCCTTTGTGAGCTGTTAGCTATAGGAACTACCGTGCTTTAACCATGCCAGCACAATGAGTTGGTAGACATGGGCACACATTTGACTTTTCTAAAACGACCAGTCCACGAACTCTGACCACCATTCTCCATTGTAATTAAACTGAATATTTACAACTGAACTAATGCTGTTATTTTTTTCTAGATTCTCTTTATTATTAATATATGAAGAGACAGAACTAAATCAGAACTGTATAGTTCCAAAGGCCTGCAAAGCTGGGAACATCTTCTATATAATATACAGATAGATGTACTAGTAATACCAGTGATAGATTAGGGAAAGTTGGGATCCTGGTTCAGCTTCAGATTTTGTGACTGGCCCCATCTCCATGTTAATTGGGAGAATCTGAACTTTGGTGTTCAGGCTCATCTCTAATTGTAACAACTTTGGGAGAGGCAAGATACTGTATCTTCAAATATTGAGGCCACAGCCTCCTAACTTTGTTACATATATCTTTCTAGGTTTCTGTGAATTAACATGAAATTTTTAAATAACAGTGTAACAGATCTGCAGCAAATAGTATTTACAGGAGGGAATAAGTAACTAGAACTACAAAAAGTGTAAACACATTGTTTCGCTCCCATTTGAATCCAAAACTGCAGGCCCTAAAGTCCCTAATATACCCATTAAATAGGTAGCCCTGGTTGGGTTTAGACATCACCCATTACGTGATTCTTCCTTTAACTTCCCCTACAGGTTGAATGTTGGGGTGACAGTGTTCATGATGTGTCAGCTGGAAGGGAAGGAGACAGAGTCAAGTCGCTCAGTCCCTCAGCTGGGTATGAATGTGCTCAGTCAGGTAGCAGAACTTTCAGAATTAAGCAGAACAAACAGCCTGTGATTTTGTCTGTCTATAAAAAGTCACAGTCTCTCTACCCTGGCAGCTGGAAGTCCAAAATTCAACTGAAAGGGACAAAGACATGCTTCCTTTTCCTTTTCTTTCTTTCAGTTAGTTAATTTGGTCTGTGGTGGTACCTATTCTATGAGCAGAAACTAAGGTTTGGTAGCTCTGATTAAGTCAAGGCATGCTATTTACTCAAATGTAAGACAAGTTTTTTTCCCCAGTCAACATGGGGAAAAAGCTCCTCACCTTACATTTACATACAAGGAAACTTCATTAAATCTATTGTCTATCATTAAACTTCTGCCAAAAGCAGCATGTGCTCAGTAATGGAAACCAACTATGAAGTTGATTCAATGCAGCCAATGCTGAGCGTGACTATAAAACACGTGGCCTACATTGGGCAAATGTACTGATTTTTTTTTTTTAATATGTATTTTGTGTGTCAAGTTGAATCAGCCAAATCAGTTCTGAATTTTGTCAACTGAGTAGCGCTCAGTAATTAGGAGCTCAGTCTATGTGGTGCTACCACTGATAAATATCCTACCTCCCAGACTCCTGATCCTGGGGCTTCAGATACTCCAAAATCCATGACAGGCATCCTATGTCCAGCCCAGAGGCCTTGGAATTTGGATGCTCCCTAGTCTCACTAGTCCCTAGCCAAAAAGCCATAGGAGCAAGCTAAAGGGAGAGCCTGAGAGCAATCCTCCATCACCATAAATTGGGTAGCTGAGATCCTCCCATTGGGAGGCTTTGGTAGACTCTTGCAGGGGTCAGCCTGCCCACAGTGCAAAGGATAGGCCTTTACCCTCAACTACACAGAGGGTTCACCTACACGAGATGCTTTACTGTATAGTGGCATAGTTTACTGTGCAGTGAGAGTGCGTGTCTACATGTGCACATACTTACTGCACAGTAAACATTGCTACTTATGAGAAAATTTGCTACCTGCAAATGTAAGTAGCAAATTTACTCCCAAGTAGTTATTTTGCAGTAAAGTACATGTAGATGCCAACCAGAAGCAAATTTGCTTCTGGTCAGCCCTGCCACTGGAGGGCCAGCCTCAGGCTCGCCCCAGGACTCCGGGGCTGGGAGCCTCTCCTAGCCCAGAGGTGAGCTGGCTCTGTCTGTGCCCCAGTCCCAGGCCCTTAAACACCTGCAGGCACAGTGACTCCTGAGACAAATGCAAGCAGCCTGAGGCCACACCAGGTTACTGTTTCCCCTGCACATGTGGCAGGCCAGCTGCGCCAGCCTATCTGCACCCCACACAGCTACCAGGCCTGTGCTGTCCAGGCTGCAGAACCCAGGCCCAGCTGCTGGCAACTCGTTTCCCCTGGGACCAGCTCCAGCTGCCTGCAGCCAACCTCTAGCAGCCTGCAGGTGCTGCAGGGCATTGCCTTGCTGCACAGATCCTAGTCCTGCCCTGTGCCCCTGTGCTGGGCACTTCAGGCAACTGCTCAAGCTCAGCAGCACAGAGACAGCAGTGCAAAGGTCTAGAGAGCCAGTATAGGAGCCCCGAAGGCCTGGTTATCATCCATGCCATACCCCACCACCTGGGGCCCCAACTGGCACATGGGAGAGACTGGCAACCTTGTGGGTGAGGCAGAGGTGCTGTGGCAGTTCCCACAGGGTAGGCACTCCAACACCCACATCTATGAGAGTCTGTCAGGCTGGATGTGAGAGCATGGGCATGATCAGCTGGTGCAGCAGTACTGCATCAAGGTCAAGGTTTTGTGGGCACAGTGAGTCACCCTCACCAATCATAGTCATTGGCCAGGGAGTGCGCACAAGTCCATGTCCTTTATGTGACAGCTGACTGAGATCCTTGTGCCCTGGAACCCAGGCTGCAGCCGTGCTGAGGACTGCAGCATGGACAGCCTGCCCAAGCTCCTGCTTCGGCCTGGTACCCACAGTGACAGGTTGCCAGGGGAGGGCCCCTCAGGGCACCAGTAGCTCACCCTGCCAAGCTCCCTGCCCCCAGCCTCCACTAGCACCTGCGCCTACAGCTCTGAAGCCTCAGTCCCAACCATGAGGTGCAGCCAGCCATGTCACTGCTGGTTATTAGCAGTGCTAGCTCCTCCCCAGAGGGTGCCACTGGTTGGGTGCCTGCATGCCATGCCCTGCTACCCAATGAGTACCCCAGGAGCCATATTCCATCACCACCAGGTGGGACTGAGTGAAGCTGTCAGGCATGCCAACCCTGTCCACATAGTAAGCCCTGCTCTGGGGTGAAGGGCCTCCTTCCCTGGCCCTGGCCCTGGTCCCTGAACCTGCCCTCAGCCCTGGGTTGCCTCCCTGCCCAGGCCAGCCATGGTGTCCTGGTCCTTGGTTTCCTCTTCACAGCATGCCCCTTCATATAGGAGGACATGGGCCTCTCACATGTCAAGGAATGCATCAATGCCAGAGGCAATGTCCTTCTTGGATTTGGTGGGGCAGGGACATGTAGAACAGCCACAGGTAGCCGTCCTGTGGCAGAAGAGGTTGTGGGGCAGCCCAGGCTTGTCCCTCACACCATTGAAGCTCAGGGTCTCATGCTAGGAGTGTAGGTTCACTTGTGACACCTGGGGCAGCAGGGTGATCAGCAGCAGGACATAGTGGTCTGGGCACCCCTCAGTCTGCACACACAGCTCCTTGCACAGTGCCTGGGACACATGCAGCAGGGGCATGCTTTGGGCACAGTGCCGATGATGGTGGGGAGCTGGCTCCAGGGTGCCTCTCCAGATAAGCCCATTATGGGGATAGTGAGGGAGTGGCAGCTCCTCAACCCAGTCATCTAGGAGCCCCACAACCCGTAAGCCAAGATGCCATGGGCTTAGTGGCAGCACAGAAGAGCAACTGGTCCGCAGGAGCAGAAAGGGGGACAGTAGAGTCTGGAACTACAGAAGCAAGTGCTGCCAGGAACCTGTCCTGTCCTGGCCTGGGAATGGGGTGGGAGAGGTGGGCTAACTGCAGCCAGAACACAGTAGCTTGGTGGCCCCAGGTAAGCAAGGGGGGGCATGGGAGTCAGCCAGTATTTTCCTGGTCTTGGGCCTGTCAGACCTGACTTACCATGGTCCCTGGGCACCCATGCACACCCAGCCCCCGATCTGAGGCTGGGCAGTGCATAGGCCCTAGTACAGAGCATCTTATCTCAGAAATGTTGCAAACTCTTATAAACTGCTTCTTTCTCATGGCTCTGCAAGTCCTCCAGCAGTACACAAGGGAGGGGCCACAGTTGGCAGCTGGGATGAAGGCTCTGGGTCACTGCTGCCCATGCTCAGGGCTCTGCAGATGCACCAGCTCTGCAGAAGGAGGATCCAGGATGGCACCCTTCTTTTAGACCAGCTGGTGATGGCTGCAGAAAACCATCTGGTGGATAATGACCTGGGAGATGTTGTCCTTGGTGAACTTAAGGGAGGCACTGAGGGTGTATCAGTGTCCATTGAAGTGGATGAAGGCATGTGCCACCAGGGCATAGGTCTGGCCCAGGCACTGGTTAAAGTGGGCCTGACAGGGGTCCAGCTGGCCAGTGTAGGGCTGCATAATCCAGGGCAAGAGCAGGTTGGTGGGGTCCCTGATGGAAAGGCAGGACCACAATGGAGCCCAGCTGGCATGAAGTGCCTGCTCTGCACCAGGGCTGGCAAAGCAGAATTCTGAAACATAGCTGACGCTAACATTGGTGAAGGTGCCACAGTGGTCAATGATGACTGTGAGTGTCCCTCCAGTTATAGTAGAAACAGCTGCCATGGGACTTGCAGGTGATGGGGATGTGGGTCCCATCCATGGCCCTGATGCACTGGGAGAATCCCAGGGCATGGAACCCTGCCACTACTGCCAGGGGGTCATGTTCTCAGAGCACTGTGTGCCCCAGTACATCCTGGAGGGCTCTGTATCCCTCCAGGACAACTTCTTTGGCAGTGGTCTTGCCTACACCAAAGAGATAGTTCATACAGTGGAGGCTGGCAGGCACTATAGCTTCAGCAGGGTTGGCCAGCTAGGTGTCTGTAGGGAGAGGCTGCTGCTTGGTAGTGTCCTGCCATTCCAGGTGCAGCTAGAACTACTCCAGGAGATCCAGGAAAGTGCCTCAGGTCATTCTGAGCTCCTCCAGCCACAGCTCATCAACCCAGGTCTGCTGGATGATGTGCATCTACCAGTCCTGGCTGACCCTTAGGCGGCAGGCCTGGAGGCCTAGGAGGGTAAAGGCAGCCCCAGTGGAGGCATCCAGAAGCCCCTTGTTGGTGTTCCTTCCAGGGTCTGGCCAGCAGACCACCATGGCCACCTGCGGGAGCTCCCCACTTGGCCCACCCCTGCCACTGACATTGCTGTGGCTGCCTGCAGGAGCTCACCTGCTGACTGTCACCATGCCCTCCCAGCCTCTGGGGGCATGTGGCATTCATGCTTCCAGGGGCAGGGGCTGGAGGAGCCATGGTGAGGAAAGGCAGAGGCAGAGATGAGAAAGCTGCTGCATGCTGCCCCTGTGCTGTGCACACTGCTCCTGGCCAAGGAAGTGGCTGGCCAAGGATCAGGAAGCAGGGTTGCTTTTTCAAGATGGTCTCTGGCTGCAGGCAGCTGCTGCCAGAGCTTTGAGCTCCCCCTGGTAGCAGCAGGGGCCCATTGCAGGGCCGCAGGAAGTGGGAGCAGTTTGCTGCTAGGAGCAGGAAATCTCCTCCAGTGTCCCTGCATGTGTAGATGCCTGCCTGGGAGCATTTACTCATGAGTAGTTTACTTGCAAGTAGATGCATCCAGAGTCATTCAAGACTGAGAAAAAGGGTATCTCCCCTGCCAGGTCAGTAAAACCACCTGGGCTGAAACCATCATCATGTTATCTCTCCTGCTGAGAACAAACAAAAATGATAGGTCAAGGCATCCCATCTAAAGAAGCTATATGGTAGTGCCCATTGCACATAGTTCTCCTCAGCACTGACTCTTTTTTAAGTCATGCTGAGTCACTATATTGAATAAATTTCAACTTTTTCTTCACTCCCACAACTGAGCTTTGCCTTTCTTTCCATCTCCGATGATTCCTCTTTCTTTACTTGCCTTAAATGCCTGGCAAACATCACCATATAAGGCCCCAGACAGTTCACCCAGAATCTCCCTGTTGCCCCCTCTCTCAGCCTGTTGTACATGATCCATGTGGCCCTGTTCACCATGAGATGGAGCTGGATCAGGTTGTTTTGTGCCCCATCTTACATATAATTTTTTGGAGGGTCCCAGGACTTGTGACAAGAATACCTCATTTCAGTCATGACTCAGAGCATAATTAGCACATGAATCCTTTATGTGGGGGATCTGGAATACACACACATATGCTGAGCAGCGCTGAGCTATGCTGTCACCTTGGCTTGAAATGCTATTCACTGCTGTGGCCCAGCCCAATAAACTATATAGTAAATCCTGAGATTTTTGGATTTTCAGTAACATCATGCATAGTTTATACTATATATAAGTAGGTACCAAAGTACTACTTACAGGTGTGTTTACGGACATACACTAAAACTTACAGCAGTTTCAAAAAAGGTAAAATGTATCAATTATGGATGAACTAAATCTAGTAGACCCCTTATTTACACGATTCTGACTTACACCTGTCTTGCATTTATGCAATTTTTTTTTATTAGGGTCTGGACTGGAAAATGCTCCTTGAGATGCATGCCATTTGCATATATACATGAACGCTCACAAGATTTGCAAGTGGAGCTGTGCTGCCATTGTGCCACCATTGTGGTAGTGGCATCTCAAGATGCGTAGGTGAGATGCTAGATGCGCCTCCTAAAGGTGATTCCACTGAGAAAAGGGGAAAAAAAACTATGACAATGGTATGTCTGGGGTACGCAACCCCTCACTATTCTCGACTTAGGCGAATTCGACTTATGTGAAATTCCCCCAGAACGCAATACTCACATAAGTCAGGAATCTACCGTGTATGCACCTTACTATAGGCATGTTTATTTTTAAATTGGTGTTTCAAATTTGCCCCTCACTTCTTCCTGCTCAGGGACAGCTGGGTCTGACAGTAAGTGGGGGAGGGGAAGGGGCTACAGGGGGTAGAAATTGCAGGGGCAAAGGGGTCACTTGACCTGCCCAGATTTATTTTCCCTGATGTAATGGCAGGAAGGGACAAATTGAAGTCCAACCTTCAATAATTAGATTCTATACCTGGAAAATTATTTTAAAAATATACATTTTTCATATATCAAATCTAATTATTGGGGTTTGTCTTATATTCAGGTTTATTTTATATTCAAGATGTACATGATATTTCAATGAGATGAGAGAAATAGGTTGGCAATATGGAAAATACCAGGCAAGTCCTATATTTTATAAAGATGGATGCAGAGTAACAATAGACAGGTGACACATAAGCATAACTCAAATCCCAACGGGGCTGACTCAGGCATCAATCTTTTCAAGGCAGAAGCATCGCGTGACGTGCAGTTTCTTGTGTGGGGCTTTTTCAGATTAGGCCCAAGAAAAAAAAACCCACAGAGACCTAGCACTTTCCATCAGAATGGAGATTGGTTTGAGTGTCTTAGGCTAAAATTGTTACTCCCTTCGGAAATGAGAGCAGCTCACTGAATAAGACAAAAGTGAATTTCACTATTGTGGTGCTCTATGTACACAACCTATTTGGGCCTTTATATATATACATATATACACATATTCATATACATATATATACATATGCACACACATACATGTATGTATGTATGTATACACACACATACTACACTTTCTCTCTATATATAGTACCACCCCATTTGCAAATCAATGTGTTAAAACCTCTGCTAAGATCTATAGATGAGCTTTCCAGTTCTCAGCTCTCTCATTTTATAGAATCTTCATCCTCAGCTGATCCCTCACCCCAAGGATGTCTAAAGACTGACAAACTTGAGTAGAGAGAGAGAAAGAGGGAATGCAAATAAGTCATTATATGCATCCTTTTTGTCTCTTAATCAGAAACCTTCCAAAAGAGACAAATGCAGGGGTTCTGCTGCATTGGGCACTATTAATGAGAGCACTAGGGATGTTTTCTCAGCAGGTGATGAATCTGATAACAATGTAGTTTCTGAGAGCTATGTAGAGCACACTTGTGGCAATGCTGATTATTTCCAGTGTCAGTTACCTGTTTCCCTTTAGGTATCCTGGCTCTGCAGTCCTATTGAGGATGGCAGCAATGGCACAGATTCCAATGGCTTTCTTCTTGTCAATTAAAAGACTAATGATGTAAGTCTCAGCATAGCCAAACATGCCAGATTTTCCTCTAAGGATTTGTAGTGCACACACACAAAGGAGTTGGGGGGTTGGGGAGCTTTTAATCTACTAGCCACACAAAGAATTTTGTTGGCATAATTATGGCTGTGAAAAAACAGAGTGCTTATTGTTACCATGTCGGTGTTTCATGCAGTCAAGGAAGTGCTGATGAAGCAGTCATACTTGGGAAAGGGGTGGGGAAGGGATTGTTTAGCTAGTAGGAAAATTATAGAGGTACAAAAAAGCATTGCTCATGTTCTTTAAAAACTCACCCGTACCCCAAAGGCAGCCTGTAAGGTCACCTATTAATAAGAAGAATGCTATTGAGTAACAACATTTAGGAATGCAATAGGAAATCATTCCAGGTTACCTTTGCCTTCTGGTGCTGCTGCAATCCAAACAAAAACCAAGTAAGTTAAGATTGCTATCTCTATTGCTTTATACACACAAATTGGTGGTAGAAATCTGGCTGAGGTATGGTGAGCGATATCCAAATATTAACATTTTTTCTTTGTAGTATTTGAAAGAAGAGCATGCATAATTCCTAACAGATTAAGGAAAACAAGAGCATATCCTACTCCACATAGTAGGTGCCTAAGTGTGATCCTATTCTACCCTACTAGAGTCCCTAAAAAACTGTCAATAGAAAAGGTGGGTGGGCCCTCCTCCTCCTCACCCTTTTTTGTGACTTCATTTTAAAGCTATGATAATAGTGGATTACAAAAATACATGATTTGTGTGTGTGCGTGAATCAATGTTTAGGAACTTGAACAGGGTGGAATAGGATGGCACTTAAATGCCTAAGTCTGCTTAGGAGCCTAAGAGTTAAAGTAGGATGTGGCCCCAAGTGCGTATATAGCTTTTCAATTGCTTTAGTCAACCAAGGCATCTATACATGTGGTCCAGGGTGGGGAGGTGGATGCACTTTAATTAGAGTAGGTCTAAGAGCTGCTGTAATTAAAGCGCCTGCAGTGTCATGTGTACGCACTTCAAAATGACAGTAGGGGTGCTTGAACTAAAGCTCTTCGAACAAGCTTTATTTAAAGCACCCCTGCCACCATTTTGATGTGTGGGGTTACTGAATAGATGTGACATGGAGGCTGCTGGAGTGCACTAAGTAGCATACTCCAGCAGACTTGATTAACCAGAGTTTGGTAGAGCAGACATTTGGCACATGTATAGGTGCTCCCAATCAGCTGCCATACAATGCTCCATGGCCAGGCTTTTAAATGAGCACGACATGCAAGACCTAATACTGGCTTCCATAGGATCTGCTGGGTTCCAAGTTTAACTACTTCAAACAAGAACCTAAATGGGTGCTGGGCCCTTTTTTGAAAATTTGTCTGGTGTCTACACCATGTTTCTGGCACTCCCAGTTGCTCCTTGAGCACTCCCTGCACACCCACTCCCATTTTCATATGCCATGCCTGAAAACCATGATAAGGGCACTCCCTTGTGCCACTCTAAAGCTTATCAGAGCTAGAGAGTTTAAGCACAGTGGTGCAGACTTACCATAATTTTGCTTCCCAGAGGTGTTCATCTGGAAGGAGAGGGAGGAAGAGCTAACTCTTTTATCCTCATCGCGAGGAAAAGACAGCTGCTGTCTCTCTCATCCTGCTTCCCTGCTGCTATGCACAGTGGGGAATTGGCAGCTCTCGGGGCACTTCCTAAGCATCCCCCCTCAAGCCCTTATGTGGTATTACTTTGGGAAAGAGTAAAAGTGGGCAGAAAGAGTAGGAAAGGAGGATGCGACCCTATGCCCCCTTACTTGCTATCCACCATTGATGCTGAGACCCTAAACAAAGACAGGAGAGGAGGCAGTAGCTGTATGTGGAGAGAAGGCAGGAACAAAGGTAGTATTCTGAAGTGGAAAGTGGGTGACAGAGGGTGGTGGGCATGGAGCTTCAGACAATAATTGGGCTGCAGCATGGAAAGAGGTGGCGGACACATGAAAGTGCTGGAAAAATATAAAGCAGAAGGTCCCTTCATTTCCATACACATGGATTATTTGTACCTTTCTGGTTGCTTCCTGACATGCTCACACTGGAAGGGTCATTCCCCTGACAGCTCAAAGATCAGAACTGACCAAAAGTCATAGGCGACTGGTAGGGGAGATATAGGCGTGTGAGGAGGAACACAGGCCCCCACCCTGACAGGGTCATCTCCTACTGCTGCTGCTGCTGGCAGCTTGTATGGATGTCCACCAACCCTGTCTCTGCTGCTGACGCTGCCAGCAGCTTCTGCAGGTGCTTGCCAGCCCCATCCCTGCTGTTGACACTGCCAGTGGTTTCTGAAGGTGCTAGCCACCGCCTCCCCACCTCCAACACCTTCTCTGGCACCCCTAGGCTCAGGAGGCACTAATCACCCATGCCAAATTAAATTAGGATTTTAAAAGAGCTTAAGATTTTCAAAAGAATCTCATCCTAATTCAGTCCATCTTGCTGTTTTTCCATCTGAAAGGGCCCCACTACACATGCAGGTAAAGGCATAATGGGATCTAATGTGTGAGCCACACAATCATGTCTCTTGCCATGCCACACAGTACACAGCATGAGTAGTGATTGTGGATTGCACATTAAATCCCATTGGATTTTATTGCCAGTTCAGAGGGAGCCTGGGATCAGGCTCTCCTTGCATTGGCAAGAAACAAACTCGTGCAGGTGGAAGCCCCCTGAGCTGAGGGGTTCCCAACTGCAGCGGCACCCCATGTACCCCTGTGCCTGGGAGGGATATGTGGTACCCCAAGGACTGGGAGATCATAGCCACACCACATAGCTGCTGAGATCCAGCAGGGTCCTGGCAACAGGAGGCATGCTGCTGAGACCTAATGTCTGCAGCTGTGGAGTTCTAGGTCCTGGCAGCATCCCACAGCTGTCAGGACCAAGAGCCGGCAGCTGATGGGGTAGAGAGTCCCCTCAGTTGTGGGACTCCCAGCCCTGGCAGGTCATGGTACATCACGGCAGTTGGAGCCTGGTCATCTAATATGGTTCCCATTTGCAAGGAAAACTCTGCTACACATGCATATTAAAGCTTGATAGCAACCAGCTATGAAGTTAGTACACATTTTCAAGATCTAACTTCTAAATCTAATGTGTGATCCACAATCACGGTTGGAGCTTTTTATCTTCTGATAGATACTTTCCACGTGCAACTGGTCTCAAGGTAACTGTGCAATTAATCAGTTCATTTTACAAGACCTGTAATGTGTAGAGGGGGCCTAAGACAGCTAAACTTCTGTTCACCTGGTAATGTGCACAACATATGACTTAGATGCTACCTAGCTTAATTGTTGCACTTGCAGATTGCATGGAAGTTTTCTTACTACCTGATTCTATTGATGCCTAATTTACCAGTTCAGAGTTGCACCACTTACTTCTCGACATCTCAACGTTATTAACATGCATTATTGGGGAACTCCTATTATCCAACCTTAGTCTGCATTTCACAGACAGCACATCTCTTGGGCTCTCAGCTTGTGTCAGTCATCAGAACAATGGCCTTTCAACTATGGCTAGCAAAGAGATTGTTCTTTTTCCTGTTAGAGGTGGCTCTGCACCAATCATCTACATCTTTGTGCTGCCTCTAAAGACCCATTGTTGTAACAGGCTTTATGTGACAGCAGTTTGTCCACCTTCTGGCATAGACTGACAAAAAAAACACATCACACCTGTATTCAATTCCTGGTACCGGCTACATGTCAGCTCCTGGGTGATTGTAAAGGGGCTGGATGCTAGATAAACTCCTAAATATACTGCTACCAGGGTGGGTGTCTAACTCTGACCCACCAAAGGAGCAATGCTCCTCTAATATTCTGCAACTTGATATATAAAGGGTGAAGCTTACATAAGCTGGAAATGGGACATGCCTACTCATGGACTCAACTGTCTTTGAACTTCACAGGAATATGCTTAACTATAGCCGTGGCTAGAGTTAAGAAGGAGCTAAGATGAATGCTCTATCTCTTTGCTCAGTTTTTTTCATCAACCTAAAATATGAAATTGTCACTTCCTATTTGACCATGTAGCTGGGATTTTGAGCTCCTAAACAGACCAGGTGAAAGAACCTAGTCTGTGTCACTGTGAGGAGTGTGAGGCTTGAACCCTTGGGGCTATAATCAGACAGTGTGGGACATATCCAATAAGTGAGGCTTAATGTATGTCATGCTTCAGGCAATCTCCTGAGTTTGTGAATAGGGTGTTGAAAGCGAGAGAGTTTGGAAAGGGAATTTTTTTCTTTTTCTTTTAGGTTTCATTCTATGCCAGGTAACAGATATAACATACAAGGGAGCAACTGCACTGACCTTCCTAGGACATGTCAGCTTTCCAATTCTACCAAATGATAGAAGAGGTCTGGTCTAAGTTGTAAAAATATGGGGGACATGTTGAAGCAAAAATTCCATATAATGTCCTAAAATTCCATAGTTTGGAAGCAAAAATTCCATATAATGTGCTATTCAAGAAAGCCAAGATTTAATAGAGCCTAAGAGAGGTTACTGGTGGGGATCTTCTGCACACCACCAAATCACACCACATAGCAGATAAACTATACTTCCACAAGTAAGAAAGGGGCCAACTTTGTCAAAAGGCTGATCTTCGTTCAGGGATAAGTGAAGGCGGGACTTGGAAGTAAGATGGTAATATTTAACATATGGAAAAAGGAGGAAATAAATATAAATGACAGCAATTAGAAGTTATGAAGGATACAAAACTGATAAGGGAAGCTAAAAACTTCAGATCTAGCTGGACTAAGGACAACAAGGCATATAGGACTGCAGCCCTGTCTCTTTCCCATCACCCAAGAAAGACTGTAACCATGCCCTGATTTTTTGGGGGTCTTTTTCTCACCCTCACAATATTTTTATTAATTCATCTTAACAGTTAACACAGTAATAAAATACAATACAATACTTTTCCCTGACCAACACTGGCTAAAAAGGCCACAAGGCTATTTTCTCTCGAGTGCCATCAAGAATGCAATTCCCGGTACTGCCTGAACTAAACTTCATTTGCCACTCTATAGAAAATAACTCACCACTTCCCAGTAGGATCTCACAATTGAACATGACTGTTTGGCCCTGGTCTTCCGGCCCTTATGGGGCAGACCACCATGTTACAAGATCCTTTTAAGTGAACTGAAACTAACATAGATGCTAGGAATCCTATTAGTAGATGGAGATTATAACATTTTTATTAATACTACAAAAGATTAGGATGATTAGGAAGAAGTCAACACATATCATTGGTCTGTACCTGAAAAAATCAGGACAAATGTGCTTGTATCAGGTGAAGATAATGAAGCACTTTTCAGTCCATTAGTAATCCAAGAAAACGTTAAAAAACATGGATGAGGAAATTTCAGAACACTGGAAAAAAAACAAGTTGTGTGGTCATGGTAACTATGAGCTGGTTAACCTAATATCAATTCTGGGCCAAGTAATGAGATAACCAACATGGGATTCAGTGAATAAAGAATGAAAGGACAGGAAAATTATAATCAGGATTAGGAAACCTATTTATTTCAAAATAGACATTGCCAAACAAACTTGATTTCATACTTTGAGAGTCCTAGCTAAAGGTAACTATGGAAAATACATAGGAGAGACCAAACAACAACTGTGCACCAGAAGGAACGCACACCGGAAATCTATGAAAGGCAAAAATACCCAATTACCGGTGGGGGCACATTTCTCACAAGAAAACCACTCTCTCTCCAATCTCTCAGTCCTGATTCTCAAAGGAAACATAAAAAACACTTCCCAGAGACGAGCCAATAAACTCCACTTCATCAACCTCCTGGATGCTAAAAATCACGGACTAAATATAGACATTGGATTTATGACACATTATAATCTGCCTGACATCTGACTCCCCAGGTATCTCTCCACTATTCACCCACTTCTCTCTCTCCTCCTCACCCTCCCCAGCCTGTTTCTCACCTACTGACTCCTCAACCTACATCTTCACTGACTGCCTATCTTGTACACATACCAGCCCAGCCTCTGGCTTCTTTACTTTTAATTCCATCCAGGAAGAGCACACATCAAGTGCAGAAACTTCCTTAGCCTGATAAAGGTTTTTTGAACCCAAAAGCTTGCTTAAAAATTGTTTTTCCAACTATTTAAGTTGGTCTAATAAAAGATATCAGATACATCCAAAGAACCTTGTCTGCCTATGTCCTTAGACCAACACGGCTACAACCTATACCCCTGTAGGGATGTAACAAATTTTTGCATGGCACTAGATCTAGTACTGTGTGAAATCTGATAAAAACATTAATATAATACATTATCAGTAAAGCACATGTTAAATGGACTAACAATCAGGTAAGTGATAGATCTCTAAAAGTAGTGACCATGCTCACCTGGGAGTTGTTTCTAGTGAAGTTGTAAAGAGATGGGTACTAGGCCCAATGCTATTCAACATTTTTTGTCAATGACCTGGAATTAAATATTACATCAATGCTGATGAAATGTGAGGACTGGACAAGGATTGAGTAGTCAATCTGGATTGCTTGATAACAGAGGCCATTTAAACAGAATGTGTTTTCATTCCACTGAATACAAAGTTAGACTTCCAGAAACAGGGAATACAGGCCACATCTACACAACAGTGAGTTGCAGCCTGGAAAGCATCAATTTAAAAAAGGATTACTTTTCACAGATGATAAGAACTGAACATGCAATTCTGTGGCAAAAAGGGCAAGTGCAACTGGTATATAGCAAGGGAGTATCAGACAGACAAAGCATGAGGGTATGATATTTATTACTTTTGTATATAGCACTGGCAAAACAGCTATTGCAATACTCCATAAAGTGTGGTGTCCATGTTTTAAAAGGATGTTGAAAAATGGAAGAGAGCAGAAAAGAGGGCTGGAGAAAATGTCTTAAGACTTAAAAGCTCTATTTCTTTATCTTATCAAAAGGAAGACTAAGAAGTAATATGATTACAGTGTTCACGTATCTTTGTGGGAGGTAGTATGACTTTTGAATCTATCAAAGAAAACCCCAGTAGCTGGAAACCAAAGCCCAAAATATTCAAATTGGAAACAAGGCACAGATTTTTAACAGCAAGGGTGTTTAGCCACCCACTGAAACAAAGTATGAAGGGAAGTGGTGGGATCTCCAGGTCTTGATGTCTTCAAATCAACGCTAAATATTATTCAGGAGATAAGCTTGAGTCAAACACAAATACAAGCTAAGTACAAGGTGAATTCAATAGCCCATGACATAAAGGAGTCCAGACTAGGTAACCTAATGGTTCCATTCTGGCCTTAAACTCTATGAATTTTTAAATCCATGACTGGTCATATTAACAGCTGTGAACAATAGGGAAGTATGATCTTCTGCTTTTGCCTGCAATGACAGTAGTCCTTCTCTGTGACTGTAAAGGTACATGGACCATCTCTACACATGTAAGTAAAGGTGTCATGGGAGCTAATGTGCAATCTATATAGTTACCACATGTTCACAACAGGAGACATGATTGTAGAATAGAATATCAGATCCCATCTCACCTTATTGCTGGTGCAGGCGGAGCCTTATCCTGGGCTCCCCTTGCACTGGCAAGAAGCAAGTTCCCATGGCAGGGAGCCCCTGGACTCCCCCTGCACTGGCACAGGTTTCACAACCTCAGGGGTGTGTGGGGTGCCCCTGCAGCTGGGAACTAGTAGCAGCTGTGGTCTCCCAGCCATGGGGTGAATGGTGCAGGTCCATGGCTGGAAGATTGCAGCAGCTGTGTTCTCCCAGGTTGGGGGTACACATGAGCCCTAAAACCTGGGAGTTCCAATTAGCTGATGGGGCTCCCAGGTACAGGGGCATAGGCTACATGTGTAAATTAAACCTGAATAGAAACCAGCTATAAATGTATTACACATTTCCCAATAATAACTTTATAGTGAGTGGGACCTTTTTAAGGCACCATAATCAATTTGCACATGTAGCCAGTCTAAGTTAATTGTGCAGTTACCCAGGTAATTGCATCAAGCACGTAACTTGGACAGGAGACCATGGACATTTACATCTGTATCTGTATTTTGCAGATAGGAAGAAGCGAGACAGTTAAATAATATTGCTGTTAGGTATAAAAGATGACCAGACTCTAAGTATAACAGGAAACATAATAATGTGTTCTTATTTTGTATGCAGATCTGTGTGTCTTAGCGTGGCTATAGCACACACCTCCTAATATAGGGAATGGGGCTGAAACATCATGTGTCCTGATTTCTTCTTGGTACTGCAAGGTTTAAATTCTCAAAAGTTCCAGTGGAGGGAAACTTTAACTAACCACAGCTTTCCCTAGGCCCCTCTGAGGTGCCAAGGATTGAAGCATAGGATCCTTGAGCAAACACCCTTTGCCTGAGTCTGTTGTGATTTGATGCTTAACAGATAACACTGCAGATGATCTTGAAGGTCAAATGAAGGTAGAAGAACTGAGGAACAACAGGCTCTGCACCCAACTGCAGTATAATTGGGAAAGAAACAGTTTCAAACTGACAGACAATGGCCTGATACCCTAACCCTCTTAGGGACAAAAAGATTCCCATCATGTAAAGGGTTAGCCCTACTTATTCGAACTGTGCAAACAAAAGAAATGAAAAGCCCTCGTGGGATGTGATGTTCTATTAGCAGATATTACCATCCTTTCTTTTATCCACTCCTGTGCCACAAACCCTGAACATGTGCTACATGTCCTCAGGCACTCATTGGTTAATTTACTTGTGCAGAGTAAGGCAACAAAATAGTAATAATAAATTATACAACATAGTGCAAGCGGAATAAAGATGCTCTGCACAATTTCTTTGCGGGGGCTTTTTTTTTGTGTGTTCTCTCTCAACCACATCTATAATATGAAACTGCAGGTGAAGTACAGTGCAATACACTAGTATATCTGATGAGTAAAACTAAATAATTAATTTAAACAGATTAGCAATTTAATAAGAGCAGAAGTGAGTTAAATTCAAGAACATGTTATTAATACAATCTCGCTTGATATCCTCAGCCTATTCGAAGTGGATCAGTGCACAATTTTGAGATGTCGGAATCCACTTTCTGTAAGATTATGTTGATGGCAGATGCAAATATGATCTTCTCTGCAAGCTGTTAAATCTCTTTTACCCTTTTAAAATGGAAATGCTGGACTTCAGGCTTGTACTGAAGTAATGAGTGAGAAACACATTATAACTAAAGGTAGCCAAGATACCTTTTTTGGGAAAAAAATTATAAAGAAGCAGAAATTATAATTTTCTTGAGTATTTCAGTTTTTGAAAAACTGTATGTTTTTGGCTGTTATTTAAAAAAATTAGAAGAAGAGAAATTAAGCATAATTTTAAAATATTTCAGCAAGCAATTCTTTTGAATGAAAATGTTGATGACCCCTAACTGGGGCTTTTTTTGTAACATGACTTAGTGAGTTGAAAAGATTTATGACTAGGCTTGAATAAGAGAGACAAGAAAAATACTGAAATCATATTTTGGAGAAAAAGTCCCTCATTGCTACAATTTTTAATTGAGATTTTAGGGTGTGCATAGGCAGAGGTATAATTGAATGTCCAAGACCTTTGGGTGGCAGTAGTGCACAGGGCAGTATAATTGGCTGTGCTGCCAGTGGCATGGTGATAGCCAGTTCAGCAGCACAGCTGATGCTCTTATTGCATCTCCCCCATCTAGCGTCATCATCTGGGCTGGTGCCCCAGTCATCCCCCTCATTCTGCTATAGTGTAGAGAACCCTACTGTTCACTATGTCAGTTAACTTTTTGCTAGTGGTCTTCTCTGATTTCAATGGAGTTACATAAAGCTGGAGAAACAGTGAGAAACAGTGTAGAACAGAGGTATCAAACATATGGCCTATAGGCTGGATTCAGCCCATAGACCCTCTCTGCCTGCCCCCCTGGGCTACTAGAGTGCATCGTAAGATGGGCCTTCAGGCCCCATCAGTCATGGTTCACTGCTGGTGGACCCTGCCTTCAGTGGACTCTGCATTTCCTTTGCCTCTGCTGCTGCCATACCCTCCACCAACCCCACTCCTGCCAGCTCCCATGCTTCTGCCACCAGTGGACCTTGCACTACCCCTTCCACGCCTTGCACCAGATCCTGTGCAGCTATTGCTGCAGCAACCCTCATGTTCCTTGGTTGCATCTGACCCTCTGTTCTGGATCCAGCTCAGGGCCCTACATGAGTTTGACACGCCTGGTATAGAATCAATACCCATAGTCTTTAGTTGATTGCAAAATAATATTTAGGCATCTTGCACTGAAGTAAGCATTAAATCTTCCCCTTGATGGAGAATTTTGTTCTGGTTTAGCCTTGTCAGATATGCATTAATAAAGCACTCAAGAAAACACAGGGAACTTAGAAACTCACAATTTAAAAGAATATTGATTATCCTATTTGTGGCAAAGTTTTGTCTAAGTAAGAATGACATGATTTGGGCCCTAGTGTTGTTTACAATATACCAGTATGTTTGAGCTTTTCTTTTTCCAATATAAATAGGTATAACTTATAAAGAAACCTATGTTACTTTGGATTTCCGATCTCTGGTATTCCCATAAAGAACATATTTTTTCTTATGTAAGAAGCACAGAAGAAGCATTGTAGAAGTACATAGAAGGTGACCATTTCTCACTTACTTCATGTGGACAGTAGTGTAACTAGGATGGGTGATGAGGGAAGCTGGAAAAAAAAACTTTTAATGAGCCACAAAGTCACACAATTGTCACGGTGGCATGTCAGCAGCCAAATGTAGCTGCTGCCTCCATGTGTCTCAGCTGCACTGGGCACCTGGCTACTTTGTTATGCCTCTGCATATGGAAGTTTTTAAAAATACATTGGATGAGAACCTCATCTCCTTTTCAACCACCATAAGGTTAAACGGGCTGAAGGGGCATGTTCTGCTGGGAAGGACCAGCGTACTTCCTGGATGCCAGTAAAAAATATCAAGCACTCCAGTGTTAAAGAATTATCGCCCCCATTCATTTTCCTGTAGTACTAATGCAATATTGTGAGCTATTACTGCAGGGTATTTGTTTTTTAAATAAAAAGTCTGGGCTGTGCGAACCAGCACTGTTCTGTTTTGACTTGTATTTTGATGTTTTGATGGAACAGCATTTCATTTTGAATTTCATTTTGTTTTGAGACCACTGTTCCATTTTGTTTTGTTGAAACAGTTTCACTTTTTTGACCCTGTTTTGACATTTCGCCCATAGGCT
This sequence comes from Caiman crocodilus, assembly GCA_030014935.1. Classification (NCBI taxonomy): domain Eukaryota; kingdom Metazoa; phylum Chordata; order Crocodylia; family Alligatoridae; genus Caiman; species Caiman crocodilus. Next base: position 77,105,406 of record JAGPOW010000261.1, on the reverse strand, counting down.
ATAATGGAGAAGCTCAAAACAGCCTATAACTTTGTCATTTCTAGCCTGATTTGGATGAAACATGCAGGAATGATAGCCCCTTCTGAGGACATGAAGCCTCAGGAGATAGGTGCAGGGGTTTCGGTGAAACTGCACCTCAAAGTCTTGAAAGCAAAGATCATGTCATGTGTATATGTTAAGCCACAGCAATCAAAACTTCAGGCACACTAGCTCCTGCTAAGGCCATGAGGCCTGCCAAGTTTCAAGGAGATAGGAGTAGGGGTTTTGGGGAAACTGCCCTTCAAGCTGTGGACAAGCAAAACTTGTGACATGGGTGACACAGTGTGTGTGTTAAGGCACTGCAGGGTGAAAGCTGAAGGAATCCTAGCCCCTGCTGGGGCCGCAAAGCCTGCCAGCTGTCAAGGAGATAGGTGCAGGGGGAGTCTAGGTTCTGGGGCCCAGCACCTGTAGCTGTTGACAGGCAAAACTGCAACACACAGCTCAATAACTGACACCAAGGCAGAAAGCAGGGCAGTTCAAGCAAGGCTGCTGTTTATGCAGTTTTTCCCTCCCTCCCCTAGAGCACTGGGATTGGAAGAGACCTCAGGGAAGGGTGACAGTCACTGGCCAGCTACACAGTGAATAATGAGTGTGTAGCTGGCCAGCCCCCTTCTCCCTCCCTCTCCTTACTTTAGTTTCTGTTTCCCTGCAGCCAAGCCTAGCTTGAGCTTCAAAAAGCAAAACGTTTTAAAAATTATGAAACGTTTCAACTTGCTTCATTTCGTTTTGAGGCTGTTTCAAAGCTCTGTTTCATTTTGATTTTGTTGTTTTGAGCTCGAAACAAGTTGAAACAGCGTTGCAATGAAACTGCTGGTGTAATTTCGCACAGCCCTACTGTTCATGTGCACTGTCTCCTACAGTGTTATTTTCCATACTTGAAGGGCAGGTTTCCTTTGCTTCTTAAGTAGGAGAATAATGCACAATGTCTACCTCCAGAATTGCTAGGAATGACTGCTAGACCTATGGGCTGTGTCATCCATCGCTACGTGGCCGTAATTCCCTGGATTAGGTGTTCAGAATCCACAGTGTATTTGCTTATTTGTGTACGGCCACTTGTTGGATATGTTGCACTGGCTACTTTGTAAAGGTTTTCTTGCACAAGGAATAATTCCTCCTTAGTGTGGGTCAGCAGCTGTGACTTGGCATGCTCACTGGACTCCATGGCATTTTCAGTAATGGAGAGTCCCATCCCTAAACATTTCTGCTACTTTAAATTCTTAAAAAACAACCCATTTCCTTGTCTCTTTCCTTCTAACCTAGGAGTTTATATGGTCACCATTTCAATAGTCCCTGAGTTCCTTGTAAGTATTTAAAACGATAGAACAAAATGTGGGACCCACTAAGGTCACTTTATAACACCAATGGAACATAAAATGAGATTAAATAGATGTCTTCATGCTAGAGATGATTACATTACTGGATTAAAATAAAGATGGCAAAGCTGACTTTATGTTGGCATATGTAAGCACGACTCTAGGAGAAGCTCAAGGAGGGGCATCACTGTGGCTGGCATTTGCCAGTTTTTGGTCAAATGGTACATGTTTAGCTGGTAAAATTACTTGAGTTTTGTGGTAGCTCTAACCTATGCCAGTCTTGTGCTACCTTAGGACTGTCTCCCTTTCTCCCACACTTGCAATTATAATATTTTCCCGAATTGCAGGAGATTTTGTTTAAGTCATTTCTAGGCTGCATATTCTCTCTTCATTGGAAAACAGAGGTCTATTCCAGAGCTGCTGACTGTCCCTATTCAAAAGGAATATTGTTCGACTCCTTTAAGGCTCAAAAAGTATTATTATTTTTCTCTGTCATCTTTTCAAAATGTGTTTCAGTGAGGGTTATAGGCGTGTCTCCATCTCCTCCCCAAATGTCTTTATTAATAGGTTTCAAATATTGGAGTCCCTAGGCCATGTACAGATGCAGCTTTGGACATGCTAGGGGCTTCATGGCACTCAAGGAGATAAGACAGTTTAGTTTAACACAACACGAATGATTCCAGCCTCAAGTCCCAATCAAAGAGATTTACAGCTGTTTTAAAAAGACAGTAATGTTGACTTGACTGGTGAAGAATGCATGAAACTACACTCAATAAAAGGCCCAGTATTAACAAATAAATAGATGTTGGAAACACAAAGTGTATCCCTCTTATTATTTTCTTAAAAATTTAACATAACATCCTAATTTATAATGCATTAAAATTTTGCTTTTGAAATTAAGAGTCAATAGCCCACAAGAAAGACATATCCTCTAGTTAAATCAATTAACTAAATAGACAATGAAAAAGATCTTTTTTGTCATCATTTAGGAGCAATTCAGTGCGTGTTGGCCTTACTATTTTACAATGCAAAAATCCTATTCTCTAATTTCTGTTCTGGCCTCATTCCCAGCAGGCTGATTTTTTTTTTTGTTTATTCCGTGTAAGACCTTCCTATTCAGCACCTTGCTATTCCAACCCTAGATGGGGCATTAAATGAATACACAATAACAGCTATTCTACTTTAAAAATGGGTAAAGGGAAATTAAAAAGGCAGTTCAACACTTTTTAACTGGTGGATCTGCATATATGCTAATGAAGTGACCATCTGCAATCTGCATCAAATAATTATAAGTTGCCTCCCCTGACTGAACTCCATGTGTTGGCACAGACTGGTGGGAGGTACACCTTCCACTATGTGCTGCTGGTGATGCTGCCTAGGGAGTCGGGGGGGGATTGGGAAAGCAGATCATGTTTACTCCTTCACTACGAGGCGTACAACCTGCTGAGTAGACAGGTGCTGGCTGTGCTGATGTCCATGGGCAATGAAGCCTGATTGTCCTAGTAGCTGACATCTATATCTAGATCTATCTGGATCTTTAAAACTGATACAACATGAAGAATGTCACTGTTTGTTACTGTATATCTGTATCTCATGGATATCCTTCAAGCACAATGCCTTGACCATGTCGGCCCTTCTTTCATCAGCTGATGGACTGTGCTGTTGTGATGGGGTATTGCTGTGAATGTTTTGGTCTTTTTATTTAGCCTCTGATTCAAACGCTCCTGGTCACAGTTCCTATTAGAAAGTACCCTAAATATTATTACTGTGCTATCTATTGTTCCTACTTACGCTTTAAAATATTGCAAAATCCTATTCTCTTTCTTTGTGCCCATTCCTACATCCATTAAAATCAGTGGAGTTTTTCTGTTAATCTGAATGAAAGTAGGATTTGGGGAATTGATATAAAGGTCCTGAGCCTATGCTCAGTACTGAGAAATCCTAGTGAAGAGAGTAGGAATTGAAAGTGTTGTCCCTAAAAGGATCAGAGCCTAATTTAATGTTTCATATTTGTTCCCTTTTCTGACTGCCTTTTTATGGTATTGAAGAGATACTGTCAACCTAGGCATGGTCTTGAGTTTAAGCTATGTAAAATAAAAAACTTTAAAAAAACAACCCCAGCAGAAGTATTCCCAAATTACTTTTCAAATTCCAATTAAAACACATTTTGGCTTATTATATATTCTTTAGCAGCATTTAAAATGCAAATAGTGCTACACTAAGAATTAGAAACTGACAATAACTATAAATAGAAATAAAATGATTTTCACTGACCAAACTATAATGGCAACCATTAAATGGACAGTTCACAAAAGACATGTATAAAACAAACACTCTCTGTCTATATGGTTATTTTAGGCATTACCTGAAACAAGAGCAGGCAAAATATTTCCATTCTAGGTATCAGAGTCCATTTCAGGTAAGCATTACATTCTATTTTGGGATTTCTTTTACAAGTCAGCTTCATTACCACCTGAAGCCAGCATAGCTAACAAAAAGACAAACATGTTTTTATGCACTGAGGTTTGTGATGCTTGCTGAGTAATCCCAGACTGTTTTGTATCTATGTCACACAGAGACTTTATATGTTCATTAGGAGGGAAATCTAGATGAATAGCAGAATTTTTTTTGCAAACCAATACACAAATATTCTTCCAAATCACAGCTGTCTTCTAATGATGCTGGTGTCAACACTCTGGAAACAGCATGCAAAAGCCTTGACATTCTTATAAGCACACAGGTCTTTCTAGAGGCATGTGTCTGTATCCATTACATGGACTCTGGTAAAGTACAGGAATTCGTAGGAATAGTAAGTATCCTGGTAATATATTGTAATAGCAGGCATCCCATTATCTATTAGGATTAAAGAAAGACAATCATGTACTTTTAAAATTATTGTTTAAAAGTCTCTCTCTCTCTTTGTTCTTTTATGCAAATATTCTTGTATATAGAAACAACTGCCAGATTTTTTTTACTGTTTTCATTTTGCATCTTTTTTTGTAACACAATTATAATGGAATTCAGTCCAGCACCGAAGATCCCTCCCAGTAGGTCTCTGGGGTTAACTTTACTCCAAAATTAAACTCTGTACTAAGGGCTGGAGTGAAGTGCAAAGCCTTGTGTCACTCCTGTCTATGCTACTTCATTTCCAGGATAAGGCATACACCGAGCAAGTAGGCAGGGTATGCTTCACAGCAGTGCTTGTGGGAGTGCCATGGTGGCAATGTAGACATTTTTTAACAGCCAAAATTTCCATTTTGGATGGTGAAACTTAAGCACTTAAATCCATATTTAGGTACCTAAATCAGTGCCCTGATTTACAGAGTAGTCACAGTTCCTTTTGTTTCCACTGACAATCAAAAGTACTCAACATTTCTGCAAAAATCAGGTTCATACTCCAGTGTTTTAGATGGCTCATTTTCAACTCCCGGGTTTGGAAACCTGTATCTGATTGTCCAAAGCCTCATTTCTGCTTGGTCATTTGGGGCTGTTAGGTAATGTCATGCTGGTGCATTTGCTCCGAATGGTGCATAAATATAATCTCAATACTGGGGAACAAAGGAACAAACAAATTCTTCTTCTACTTATGCTTGATGCCTACAGGGGGAAGTTATTGAGAACAAAGGTAAAAAAAAATTGCCTGTTCTTCAACTGACATCTTAAAATAAAATTACAGGTTTTACCTGCCAAGGAAGCCAAAGCTTTGTCTTATCCCATCCTGCCCAGCTGTATCTTCCCTCCTACCCCCACCACAGGTACGTATGTGAAAGATATGGAGCTGGCTCCAAGTGACAGACATGTGAAAAAGGGAGCTGGCTCAGGGTGGAGTGACAGACAGTAAGGGAGGAAAAGAAGGAAAAGGTAGGGTCAGGGAAAAAATGGTTTTAAATTGCACTATGCACAAAGAATGAACAGTATCTTAGATATCTGGCTCCTTTTAATAAAAAACTGGCTAGATTCTGTTATTCTTAGCAATGCTGGGCATTAGTTTACTTCTCCAGGAATTCAATTGAGGGCAATGGCTGAGTACAGTAATACCAAGTTTGTGGTTGGGTATCAGAATCTGCCATTACATTAGGAATCACTCACAATTCCCAGGTTTAGATGAAGTCCAGTTATATTTCCCCTCCTGCTGAGGAGCACATTACAGTAGAAGAAGTGATTGCAATGGGACTTCTCACAGAGTGAGGGATTACTTACCTTGAGTGAGCAGGTCTGAATCTGGTTCCTAAGTTTTATGATAAAAAATAGTTGCAAGTCACAGTTGGGCCACAGATTGCTACTAGCCAGCCCAGTGCTTCCCTCTGCTTGGGATACTGAAGCATGAACACTCTTCTGGAGTTAAGTCCCCGCCTGGTTTTCCCATCTGTGAAAAAACAAAAATCCCAAACAGCCAATAGCTGTGTGGTTAAAGCACTTACTGGTGTTACGTGGGTAATTCCACCTTGTTTCACAAGAAAGGACTAACCTCAAGTAACTGTGTAACTTTAGGAGAGGGGTCAGGACTGTAAGTTATGAATGTATGAAAGATCCTTAGCCTAGAGTTAGATTTAGGCTCGGTACAAACGTTCAGGGAGGTTAGATTAAGTTAAAAATGGTCACCTGATCTACAGTAAACTGGGATGTGGGGGTTGGGAGGATTGAGAGGGCAAGTGGAGTCTGCAGGGGAGGGGGGGAACTGGGGGCTACCAGGATCTGCAGGAGTGACTGGGGGAATCAGGGGGGCAAGCTGGATCTGTAGAAGGGATCAGGCGGATTGAGGGGGCATGCTGTGTCTATGGGTGGGATCATGGAGGAATCAGGAAGATGGGGGGCATCCATAGGCAAAATTAGGAGGGAAGGTGGAGTCTACAGGAGGGTTGTTGGGGTCATGGAGGGCTTGGTGGGATCAAGGGGGCTCACAGAATCCATAACGGAACTGGGGTCTCCCTCTTTCATCCCCCCAGGACCAGGGGCTATATTTAGTCCCCTGACCAGCCCCCAGCCCCAGATGAACAACTCCTCTCTGCCACAGCAAACATACCCTGCCCCATCCCTCCTTTCTCTCCCCCCACTGGGACTTACTACCTCAGCTCCTGGCATCAGCAAATGCAATAAAACTGGTACTGGGAGAGGATGGTAGGATAGGGGATGTGGTGGGCTGGGGGAGTGGAGGTAAGGGAGGTAAACATAGTCTGATGTCCATGGGTGAGTAGAAAAACTGCATCCCCAGAGCTGGGGCTAGTGGCTAGGCAATGCTATTATTAGATGTCAAATTCTGCATTTACAACACTCTGTGAGGCACTGTGCTGAGGGCACCTATGAGTTAGTCACTGCAACACTGAGTCTAAGTTCCCTTAGTGGGTTTAAGCATTCACAGGGCTGGGCTGTAACTAAATGGTGGTTTTGAGACCATCAGCAGTACCCAAATGGCAGACAGGTGCCTCAAGAGGCAGAAAGCTGCTTCTGCAAAAGCTGGTTGTAGTGGATGACTGTTTTATTAGATGCCTTGGATGTCCAGCATTATGGTTTTAGATTATATGAATCTCCTGTCCTTAGGGAAGTCCTAGGCATGTACCGTTAAATGTGCACAAGATAATACATCTCCGAGGTATAGTATCTTGAGTTGAATTAGTTAAGTCAACATAGCTCACAATATGGTTGCTACCATGTCAAGGAACTGTACATGTATATGCTCTGACCTGGCTTAACTTAAGTTGACTTAGTGAAGTCGACTTATTTTAAGTCAATTTACTATGTATGTACACACCCAGAGATATTACACCTTCTGCCTTGAAAGGTCTCAGGAGGTTTCCACTTTATTTAAAAATAACTTTTAAATAAAAAATATGGGGCATGTAAAGACCAAACAACCCCATAGCTAATAAGTCCATTTCCCAAAACAAACTGTCCTAGTTGTCCTGGTTTGTACAGCAACTGTAACTTAATATAATGCAGGTTTGGTAAAGCTGAAAAGAAAAATATGGTGGATTTGGCAATGTGGTTCTTTCCTTTTTTTCTAGCAAAATTCAGAAACATGCAAACAATATTGCAGTGAAATGTTCAGAAATAATTTTGGCTCAGGAGCCCTCCTATGGTTAATCTTCTCCATGTTAGTACATCCCTTCACCCGTTGTACCAATTAGTCAAGGTGAGTGCCTCAGATTCTTGCACTGAGCTGCAATATAACATCTGGCATCTTCTAACAAATAGAAAATTAGTTTTCTGCCTCTGAGATGATATTCTTCTATGAATAGCAACCTCAATAACAGGACCATGGGGTCCTTTTGCAAATGCACTCCTGTAATAATCTCCCTTTTTTAAGTTAATTTAATTTTATGAATACTTAGGGAATAAAAATGTAAGAAAGTAAAGGCATTTATCCACATAGCAGATACAATGCAGGCAGTGACAGCACAAGTTGCTTTTCCTGTTTAGCCAATGTGTAGTCTTGAAGAGGCCACTTCTAGTGATAGTCTGCTTCTGTACTTTTTCTCCTCTCAACCTGAAAATAAGGGTGCTACTGGAGTCAAATATAATGGGATGTAAACATCTGTCCACCATCGAATGGAACAGACCCCCTGTTTAGTTCACAAATGCAAATAAACCACTATCAAGTGCTAACTATCGAGTCATAATTGGTTAGAATCAGTGAGCTCAAGGAGAGTGTATTACTCTTGTTATGTTGCAAAGTTCTTGATTACACCAAATATAGATAAAGGAACCAAATAACAGCCTCTGAAACATCTTCCATCACCTGAATTATGTACATATGCTATTATATCCAGGGGGAAATACCAGTCCTATAATAGTTTGCAGCTGTATTCCCTGATTTTGATGTAGCTGCAGGAGCTGGCAACTTGTCTCCAGATGTCTAGCTCACTGTTTGGTATCGATTGATTTGCCTACTGTTTCTTCCTACAGTTACATAAATATCCATTTCTCATTTGCTCTTCCTTCTATTAGAGTGTTATAAAATTTAGAAAGACCATCTTGTTATTTCATGAGCTGTCCTCATTACATACTGCTGAGAAGTGTGTTAACTAGTTCTGAGATGTTAGATCAAACTCACAGGATGCCTATGTTCAGTTCAAAGGAATATTGCTAGTTGGAGCAATTGAAAATCAGATTTAGTTTTTTTCCCCCCTTTGTAAGAATATGCATCTCCTAAACATCTGAATTATTTAGTATAACACAGCTTCTTTCCATCCCTGGAACTTAGTATGTGTCTTTCTGCAGATGAGAAATCATTTAAATTTCTTTATCATGCACACTGCTGAATTATACAGTAATTAATACAATAGTGTTTCTGTTGTATCAAGCCCTGATTTGATATTCTGTTTGGAAAAATTACCAGAAAAAAAAAAAGGATTGAGGCTGTCTTTATATATTATAGAGGAGCAACGTAGAGTAATAATGATGTAGTTTTTTATTGATTTATTTTTTCTTCACAATTAACCTATTTGAGCTTTTACCTCAGTAGGTAATCGGCATTTGCAATTCTCTGCCCCTGAATGCTCTAACAGAAAATGCTTTCTTGTGATTCAGGAAACCAATTGTTCATTGTTTGTACCCCAACTGTCTGATGAAGGTTGATCATCAGATTGATCATCTGATCCATAGTGATTCTTGCTTATGTGGACAAACTTAATTCTGATCTCCAAATCCATGGTCAGGAAGAAACCGACCCCAGAACATGCTGGCAGGACCACTCAATTCTTTTGCTTTCCTGAGGGATATTAAGCAAGTTGGCCTATCTCAGAAGATCAGCTTCCTGTGACTGCAGAAAGGAAAGTGTGCATGATAGTTCTCAGGCTTTCAGATTTTTTTTCTTTTCTAGGCTCAGGATCAAACAATTAGGAAATTTGCCAGGAACAAAATGCATGAACTCCTACCAAGGATAGCAAAGGGAACAAGAAATTAATAAAAAGGGGTCACTACTGCCTTATGACTTTACAGTTTCCCTTAATGAGGTACAATGTTGGGTAACTGGTGTCATGTGTCATGTCATAATGCATCATGTTCATGTTAGGTTCTGTCATGTCACAGAATATAATAGGAGATGACAAGTACAATGAGACACTGTCAACCTAGGAATTTTCTTCTTTCTCTTTCCTTCTTTTTTTTTTCCTTACACTTTTTATACATACGGTTTAAAACTTGCTAAACACACAACAGAGCAAGAGGGGAATTACAGTCACTGCAAAACAGAAAAGCAGGCAAGAGCAAAATGCTGAATGCTACAAGCATTTCTCAGACTTCAAGCGGGCTCATATCTGTGGATGGAGTGGCAACAGCAGGATTTGACCCGATAATAGCACTGGAGCTGCATAGACTAAATTTTGATCTTCCAAAGTTTGGCACTGTTTGGAATTTAGTCCATGCTAGAAACAGCCATGGAAATGGGGATTCAGGGGTCCATTTGAATTCTGAACTCCCTGACCATGGAAATAATTTCAGTTATCTCTAAAGAATACATACAGAAGGCAGTTACATCCTCATCTGTGCCAGGTAGAAGCTTGGCACAGTTGAGGCTATGGGTGAGGTGGAGTGGAGGCATCTGGCAGTCATCTGGAGCCCGGGGCTGGCTGAGGACTAAACCAGTACAGCCTAGGGTATGACCACACTTGAAAACAACTGCAAGTTTTGTGTATCCATACCAAATGAACAGCAGCCGCTACAGGGGATACATTATTATTCCATAACAAAGTTACTTCTACCACAAAGCTCTGTGAGGTTTCAAACCGAGGGCAACATCCCACAATATACTGCAGGGCCTCTGTTGTGAGAATTATGGGATACCTTCTGGATGGCAATTGAATTTTTGGGTTTGTGGTAGAACAGTAATTCCAGCAATTCCTCTAGTTCCATCCTATCATGTTTTGGGGGGGGTGGGGAGGGATTGTGAGTCAAATAGTGCCATTTTCAAAGTGCAGCAGGAAGAAAACGTTGGCAAATTCTGCAATGCTTATAATGAAGACTCTTAACAGACTGGGGCAAGCATCTTTAAATTCATATGATGGACTTCATTACTAGGGTAATAAGGATGCCTGAGGAAAAGGATGCAGAAATTGAGCAAACATTTCTTTTAGCCCTTTTCCTGGAGCAGCTTAACTTGGTTACCACTGTTTTTAGACTCAGCCAATTAGTACTGGCCAGTGGGTCAGGAGAATGCTGTAGACCTGGGAATGACTAGCAGTGGCAGCAAAACCTCAGGGTGTCATGAAGTCACTTGCGCGGACTTTTATATACACACTGCTATAGTAACAGGATGATTACATGAATATGGAACAGCATTTGCCTATCCCTTATCTAGAAGATCATCATTCTAGAAGTCTATTGGCCAGTTGCTAGCCAATTAGCATTTATTAACACATTAACAGATGTTGAAATGAAGGCAGGTGCTGCATCAAGAAAATGCTGCCTCCATAGGTCATAAGGATCAATAATGCACAAATCATTTAACAGGTTTATATGGTTTGGGGTCCCACATTTTTTGCGGGGGAGGGGGGTGTCACTGATGAGACTATATGCATATCTTCTTCCCCTCACCCAAGATTCAGTGTTGCCATCAGTGGTAGTCCTTCAATATGAGGGAAACAGTCTTCTGGTAAATAGGGAAATCATCTGTGAGTCCATAGATAACCAAGGAGGCTGATCTGAGTTCTGCATGTTCAACTGCAGATGTGGCAAATAGTTCTGGAAGGAAGAAGCAGATCCTGGGTATGTTGGGTCTCTCTTTACCTTCAGTTTTCTTGTTTATCACCTCCATAATGAGACGAGTTTGCTTGAAATGACTGATGCCTTGTCATATATCATGGTGCCATTGGGGATGATTTAATTGAGTCTCTAACATCAATTGATATCACATCTCTTCAGATTGGCCTTCAGAGTGACCTTATATCTCTTCTTGTGCCCACCTCTAGAGCACTGACCATTAGTGGTTGGGGGAATAGAACCTATTTGTCCAGCATCCTTATGACATGTCCTGTCCAGTGAAGCAAGTATTGTATAAACCTAGCTTCAACGCTGGCACTGTTTGCATGAGCTAGAATGCCAGCATTCATATTTCTGTCCTCTAAATCTATATGGAGGGTTTTCTAAAGACATTGCTGATGGTGACATTGTAAAACTTTCAGATATTTCTGATATGTCATCCAATTTTCATACCCATACAACAGGGTAGGGATGACAACAGCCTGATAGATGAGAATTATAGTTTGAGTCCTTATGTCATGATCATCAAAGGTACAATTTAGGAGATGTCCAAAGGCAGCACATGCAGATTTAATCCAATGTTGAATATTGTCATTTGTGTTTACTTTTTGGGAAAATGTGGTTACCCAGCTGGGGAAATGCTGAATATTCTTCAAGCATTGCCCTCTAAGTGTAATAAATGGAAGAACACCTGGTTAGTTTGGAGTGTGTTGATAAAGCTGTGGTGGCTTGGTTTGACTTCAACCATTTCATATGCTTTAAAGAAGCAATCAAGAGTAACCTTGAACTCTTCATTTGAGTGGGCACACACAGAACAATCATCAGTGTACTGAAGATAAGTAATGGAAGTGTTGGTCATCTTGGATTTGGAACATAACTGGTTGATGTTAAAGAGATACTGGATGCTGACTCCATATAGAAGACTTTTAGCAATAGGATACAGAATATTTGAGACGCAGATGCATAGGAGTGCTGGTGCAATCACACATCCTTGCTTTGCTCTAGTGAATAGTGAAGAGGTCACATCCAAGCTATTGCTTAGGATGGTTGCTGTCATGTGGTCACTTTAGAGTATATCAGCAGAAAAGGGTATTGCTCTCCGGTAAAATAAGGCCTATGGAAGGTTCCAAAATATTAATGGGTGCCATCTGGCAAACCTTTACACAATGGCAAAGGCAACTTTTGCTTCTGTAATCACCCTGGATATTATTGGTGTTGCCATCCGTTCAGACATTTTGGGAGATCATGTTACCCTTTGCTTCTCGGGCTTCTGATGTCTTTTTCTGGATACTTGGAAAGAAATTGAAAAAAGAATTGTTCAGCTATACCCTCAGTGTAGTTGGAAGGATGAAAGGAAGATGCTAGAGTCTGATGCCTGGAAGCTTTCTTTTTCTTTCTCATGTCCTTGTGACAAGGCATTTAGCAGAATTCACAGATTTATTTGAATCTGAAGTGGCCATGCCATAAGTGCATCTGCTATGGTGTTACGTCTCTGCTCTGTGTTCTTGGGCAACCCTGGCACAGGACACAGCCTGTGGGACTCACTAAGAACTCACCTCCCACCCCACCTCCTCTACATAAACAAAACTGATTAAGATGCAGTGGGAGACTCACCTAAAACCCTCCAGATAAGGATGACAAGAGTGAAACAATTGCCCTAGGTCTCATTTGCAGCCAAGATGGAAACAGATGACCATTTGTTTACATGGAAGATGGAGAACAGGACGTCTGAAGCAGAGACTGCAGTGAATTCTGAGACCAGAGAAGCAGGGGAGCACTGCTTGATGGGGAATCTGTGCTCCAAATGTTAATCAACCTACATTTACACACACCCAGCTTAGCATTTGTCAGACCAATTCTAATCTGGATTTACAAAGGGCTTTCCCTCTCCCACCCCCATACCTCTAAGCAGAAGTAAAGTTTAATAGGCATTTCAGGCCATACATTCCCCGGTCCCACTATGGGAGGCATGTTTAAACTTGATTGACTAAAACTTGGTTGCTGGGTTAGGGAATGCTGAGGCAATGCATGTTGGGCACACAGGTCAGAGGGGGTATGGGCAACATTTGAACAATGGTAAAGGGTTCATCACAGAGTCCAGTCCCTTGGAGGCCTGATCACAAGTGTTGTCATACTTTTCCTGGGATGACTGATGGAAGTCCTCTTGCCCAAAGGTTATGAACACTCGAATAATTGCCTTAAGTCTGTTAAAAGACTATAGTAAGATCTGGAAAAGTCATGCTAAGCTGAGGCTTGTTCACAACAAGTAAAAATACAAAATCCTGATGCTGCAAGCTAGTTATTGTTTCTGAAGAAACCATGAGCTATCCCATCAGAATATCTGCTATCTATAGGAATTTCAAGCTGGCTCCCAATTATCTGGTTACTCCCTAACCTTATGTGTTTCTTGATTATCAATCAGTTTCTTGAGATGTTCCAAACCAGATTATCCCTTGTCAATAGAAAAGACAATGATTTACACTATTGAAAATGCTTTGAAGAAGCTGGACTGAGATTATAAAATCTGTAAAAAGCAGCAGTGTGTGTACTTCAAGAAGAAAAAAATCTCTCAATCACTGAGGGAAACATATCATCTCCCTTCAAGGATTGTGCTATGAACTTTACCTGTCAGCTTTGCAACCCAAGTACCTTGGACTGGTGAGATCCCAGTGCTCTCTCTCTCTCTCTTTTCTTTCTAGGCATAAATTTCTGAACCTGAACTGTATTAGTTAAGCTTGAGCTAAGTTTCCTCAAATACTTAGTTAAACCAGGGTAGTACTGTAATTGTTTGTGTTTGTTTTTCCTTTGCATGTCTATTACTACTAGTACCATTATATATCTCATATACTTAGCAATAAATAATTTTTAGAGTCAAACTGATAGTAACTGGGTACATTTTTCCTTTTCTACTTCTCCTTCCACACTTGCTTTGCAGCAACACTTCTTTTACCTCAGCTAAAGATCCCTGTGAAGCCCAAAAATCCTGTGGGGTCTGCTCATCAAGAGGCCAAAGATTGGGACGTGCTGAGTTTGAAATACATAAGGGGATCAGCTTGTGCAGGCTGATTAACCCAGTTTAATTCAGATGCGCCCTTATGAACTGAATGCTGGCCCATGAGGGTGTCAGCTGGACACCCAGCCGGATTCAGAGGTATTCTGTTTAACTGTGTGCTTGTGTCTGACTGCAGTTTATTGTTGATCTGATGAACTGATTCTTGGCATATGAGGGTGTCAGCCTGTCCATGCTGATAACTTGGCCGGGTCAGGCATGTCACATTAATCTGTGTGTGTTTGTGTATATGACTGATTTGGTGACCAGAGGAACCCAGCCCCATTGAAACTGAGTCCTGCAAGATAGCTCCATTGGGGGTGAGGACTTGCAGAGGGGAGAGATACAGCTCTGTATAGAAACACAAGTAACACAAGCAGCACATTGACAGAATTACCAAGACCCTAGAAACATGTCCCTAATAAATGAACACACCCCAAAGTAATGGGAAAACCTGGTAACAATGGTCTCAAAATTACAACCTCTGTGCTGTCCACCATGTTCCTTAGCAGAAAAACCTGCTATTGCTGAAATTGTAGCCCCCCCCGCCCCAATAGTGCCAAAATGTTGCTTTTCCCTTGATTATAGAACTCCATTTCTAGAGATTATTCCTAGTGTTGGGTGAACATGGAGAAGATCAGGCTTTTCAAATTCTCCCTTGTTTGGGGAAGACCCCAGGTCCTGTGATGGGAGACAATGGCCAGGGTGAGTTTTGTGACAATGGAAAGGGTTAAAAACTGCCTGGTGGACTGTGGGTGTTGGAGATGCTATCAAAAAGAAAGTGGTGCAGAGGCAGGTTATCTATTGTTTTTGCGTTTCTATAAGCTATTCATACTTTGGAGGGTTTTATGTCCAGAAGGTCTCCCCGAAAGGCAGAGTTAGAGTCTCTTAAAAAAGCAATGGGCAAACTGGAAGAATATGTCATGCTGCTGTGAGCCAAATAATGCCCTCAGAGCTCTTGCTGAAGTGGAACCACAAGCTAACAGGCACTGCCAAGTGAATAGTATTGCAGTCCAATCTCTGAGCCAATTCAGAGCTCTATATTTGGCATTTTTGATACTTGCAGATCAATATAAAGTATATGGTGAAATATGCAGGGTTCTGCACTACCCCAAAAGAGGGAAACTTCATCCAGTACTTTAAAATCCATTTCTTATCTTTCTTTTTCTTTTTTAGACATGGGTGTGTAGTAGCATGAGTGCGTGATGTTCTCAGAACACCTTATGTTGGCTCAAAACTGAGAGGATTAACAAGCCAGATAAACGATTCTCATGCTTTCTCCCTTTTTACATTTGCTACTGCAATAATAGCACCTTCAGTTCAAACTGTCTTTGTGTTAAGCCATGCAGTGCCACCACCTTAGCAGGGAGTGGGATTGGTAGGAGTTAATGATTAAGGAAAGGAGAGAAAGCAATAAACACCTTAGTAGGGGTGTGTGGCAAACACAGCAAGCCTATGTGATGGTTGTGTGTTTGTTTAGAGAAAAAATGGAATGAGATGTGTGTATGGTCTCAGACCTGGCTGGTAGCATGCAAAGGAGAGAGATTGGCAGACAAGGTTCTTTGATTAGATGTAACATTTTTTATTAGACCAACTAAATAATTGGAAAAATTGTTCTTTGCAAGCTTTCAGGCACAAACACCAGTTGTGAGAGGTGTTAGAGGCCTAAGATTCAGAGAGCAATCTACATGGCAGGCCCTAACTGTGCCTGGAAATACATTGCTTATAAGTTGCTTATATCCCCCTGCACAGATGCATTAAGTCATCAAAATGGAAGCTGAACCTTTCACACCTGGGTCTCTGTATCCCATTTGACTTCTTTGGCTGTGATTTATGGGATTCCCAGATCTCCAGGACTGTGTTTGCCTCTGGGTTTACTGGGCTGATGGGATCCTGGATTTCAGTATCAATTTCTTATTGGTCTACACCTTGACTGACATCAGTGATGTGTTGTCAATCAGGTCCACAAAATGCTGTAATTTAGTGGTAGAATCTCTCACAATACATAGTTCCTCTGCTCAAAGTAATTGAAGACCCTGGCAGCTCTCCAAGAAGCCTTATTATTGTTCTTTACATTCTTACAAACCAGGCATAGCGCCTTGTCATACTGCAGCACTGGTTTGGGTACACTGCATCTCCTCCATTATCCAGATAACCACATATATATTTGTGCAATGCAGTGGCTAGAGTTGAGATGGGCGCATACATGTTCCTTTCCCCAGAGGACAATGAAGTCCAGGACCTCAGCAGAGGATTGCACTGAAGCATGAAGCATGACTGCTCAGTAATCAGGACTATGACACAAGTATGTGAATTCCCTGTAAGCTGGAATCACAAAGAATAGTGTCTGGCTGTGTCCTGGCATTTAAGCAGGAAGCTGCCATCTGGTCAAAATTACCCTGGAGCAGTAGAGGGCACCCAGGTAAAAAGGGAGGATGGCAAATGTACACAACAAAACCATGTAGGGCACCAACAGGAGGTCTTGGCAGATGTGCAATGGTTGCATCAGGATGGTGCTATCTCCACATCTACTTCACTGAGGATAAGTTCATCCCCATCTCAATAAACACTCCTTTAAAGCAAATAATAGAACATGTTAAGACACCAGGTGATTCTCAATCAAATTTTGTTACAGCTGAAAGGCATTCGAACCTGAAATAAGATAACCCAAAACAAATTGCAGGTGCAGACAAGCCTTTGATCAGCCAAACAATGGGTCACTCTTGCTCTTGAAAAAAACTACTGTCATCCCTGAAGCCAATGGCCCCAGGATGCCTGACAGAGGTAATCTCTCAGATACTCTTCAGGAATGTTCTGCAGGCTGTAAGGGCAACTGTAAAATCCTTTTGCATTGCTTCAGAGAGGGACCAAGATCTGTCCCAAGGTTCAGTTTTTTAGAACACAATCTAATAAACATATTTGTCATTTTAATTTTAGGTAAAATATTCAGCCACACCAAAATCAGAGTGTGACTTATGAATGCCCCTGAAAAAAGGACTGCAGTTTAAATTCTGATAGAAATATTCTCTTCTCAAAGTCAGAAACATCTTGTGCATTTGTGGTGAAGCCCTTACACGATCTGGAAACATGGTCTCCTTACAAGGAAAAACAGCATTTTCCTTCTTTTGGCCACACAGATAGTAGAACTCTACTGAAAGAAAAGAAGGTTAATCACTAAGATCTAGATCATAATTTTAGGAAGAGCCCTGGGAGGAGGGGATGGTGTTTGATCTGAAGTGCCCTACAAAAAGGCCCAGCAGGCATTAGGATTTAGACAACCACCTCCGTCACAATTCTGCTCCTACTCTTCCTTTGCTCACAGGAATTCAAGGAACATAGAAAATGGCTTATATCAGCCGTAAATTATTAGCAGCCTCTTCCTTCTTACTCTTGTGAAAGTTTTGTTTCTTCTACAGAAGCTATACAAGGTGTACCTACCACTTGTGCCAAAGTTCAAGGTACCCAGAGCATGCCACCAGACATCTAGAAAGAACTGGTGTACCACAACAACTCTGGACAATGATTTAAGTTCTGATACCAAGAATCATCTCAAGCAATCTCCTTTGGGAGCAGCTTGCATTATTTCTTATCTCTGCTAGATGCATGCTAGCTTCCTGTCTGTTTTTAACCCTGCCCCCCAAAAGGTCCTGACTCCTGACCACAGAAGATCTGTCACCATTCAAGGGGGTGGAGGGTGGTGGTGAGGCCCTCTGGGAGCTTGACAGCATTCCACTAATACACTTCAGCAATTAAAGAATCAAGTGGCTGATAAAATTTTCTTTTTGTATATTTTTCAAATATACATACAAAAAGAAATAGAACTTGAGGCAATCAGAGCAACTAATTTAGAAAAAACATGTACTTATAAATAGTCTGGTTCTTGGTTTGAATTGATTGCACTGCAAAAATCACTGAACTGAGCCAGAATACCCACTTTAGAAAGATCAGTTAAATAAAGCAAATCATGTCATCCCCCTCTCTCTTTCTTACATGCATACGCACGCGCACGCGCGCGCACACACACACACACACACACACACACACACACACACACACACACACCCCCCCCCCGTATGGGTGCAAAGATATTAAAATAGCATTAATCATATAATTTAAATGCACCCAAACCAGCGAAATACATAGGTAAGAATTTTGCTTTCTCTGGAGTCTATTCTTGTATTTTGTCGAGGCAGAATTATTTTAAAGCCTGAGACAATCTCTTTCATTGTATTGCTTATACTTGATACATTTTAATCAACCAACCCTTGGGCCAAGTCTTCATCTGGTGTAATTCAGTGCAACTTTGCTGAGACTATATTGGTTTATTCTAGCTAAGAACCCACATCTTTGACCTGTCTCCCCTGGCACTATACAATGGTAAAGGATTTATATTTATCTACAAGGATGTTAGAAAGCATTATATTGATTAACCTCATTATTTTGCAATATATTAAACATCCTGTTATAGAATGTATTATTGCTGGTAACTTTTACGTGCCAAATAGGAATCAATACTCCTCAGATGAACTGTTCTGGTGAGTCAAGAATTTTGTGTCTTAAAGGAGGGGCATACTATCTCTCTTAGGTACTGTTGTGCTACCCCATTATGCTTGTGTTTGAGATTGGCGCAATCTTTAGGGTATTTATAAAACTCAAGAGATAAGGAAGTGCTATTATTCCAATTTACACATGGGGAACTGAGGCACAGAGCTAATTGACAACTTAATCAAGATAGCACAGAAAGAGTGAGCCAAAGCAGGAAGTGAAAGTGGGTCATGGTCAAGGGTAGCACATCACTGGAAGTGTTCAAGAGGAGTTTGGACAGCCACTGGTTGGGGATGATCTAGGTACCACTATGCCTACATTCTACTGTGGGTATTTCCCATGCTTCTGGGCTTTGCTGGTTGCCCCCTTTCCCCACACTTTCCTGCTACATGTGTCAGGGTGTTTAAAAGCCTTCCTCAGAGGCACTGGGTGTTGGCTTGCAGCCAAGGCTGGGGACTTAGACTGGGGTGTGCTAATGCTCCTGCTGGGGCCAAAGCCAGAGGTTCCTGGCTGCAGGGTCTTGCCTCTCCACTCAGGGTCAGACTGATCACTGTATATTTGGGGTCAGGAAGAAATTTTACCCCCTTGGTCAGACTGGTCTGGACTGTTAACAACCTTTATAGAAGCAGGATGTTGATTGACAGGTTTACTGCTTTACATGTGGCAGGTTAGAGTGTTATGTTTTGCATTGTACCAGGGCTGATAGTAGTTTTAGGTGGAGTTTAGATTATGGATTTGTATAGTTTGGTTTGGATAGGGCTGATCCTGCCTCAGACGGGGGGTTGGACTAGATAACCTCTGGAGATCCCTTCCAGACCTACTTCTCTATTCTTCTATCCTTTTTCTTCTCCTAGCCATGCTATAAACCTGCACATACTGGTACACACTGAAGGTGGGAGAAAAACATTCACTGGTTTTATAAGGTCTGTTTGCCTTTTACATTAAAAAGTACTTACTAAATAATATGTGGCTGTATCACATTCATCTGCAGTGTTTCCTAGGCATGAGAAATATTTGGCTAAATAGGGTTTGACTAATTAGGGAGCCAACTTTCATGTCCTCTTCAATGAGGTAATGCACTGTTTCTGCTGAAAGAAGGTTTTATTGCAGTCTTTTGTATCAATTAATTAACAGAATGGAATTTATTTGCATCTTTCACATTAAAAGTATTAAGCCAGGTGCAAACTGACCCTCTTATAGCAAACATTTTCTTTAGGACCCTCCCCCTACAAATTCATTTAAGATTAACACCAACTTCTCTACTGCTACCTGGCAGAGGGCAAGCAAACAGCTTTCTACTTGGCTGCTATCGTGTTGAGTTTCGCCCTCCAAGTATACTGAATCTGAATTTGGACTCTTTCTTCACTTGTGTCAGGTGTTGAGTACTACTGCCTATAATCAAATCCTCCTACTCAGTTATTGGCAGCTCACCTTCTGGAGTATTGCTGCAATATATCTTCGCTGGGAAGCTGCTTTAGTGTAATACACCCTTCTTGCTTTATAAGATGTTATTATAAAAGAGAGAGAGAGAAGGAAAGGCTTTGTATAACTCAAGCAAATCCCTTCCAAGAAATGAGAAAGATGCTGACAAATTTAGTTAAACTACAGTATAAAAATTATGTTGACATCAGGAGAATACATCTTGACATTAAATATGCTGTTTTTGTATAATAATATAAAATTTTTAAAGTCCATCTTTCCAAATGTAGTTTCCGTGAAAAAATAAAGATAAACAGCAGCTATGTTGCAGAAATAAATCAATCTGGCCCCCTTGAAAAATGCAACACTAATATCACAGGCTTCTGCAAGAAACCCTCATGTTCAACCCTCTTAAATATACTCATGTTGCAGTCCATCTGAAAAAAACCCTCTCTTTTTCTGAGGGCTAATTGAGAGCCACAGCAGTGATCTGAGGAGCTTCAAAAAAGGGAGTTATCACATCATTGTTCCCTGTGTAGAAGCAAACTTGCTGGAGAAGCTACAGTATTGCCCAAAACTACTGGCATTAGCACCACATGGATCTGCCTAGCTCAGAGGTCAGCAACATATGACCCACAGAAATACTGGATCTCACCTGTGAAGGTGAGCTTTGCCTGTGCTCATGCCCATACCTGCACCTACAATCATATTGCTGATGCTTCTCCCCACCTCTGCCGCCCCCAGCTGTGGCGTGGATGTAGCTTTCAGCTGGAGCAGAGCTGTGCCAGGGCCAGGCAGCTTCCAGCTGCACTCAAGCTGCAGCCAGGAGGTGAGTGATTTGGGGGGTGGGGAGCAGGAAAAGCAACAGCAGCAGCACAGACACAGCTTGCAGCTGTCCAACTCTGGCACGGCTACTCAATAGCTAGAAGCTGTGCTTGCTTTTCAGCCAGGGAACCAGGGCTGGGAAAAGTGGAGGCAGCACAGGCACACCTCCCAGCTGTCTGGCCCAGCGTGGGTGTAGGGAAAGCTCCCACCCCTGATGTGTCACCCAAGCCACCTGGTCCATGTTGAACCTAAGCCAGGTTTTCTGGCCTGTGGCTTGTTAAAGTTGCCTGTTGCTGGCCGGTCCTGACCTCTCTAACTTAACTTACAAAAATAATTTTTACATGAGCCTTGTCTGTCATGTTGCCTTAGGGCGATTGCACATGTGATGTGGGTTTAGTCTTTAGGGTTGTATTCTGTGCCCCTGAAGTGGTGAGTTTTTAATTGAAACCCATCATTTAAATTTAGGGGTTTCCATCACTGTTAAGTGAGGGGTCCGATCCTTTTTTTTGTTTTTTGGTGGAGCCTTTCTGTAGCCAGAGGGGTGAGCTGCTAGCAGGCTGAGCAGCCCCTGAGCTGCACTGGGGCCCTGGTTCTTCCCTGTGGTGGCACCCCCCATGGGGTTGACCAGGTGGGCTGCTAGTGGCTCAGGTGCTCTCCCAGCTTTGGAAAGAGTTGGATCGGTCTGCTGCCTCCAAGCTGGGGCAGTGCCTGGCCTGCTAGCAGCCCACTCAGTGGCTCAGGAGGTGCTGCCACTGTGGAGGAAAGGACCAGGTTCCCTGCAGCTCAGAGGCTACTCAGCCTGCCAGCAGCTCACCCCTTAGCTGTGGACAGGCTCTGCCAAGAAAAAAACCAAGAAGGATCAGGCCCCTGGTGAAGACAGAAGCGATGAGGGGCCCTATACTTTTTTCCTGTGGAGCCTGCCTGTCTCTCCTGTTGCTGGGGACAGGCTGATTGTTAGCTATGTCAGGGTATAGTTTAGTCTGCAACGATGCAAGCTCATTTAAAACCCCCAAAACTCCTGCATGTGTACAGCATGATGCCATTAAGCCACACAAAGTGACATTTTCGTAACACATGCATGATACTAGCATCACTTGGACAAGTGCCCATAAAGACAGCCTGCATTGTTCAGTCTAGGTAAGTTATTTTAGACAAAGGAAAAATTAACAACAACAACCAGAAATGATCTCTATAATAGAGATCCCAATGTGTATATGGCTGAGTACAAACAGCTACACAGAAAATTTGCTGGCTTTAAGTTAGCCATAAGTGACATCACTTCTTTCATGAAGTGGGTACAGTTGTTTATATATGTAGACCATCCCTCTCTGAGAGCAAATTAGTTCTTGAATTAGGTCATAGGAAGTATCCTCAAACACAGATCAAGATGCCCAATTCATTTTTAAAGGTGCTTATAGGAAAAGTATCATAAATAGCCATACTGTAAAATGGTGACTGTTTTCACACTCTTTATGCAAACAGGAAATTGAGTCTAATTGTCTCAAATAGTTTGCATACAAGGCTATCTGGCAAGGAACAAGACAACGCATTGCCAAAATTCATTGCCCTTTACAGGGATCCAGGCTGTAGCCAGATTGATATAGAGGCAAAAGGAATCAGAACTCATGGTAGAGGTGATATCTTTTTATTAGACCAAGTAGATTTTCGTACAAAAAAATTCTTTATGTGCAAGCTTTTGGGCACAAGCTCCATTCTTCAGGCATAGGAGAAAAGATTGTAAACATTTTCTTAGGTAGAAATCAAAGTTCATAT
This sequence comes from Caiman crocodilus, assembly GCA_030014935.1. NCBI lineage: Eukaryota > Metazoa > Chordata > Crocodylia > Alligatoridae > Caiman > Caiman crocodilus. The sequence goes on along the minus strand of JAGPOW010000261.1, from coordinate 77,082,747 downwards.
TTCACAGGAGCGTTAAAGTTGTAGTAAAATTTCCTGTTTGGAACAGTTAATTTTATGCAGATTAGGCTCAGAGAAAAGTTGGAATAGTCTGTTTACCTTGAAGTTGTTTGGTGGCAAGCAGAGATGACCAGACCAGGGTGTAGGATCTGGGTCAAATCAGCCTGTGCAGAGCCCTGCCTTTGGATGTTAGGAAGCCAACAGCAGATTTGGTGGTGTGGGGGATGCCAAGCAGCTGGATGTGCCAGATTCAGTGGTGGAGGGGAGGAGGTCACTGTGGCCATGCCGCCCAGGTCCACAGGGCCCCCCAAAGCACGGCGCCCAGGGCAGTAGCCCTGATTTCCGCCCCCTGCCACCTAGGGATGGCCCTGGTGGCAAGTAGGATTTGAGTCATATTTCCTTCTGGTTAGGATGTTTCATATTTCACAGAAGAGTAAAACAATGGAATGCTCTTCTGGGCAGGAATTTCTTATGGGGCAAGATATCTCTGTGCTCTGATAATGCAAATTACCTTGAACAAAGGCAGGAGCAGGGTCTCAGGTGGTAAAACTTTCTTCCTCTTTGTAAAATTATGAAGATTTCATTTAAAAAAAAAATCAACTAAAATTATCTATCTTCCATGTGTCAGGTATCCAGGCTGTAGCCATATTGGTTTAGAGGCAAAAGGAATCAGAACTCATGGTAGAGCTGATATATTTTATTAGACCAACTAAATTTTTGCAAAAAATATTCTTTTATTGTAAGCTTTTGGGCACAAGCAGCCTTCTTCAGGCATAGGAGAAAAGATTGTAAAAATTTTCATAGGTAAAAATGAAAGTTTATATTTCATAGGAGTGTTCATATTTCATAGGCGAGGTGAAGGTGCTGGTACCCAAAAGCTTGCAAATAAAGAATTTTGTTTGCAAAAATCTAGTTGGTCTAATAAAACATATTGCCCATTGCATTCATTTTTTTCAAAGTGAACTTGTGTTTCTTTTCACTAATTCAGCTGTTTTAGTGGAAAAAGATGTGAATTTTTCAGTAACCAAAAATACCTCCATATTCTTCATGTAGAATAATGACCAGTCGGAGTCCCAGTGAACTTAATGGGAATTTTACTTTTTGACTTCAAGTACACTCAGGCTGTAACTAGAGGACATCTAGCCTGGCATCTAACAACCCCATCATGATGCTGCTGATGTCAGATCAAAATTATCATACACCTGTGACCCAAATGCAAAAGGAACAGTGTCAAAGAACGAAATAATTCACTGGTCCATGCAAGTTAGTACCCTTTCCCTGAAACATATGTTCTCAAGTTCATTTAGCCTCCTTTAAGATTAGGCTCTCTTTCAACTTCTTGTATCCTATACCAATGTCTAAGGAAACCCGAGGAGGAGGAATTTGCACTTCAGAAAGAAGGAAAAAGAAATAGGAAGGTCCAAGATAAAAAAGATATACTCTTTTCCATTTTTAGTGTATAAATTAAATCAGGTTATTCTCAGGACTTGTCTATATAGGCAAGTTAATGAACAATAAACTAAACTGGTAGTTTACAGCCCTATAGGTATTATGTGATGAATTTCCATGTAGGTATTCTTAGAGCAGGTTGAGTGCCTCAGTCTGAAGGAGGTTACTCTGATTTCAAAGTGAAGGAAGCTACCTTGTACTACTATGTATTAAGTTTGTACCTGCTGTACTGCTTCACATAGGTTGTCTTCTGAACAGGAAGCAGCATGTTTGTGCAGGTGGGCTAAGTAGCTGTGTTGAGTGACAGTAGGCTAATTAGCCTACTTAGAGCGAGTGTATCGTGCAGTTGACTGTGTTTGAGGTGAATGCCTTAAAAACATTTATATGGGGTATTAACGTGAAGTAGTTAACACACTGTACCTTGGTATGCCCTGACTTATTCTCCACTACCTTCTCCTGTAGACAAGCCATCAGATTTTGGGCTTTTCTTCCACTGGTGTATACTCAGTTGCACTGATATATAAAGGTCTGTATCCACATGATGCAATTCTTTTCATGGATGTAACTGAGTTGCTCTGGATATCTTACTCTTGTTGGAATATTACATTAGCTCAAGCCAATATGAGTTACCATATTTACTGAGGTCAAAGAGGCAGAGATTGTAGGGAGTGGGAGGGAAGGCCAGAGGCTGTGATGACCTGCGGTGGGGAGTGTACGTGGTGCGGAGGCAGGAAGGCTGCAGGGGGAGGAAGTAGTGGGGCAGAGGGCAAGAAGCCCCTTAGGGTACCTGACCCACCCAGTCACTGCTTTTCTTACTGTAGCAGTGGGAGGGGGACAAATTTAAACAACCATCTGATAATTAGATTCGATACCTGGAGAGTTATAAGAAATGTATATATTTTCCATATGCAAAATCTAATTATTTGGGGTCATCTTAAATTCAGGGTTGACTTAGATTCAAGTAAATACAGTAATCTAATGTTCAGTCAAAATTTGCTCAGAACCAGTTTGTAGCCATTTCATTTGGTGCTAGGATTGTCCTAATGCACATTGAGACGATGTGAAGAAAACAAAAGCTTTCTGAACATTTTAAAACTCGTTCTTGATGTCAGACCTCTCTGTCAATCTACTTTCCATTTCAAAGATATAAAATTCAAAACTCTTTAAGACTATACTTTTATTTAAATGTATCCTGACTTTCTTCAACAGCATGATTATTTGTAACTATATTGCTCCCTTTCTTTAAATGGAATATCTAATCAAAATATTTTACATGTTAAAAACTTCCCAAGGATTAAAAACAGCTCTTATCCATTAAAAAGGTATAAGTACAGCCACATTCACATAAATATCACATTAAACAAGTGGATTAATTAAAAGTAAATTGTCCCTCATGTTAAGTCAGATAAACTCAAAGATGGGAGCTTTGAACTGAGAAGCAGCACTGGCTATATTTAATATAATTTGACCTTAATTTGACTGCCAGCACTTTTTATAGATAAAACCTCTTTATATGGCTGACCCATCTGACTTTGTTTTTCTAATACAACTCATGGTGTGCATGAAGTCTTACACAGAGCTCTAGAGTAAATAAATAAAGCACATTCTAAGCACACTATATCATCAGTGAAATGACCAATAATAATCTGATAATGGAATTGAATTCCTAACCTCTAACTTCACTTGGCTATTTTTTCCTATTTACTTTTGTAAAAAAATCTCTTTTCCAGATAAAATGAAATTGAGTGTTCTGGCCTAGTAACCTTCCCCCCAAACATGCTGGTGCAGAAATGAAACATCTTTTTCTCCAAATGTTATAATTTTTCCATCATTTTTTCCCTTCTGGGATCAGAGGGGTCAAAAATGGTTCGACATGTACTGAAAATGCTATTCATTTATTTTTTAAGGGAGAAAGCAGCATATAATGCCAGAATACTACTCTGTTAGTGTTCTTTCCCATACATCCCCAAAGACACATGTCCAAATGATAATACATATACCACATTCTCAGTTTTTCCTGTGAAATCAACAGCAGGGTAGAGCGTAAATAACATGTTCAGGAAATAAAAGTGTACAGTGTTTATTTAAGTGTTGAACACGATCCAGCACCCACTGAAGTCAGTGAGAAGCTCTCTCTCAATGTCAGTACACAGGGGATCAGGCCTTTGGGTAGTTCCTGACACTAGAGGTTAATAAAATATTAACCTATATTAATAATGAAGAAATATACACTTCTGAGGTCATATCTTAGAGGCCTTAGTCAATCACATTTACACTGTATTCTTCTGATTAAATCTTTTCTTTCCTCTAAAAGAATCATAAAAATTGCATTCAATTTATATGCAGGGTCAATGTATAATCACCCCCCTGAAGATTACTTGTACTTGCAGCATTTTTGTGCATGTTTTCAAAATACCGGGTCCAAGCTGTTTTTTTTAGTGCAGGTTTTCTTTTAGTAATTCTAGTGCATGTAAACCTTCTGGTTCTTTCTTTGATTCTCCTATGGGATTTGAAGCTTAATAGCAGTTCTAGGTCTTTATTTGTTCTTACCCAATTATATTCACGGAAAAAGCTGTTTTTCCTAAAATTGAACCTGAAAATATGGGGTTGACTTATAATCAGAACAGTATAGTAACATGCCCATTCTCAAGCAGTTGATTTGGGAGCAGGGTTCCTAGTAAATCCCTCACTTTCCATATAACTGCAGAGACTACCCATTCCTGAACGAGAGGGTTTGGGATCAGAGATATTCAGCAGAAGAAAAGTGATAATTTTCATGAATATCACAACCCTTTCTGCCCTTCCATAAAATGTTCATCATACTTCTACTTCCTTGGGACAAATATCAAGCTACCCATATGGACATGTATATGGCTATCACTGCAATATTTAAGCATCTTGAAAATATTTGTGAAATTATCCTATATGGGAAATCAAGGTACAGGTATGTTGGAGGTGGAGGGGAAAGATACATAGCATATTTACAACTCTATAACCTGCTTTTCAGTTTTAAATATGGAGCAGACGCATGGCATATGACCATACACCAATGTAAACTATGCAACTCTGGGCTAAATCTACCCCAAAAACCTTAGGTGTACCAATCGTGTCTGCAGTTCCAGCCAGTTTTCTTTCAGGGTGGCCATTTGCTCAATGCTAATAGACTTTTCTGTCCCTTTTCAACTTCTGGTTGGTTTGTGACCACACACAATTCCACTGATAGTTCAACAATAACTGACTTTCTCTGGAACATGTGACCTTACCTATATGTGCTGTTGCCCTGTGCGGTCAGGCCAACTCTCAGGAACTCAATATTGTGCTGTTAGACAGGAAGGTGTGACACAACTGCACACACACACACACACACACAACCAGCTCATGCACATACACATCCAAACCAGCCTAGGCACATGCATACCTATCACCAATTGAAGCACATACACTATACACCCCAAAACCTAGACACAGATCACTAATTCGTATATCATGCACACAATGACATACACATACACACCCATCTACTCACCAGTTCACGCACACATAAGTTCCTAACTTGGATGGTATAGTGCGTATGCATGTGTTTGGGGTACCTGGGATACTTGAGGGAAGGTTCAGGTGAGAGAGAGAGAATTAAAGTTGCCAGAATAAGGATTAGAACTGGTGGGCTACAGAGAAACTGGCTGAGGAACTGAGGCTTGGGTTTACTTAAGGTAGCCTGGGGCTGGAAACTGAGGCAGACAGCTGAGATATTGGGGGGGGGGCAGCCAGGAAAGAAACTCAGGCGGAAATCTGGTTGCTCAGGGGAAAAGGAAAAGGCAGTGGGGAATAAGACAGTGGCAAAGAAACAGG
>JAGPOW010000261.1:77063176-77077352 GCA_030014935.1 Caiman crocodilus | reverse complement strand
ACAATGGTAGAGTTGCTGGTTCTGCAGGGTCTTCTGTCTTTCAAATGGTGGGGTCTTGTCTCTGTTCCTGGGTGAGGTCCGTGGTTCCTGGATGAACCAATGTGAGGTGATGGCCTGGTCATTACAGGCCATTCAGTAGAGGCCTGCTACCATTGTATTTCAGTCATTCCCAATCACTGTCATTCATCCAGGAGCCAATTTACATGGGAAGGGTACATGAATCATATAGTTGCAACACAGGGGATGCCTGGGCAGAGGACACAAGATGGAGACTTGACATACAAAATGGAAACTTGACATGACTTATGCTAATTTACATATATAGGCCTAAAACAGTAATCACACAATATATAAGCAGTACAAACATAATAATTATCACTTATAAAACAGTGGGTATTGATATCAAAATAGCAGGGAGCTTATTTGCAAAGAGGGGAGAGAAAAATAAAACTTACTACCTAAAATAAAATGTTAAAGCTTATCCTACATCTTAGCTTAGTTATAAATTATCTATAGGGAACAGAGAGGGAGAGAAAAAGTCAGAAATGGTTGGGAAAGGGGAGGTAATGCATTTTAAAACAAATAAAAAAAAGATAAACTGGGGGTTTTGCTACAGTGCCATTAGCCCAAATGGAGGTATGATACCAATTTCCTTGTCAGCAGCTCTTCTCCTTGTACCTTCCCCTTATCTTGCTGTTCAGGTCTGGAGTTTGGGTTAGTCTCTTTAATAGGAAAACTAATACAGTTAGTTTAAGAACCTGCTCAGAAACAGGGATCAGAAAATATTTGCTTTATTTAAAAGCTGTCAGACATCTGGAGAAGTAAACCCTGGACTTGGGCCCAAGCGTTCTCTTTTTGGTCACAAGACATCTCATCAGCTACACTGTAATTATATTCATGGGTGGAAGCGAGGGAGATATGCTGGAATATTGTATACAGTCGGCTTTACTCATGGATTTTTAAAACAGGGTTGTGAGTTTTTGTGCTTTTCAAACCATTCAATTGTTGCTACAAAGTCTGTACAATAGCAGCTACTGTGGTTCAAGAGTCTTCTCCTCTTTGGCCCTTTGGAATAGCCTGCTTTCACTCTTCTGCCCTTTGCAAATCTCATTAAAATGCATCTTTTCTCCCCTGCCTGTAGCTCCGTAGTTTTGACAATAGTTTGTGACCTGATTTGAGCCATGAACCCCATGGATATTAACCTCCTTGGATAGCTTCAGAGCAGACGTGGGGTTGTAAGTCACTTTGGCCAGGTGGAGACATTATACTTTTTCCAGTTTAGGTGGTTAGAAACTGGTCTGTAACTGGTTTTATTACTTACCTGTAATAAAGCAGAAGTTTGGGGCATATAGACCAATTTCAAAATGGCAGGGCAGTGGGGAGGAGCAGGGCTTGTGATCTGCTGGGGTGACGCAATGCCATGGTGTACCCCACATTCCCAGCCTGGCTTGGCAGGGTACAGAGTGTCACTCCCCTGTCTCATCTGAGCCCTGGGACCCTGCACTGCAGCAGCTCCAGGAAGGGGTCACAGGATTTCCCCACCCTGGATCCAGTGCTGAATTTCTGGCTGAAGCCACTTATTCTTCAGATGCAAGGCCATGGCTGCATCCCTCCCTCCCTGGGGACTAGAGCCCCTTGCATCTGCAGAGTAAGCAGCTTCATCTGGGAACTTGGTGCTGGCTCCAGGGGTGAAAACCCTGTGAGTCCTTTCCAGAGCCATTGCTGCTCATGGGTCCTGTCCAAGCCCCAGGACCCTCCACTACAACAGCTCCCAGAAGTGTTCACAGGATTTTGCCCCTTGGAGCCAGCACCAAAGTTCTGACTGAAGTTACTTACTCTGCAGATGCAAGGGGCTCCAGTCCCTGGGGAAGTTGTGGTGGGGAGCCATGCCCTTGCATCTGCAGAGTAAACAGCTTCAGCCAGGAATTTAGTGCTGGCTTTAGGAGGAAAAAACTCATCCTGGAGATGCTCTGGTGCAGGTCCTGGGGTTTGAGACAAGGGAGGGACATTCTGTGCCCTGATGACCGGGGCTAGGAATGCGGGGTGAGCCATTGGCACCACCTCCATCCAGCAACTCACAAACCCTGCTCCTCCCCCACCTCTGTCCTTCCTGCGGTGGACCCCACACCTCTACCCTGGACAAAGCCCAGGGACCTGCATACCACCACACAAGGCAAGCATGCCTCCCTCTTCAGGCTGCCTGCAGCTGCCAGCTGTTTAACAAATGACAGGGCAGTTTGGGGAGGCATGTGCCTGGCAGCCAATCAGGGATGACACAGCTGCTCAGCTGGGCTTTGCTACCCTTAGTGATGTCCAGCACCCTGGGAGAAATGCAGGGCCCCCTGCCAACCTTCTGGCCTTGGCCAGTGCAAGATTTGCCCGCCTCCCCCAACCCAAGAGTGAATTTGAGTTCCATTTGCTACTAATCCAGTCTACACAGCATAGAGAAATCCACAGAGAGTGAATTGATTCCGCCTCGGGCTTTTTGACTGTCTGAACTTAGCCTTTGAAGCTGAGCTCCAAACCCAGAAGTGTGGCCCCAAAAAGACTGTGAACTGTGATAGCTATTCATTTCTTTCACCCTCTCCTGTTATTTAATACCCTAGTGACTGCATTTTGTTGTATGTTGTAAATTACACATTGTAAAATGTTCTGTGATGTATGGAGTATAGTTTATTTTCATCCTAAGGGATCTTTCTGTTTTTCCATAAATAAATACAGATAGTTTTGCTATTTTTATAACAAAGTAAGCTATTGCCCAGGTAAGGAAAAGTAAGGAAACCTGAATTATATTCTGCGCGTGAGTCACTGCATGATCTACCTTGCGTGTCTCCATTTTCTCATTTGTAAAATGAGGATAATAAATAAATACTCATTTACCTTTTTAAAGGATTTTCAAGTTTACAGGTAGAATGCATTTTGTAAATGCTCTTGAAAACCAGGTCTAACAAATCTGATTTTTTTCTGGAATAAGCAAGGTATTAGGCTGGTTTGGAGTAAAGGAGATGCCAATAGTTTACCAAACTGTGGGCTTATCTACATGTGTACTTTAATGTGTAGTAGCCTATTTTACTACCAGGGAGGAAAGTAAATTAGGCCAAAATGAGTAGATTAGTAAATTATGTCCATAAGGACTCCTACAGATGTGCAGGGAGCCTGATCTGACATGCTGGAAATCCAGCGTGTTAGAGCAGTCTGCTGGAGCACCGAAATTGATGTACTCCGGCATCTTTCCATGCCACATGTATCAGCATCCCTGCGCGTCCCCATGCTGAAAATATTGTAGCGCAGCACATTGAAATAAAACATACTCGATGAGGTTTAGTTCAAAGTGCCCCGCTGCCATTATTTCAGCATAGGGATGCACAGAGATGGTGATACATATGATGTGTGAGTGCTTTTAAGTGACTCACTAATTAAAGCACCTGGTGCTGTGTCCCAGACATGTAATTTAAGGCACATGTAAAAATGCCTTAAATTAGTAAACTGGGGTGGCCTCGTGCATTTATTTAATACCTTATATTGGAGGTACTAAATTTAATGCACATTAGGAAAAGTGCATTAAAGCATGTGTAGACATACCTGGTGTTTGCAAGACTGCCTATGAAAACATGAAAAATTTAATAAGAAAGGTTAGTTGGACTGTAATGGTGGAAATTAGCATAGGGGACAGGGTAAGGGACAAGGAAGCTTTTCACTTTGGCAGCTACCAGAATTTCTAGTGTGTAGGTGCCTGTAACTGCTATTTGAGGCAGGAGAATTTGTTTCTACTGTTGGCCTGTCCTTCCCCCTTCTCCGGCCCACTTAATGCTTTTGATAGGATCCAATCCGAAACACACTAAAGTCAGTGGGAAAGTTGCCACCTATTTCAATGGGTTTCAGATCAGGCTGTGATTTCCCATTTTCTACATCCATAACTGTAAGCTCTTTGAGGACAGAGAGCATGTATGCTATCAGTATGTATGGTGTCTAGCCCAGCAGTGATTGCTAAGCCCTTCTGGCATTTCTATAACAAGATAACTTCTAGGACACTGATCCATGATATTTCCTCCATTTCTATAAGGCACTAATTACAAATCTTCTCTTGCATTACCGAATTAGGATGCTAATTCAGGAATGCATTCCTCCCCTGCTCAGAAGCATGGTTTGCCGTGGTTTGACAATTATCTTACAATCATATATCTTAAAGCATTAAAAACACTGACAATGGGCTGTCTTGGTTTCTCCACAATAACTTTACATTAGCTTTGAGATTTTTTTTGTGCTACATGAACTGTCTTCCTTCTTCCTCTTAAAAATGAGACAGGAAAATAGGACAAATTCAGTTCCCAAGGCCATCTAAGGATCCCAGACACTGTTGCACTGCTGTTTCTTGGTTTGTGATAGGAGGAAACAGAATATCCAACTATGGGAGGAGTGGAGGAAAATATTACCTTAGTCACATGCAGTGGCTTGAGTTGTTACTTTCTGGGCTACTGCTCTGTTTCTTTTTAGAGAATGTGGACCAAATTTGTGACTAAGTGCAAAAAGAGAGGGAGAGTAGGGAAGAGACAGCATAATTCTTTTAAAACATTTAAGGCATTTTTTCCTTCCAATGAAGCAGAAGGTGCTAGACTGAGCACCTGAACATCCTTTGACAAAGTTACAGAGAGACTGCATCATAGTCTAGGCTAGGGCAATATTTTGGAGTGCAGCTTCAATAGAGCTCAACTCTGAGCATGGTCAGCTTCCAACTTGTCTCATGCTGCCTCTGCTGTAGCCACAGTCACTGATCTCCTCACTTTGCCTCCCATCCCCCACAATGCTGCTACCACTTCTTCTCCCCATGCGGTTGCTGCCTGGGTGAAGTTCCCTGTTGTCAGATGCTGCAGAACCTCTCCTGTCTTGCTCTGTGGGCCAGATAAAATGACTGTAGATTGCTGATCCCCGGCTTATCCACAACTGAACTGGCTTTTAACTAGTTAGCTCAGGTACAGGTAACAGTGGTCAAGGGCAGAAGTGCAAGAAGTGATTTAAACTAAATCAGTTTATTCTGATACTACATTCATCCAGGTTTATCTTAAACTGGTTTCAGCCATTTTGAAAGCAGTTTATGCACACTGAACTTCTGTTGTATTACAGATTTAAACCAGTTTCTGATCACTTATACCAGTTTGTGTGTCATTTCTGTCCCTAGCCAGTGTGGCTGGGACAGCATGGAGTTAAGGTAGGCTATCTGGCTAATCATAAGCTCCATGCTGCTGCAGTTACCTAGCTAACAATACGCAGGCTTGCTAGTTTAAAGTTGCATCATGTATGCCCACATCATTTGTAGTCATGCTTTTGACAAGCAGTGTTACTTGCTTTTGCCTCAGTTGCAAAAAAACCCAATGATTGCTTCCCTGAAATGTCTCTAATAAACTTCTAAAAATCACCTTTTTTGGACTGATATTTACATTTGAAGATTTTTCAGCCAAAATTGTACTTCTGAAAGAACATTCAAGAATCTGAAAGAAAATATTGAGAAATAAAATGGTTGAGCTATTCCGTTCCCACTTTTATATCTGGAGTAGTGTATGGCAGGGGTTCTCAAACTGGGTTGCAATCCCCCAGGGGGTTGCAAGTAATTAAAAGGGGGCTGCAAACTTCCCAGGGGGTATGTGCATCAGTGTGGGGAAGCAGTGAACAGTGGTAGCATGGAGTGGTGGATGGCGGTGGCAGCAGCGGCTGCATGCAAGTTCCCTGTCCCCTGCCGCTGCCATCCAGCACTCCGGGGCTCGTTATCACAAAGTTTGAGAACCCCTGGTGTATGGGATTGATCCCCTGCACACTGAGGGTAATTCCTAATAACTTCAGTTGGCCTCTGATTAGGCCAAATATTCTAATATTATAAAAACCTAAGGCTGTCTGTTTGTCCATAATGCTTTATTTGCACTCTGACTGGCTATTTCCATCAGCCAATCAGAATGCTCCAAGCATGGGGGAGCACCACCATGATTCCAAAGCTGCACCAAGGACTGGACAGAGGGTGGGGGAGCTGAGGCCAGCAGCGCTTCCATCCCACCCCCTGCAAGAGGCAGAACAGTGGCAGCATGGGGTGTTAGGTGGCAGCACTCTATCCCAGCGCCTTCCCCTCCAGTTAATATATAAAAGCCATAATTGTAGCCCAGATAATTGTTACAGATGAGATGGAAAATGGAGCTGATTGGTTAAAGAAGTTGATCCCAAGCAAGTTACAGAGGATGCACCCACAAATTGAAAGCAGAGCACTGATGAACACACATCCTGGTGTATTTGTCACAGCTTCATATAGCAATGTAAATTATGCTGTGATTAGAAACATGCAGACTTGCAGAGCTTACCCAGCATACCTGGCTTATTTTCAGGCAGTGAGCAGGTGCAACTGTTTTGAACTCTTTAGGATGGATATGGAAAGACATAACTTAAACCAGTGTGCTTTAAGTCAGTAGGGTTTTGTTGCACTTTTTTGATATTTTAGTGTAAGGCGATGATGAGCTGGCTGGGTCAATTACGCATATTGGTTACGAAGAAAAATACTTACTCTGCCGTTGATTTAAGCAGGGTGAAGTTTATTACAAGAAGCGAATACAGGAATGCTGAGTCACACAAACTACGTTACAGGCGAGGCGCCGAAGACGCTCAAAGGCCTTTGGGTTGAGACGAGGAAGTGACTGGCTTGTCACTCGGGAAGTCTCTCTCTGACCCGTTTCTCAGTGTGTTACTTATATGTATATTGGAGGTACACGTAAGCGCATGGTGTCATACTGTGGCAACTTTTAGCCTATTGTGGCTTGCTAAGTTCTGCGGCATTTTTTTGTCCAATTGCAACTTGCACAGCACTGCGGCATTCCTTGTCCAATTGAGGAACCGCGGCTTACTTCTCCTTTTTGTGGCTGTATGTTCCCTTAGTGGCTGGAGCGTTGCTAAGGCTTTGTTAGTTAGCAATGCCTCGAGCTGCCCTTTTTTGAAAACATGTCTGGGACTGTGTCATGAGCATGTGTACATTTGTATCTGACAGGTTTACTCCCCATAATCTTGGCTTTTGATAGGGTGAGGTTACTGTGGTGAAGGGGTTGGTCCCATGCCTTGTGGCAATATCTTGTAATTCAAAATGTTAATAGTTTATATTAGTTATTCCAACTTCTGCAAACCTTTTGCAGTTAGTTAAGGAAAACTCCTATGTAAAAATCATGTTACATTCTTTTTTCTGCTTTGCATTGGTGTTAGCAGCTCAGGGAAATTTTGCAACTATATGGATTATACCATGCAAATGTAGTCATTCTCCTGTGACTTGTTCAAATAAAGTTACCAGTTTGAATCGATCTAGCCTTCCATATACAGGCAGTCCTTGGACTTATGACACAAATGGTTCCTGAAAAACACATCTTAAGTTGTAACGTTGTAACTTATAACATTGTTTCTTATGAGAAAATTGGTTCCAAATGGGGGATTGGCTAAGGCCCAATACCCTGTTTTCACCAAAAATACCTTAGAATTTTGTACTTGATCAATTATAGATGAGTAATATAGCCACATTAATGTATTTATATTGTCAATAGCAATCATATTGATTTGGAAGGACTTCTTTGAGGTGATTTTTCTGGACTTTTTGAAGGGTTCTTGGCTGGAGTCTTGTTAGGAGTCTTGGCTGCAGGTTTTTCTGGAGTCTTGTCTGCTTTCTTAAAGCAGTGTCTGAGGAAGTTTGGACAGATGTTGTCCAGGGAGATGAGTGATGTAGAGAACTTGGTCGCTGGTGTGGTGTCGCATTGGATCAAGCGTTGTAAGTTGAAACTGACATCATAAAGTTGAAACAGGGTGTCAATTTATAAACGGTGTAAATGCGAAACGTTGTGACTTGAAACGTAAGTCAAGGACTGCCTGTATACAGTTTTCAGTAATTTCAAGCCACGTCAGTTTATAAAGTTATTGAAGGAAGCCCCACTTATTAAAATGAGCATTGAAGTGAGGCAGCCTTAGAACTGGCTTTTGAAAAAGGAGGCTAATGTCAAGCAAACTGCACCATGGTTTGCGGAGGGAACACCATGAAGATACAGATACTATTGTGCTTGTGGCAACTTAGGGTTTAACATCTGAACTGTTGCGGTGCTATAGGTAACTATCATTACAAAGGGAATCTCTTTGCTTTGTATCTGTACCGTAGACTGTGTCCGGAGAAACTCAGCACCTGTAACAAGATGCAGAAGTCTTGTATTTGCATTAGTTCAGACACAGGATTTCTTTAATCAAATCGCTGGTATCTGGTAATGACTGGGGACTCAGAAACGTATTCAACTTTCAGTTGAGAGGTAGGCAAAAGCACTCTATTAAATGAGCTCTTTCTCCTCCTGCTGGTCAGAGCCAAGAACTGTTGTTTATCATTACAAAAACAACCCCTTTTCTTCTTGCTTTGTTATTGTATAGAGTAGCTTGTGCCATTTAGAGTCAGTAGCTCACAGATTATTTTTTTCATAGTTAATATTTGGAACAAACAAGAAACCGGGAGGCTCTAAAGACTGGGAAAAATGCACTATCTAACCTGCTTTGAGAAAACTGCTTTTTAAATGAAATCATTGATCTTTGTAGGTGCAGTATAGACCTCATCACAATAGTATCCGAGTGCCAGGGGAGGAATACAATGTAAAATCATTGCACTCTAAGCCACATGCTTATGTGAAATATTAGAGTGGTGACATACACTTTATCCTAATGGTTGCAACTGTAGAATTGTTCAATATAGCTTAGTGCTTTGGGGTGGTGGTGGGGGATTTCAGGTAAAATAAGCAAATGGACTGTTTGTATATTTAAGCCCATTTGCAATGTTTAACAAAAAACTAGGAAAAGAGATTTGCATCATGGAGTAAACTGCATGTGGGAGAGTGTTAGACAAGTTTGGGGCTCCTAGGGCAGATATAGAAAGTAGAGCAATGAAGAGGCATGAGCTATGAGTGAATACACCTGCCAACAGATTAGTTATCTTCCAATTTTATTTGTTTTACTTGTGGTAAGCAGATGCTCAACATAAGTTCATTCTTATTTGTTAGGAGGTTGCTGAATGTTAGTGCACTTCATGCCTTGTAGGTCAATTTCCAATTTATTAAGTCATCCCAGTGACATGAAGTCTGGATATTTTCTTAGTGCAGCATCTTTATTAACTTTATATATTCTAGTCCATGAACACAGGTGGTCACAAACAGCATGAAGATAATCTCCTCTTTCAGAAGTCTCCAGGAAACAGCTGTGCATTACATATTTGGTCCATATATGCAGGATTAAAGCTAATGCTCTCTGGTTTGCAATTATTACCAAAAACAGAAACATCCTTACAAAAGTAATAGCACCTCACTTCTTTGAAGACCATACAGTGCTAATATGCTGCATAAAGATTGTCAGACTGTGTGTAACAGTGCCATCTAATGATTTCCATAACAGTGGTTCCTTTTAAATTTAAAATAGTTAGTATCAAATTTTCAATTAGCTTCTTTAAAGACATTTGTAAAATTTGCAAGCATGTTAGCTTTGCTAGCCCAAAATTCTCTGTACATGCACACACTGCAGGTCTGATATGAGCTAGTCAGCATATGCCTGCAGTTGTTAAATATTCAACAGCAAGTATTTAATTTATTTAATAGTTTTATACACTGAATAGATTCATTTGCATGTGTTACAGTACAATTAAGGATGTCTTAAGAGCCACATATTCAAATCAGGGCCAGCAAACAGGCTGAGAAAAATTAAGATTCATGAAGCATGATTGCAAAAGATGTCTTGCAAATGACTGATTCTATAAGCACAACTAGTACTTTCATGTTGTGCCATTTTACCTTCCTGTGAAATAGTGGATTTTACTCTAATTACCCTTAACCTCCTTTTTCTCAACTTACTTTCTTTTGTTGCTTCTTCTCTCAAAATTCTCACACATTCATCCAACATGACTTGGTCTCAAATCATTCCTCGTATGCCACAAAAATGCATCTAGATTGTGAAGATTTTAGGTTTTTACTAGTGTGATATACATTTAAATTTGAAGTACTAACCCACTGTAGACTTCTCCACATACCAGTGATGTTTCACACATCCCCAGATTACTTGTTTGCAGTCTGAGATGCTCCTAGTGACTGAGGATTTCAAGATGACATTGCTTTAGTTGCTGGAGACTGCTCTGAGCTGCAGGCACTGATTTGCAGTTCATGTGGCCACCGATAGAGGCTGATTGAGCTCCTGACACCTGCTAGCTTAAATCAGCTTTCTCACTTGTGTGTACCTGTGCTCAGTCAGGGAGATGGCTGGAGGTTAGAAGACAAGGCAGTTCCTTTTCTTGCCTCTTCAGTGCCATTGGGAAGTGAGAAAGAAGTTGAGATCATGTGTTCAACTGCTTATCCTTACTCCTATAGCCCAGCTGCACTCTCTTCCCCATTTTCACTGGTCCCACTGACAGTGGCCAGACAGGAGCAAGCATTCAAGAAATAAAGCTGGAGAAAAGCCTTGGATACAACAGGAAGAGAGCTGATGGACATAAGTGGATGCTGGGAAAACATTCCTCCCAGCAGAAATAGAAGGGAGCCCAGCCTCCGTGTATGTATTTGTGGTCATTGGTTTTATTTCCTAGAATGATCTAATACAAAAAAGGGGTCATCCCCAAACAGAAATCAAAACCAGGCAAGCAGCAAACCAAACCAAAATGAGAGAAAAACATTCTCAGGATTCTTTTCTGCATGTAGCTGCTTATTTTTACACTTGCAAAGTTGGCAATACAAATATTACCATAACAGGGCCCTGAGCCTTTTAGATGATCACTATGAGTAAATCAGTACCCAGATTCCCTATGGCATCCTATGGTTTACACCCATTCTTCCTAAGGTTGGTTATATCTTCATCACCTGTCTTGATTCAGCTATGCAGGATGGGGCTGTAGGGAATAGAGAGAGCTTTGCACAAATACTTGGAAGCAATGGGATTAAATGAAAGAAATAGAAATAAGTGTTTTGCTATGTGCTTAGTCTCTCATGAAATAAATTCATTCTGTAGCATATCTAATCCTCTGCCTTGTAACTCTTCACACAATAACAACTCAAGTAGTTTAGAAGCTCTTTAGGTACTCTCACAGCAAGTTCACCATTCATTGAAGTCATGCCATCAGTTAATAAGGCCACATCTCATCAGTCCTTAGATGGGAATTCAGTAGTGACTGAAGCACAGCAAATTCAAGAATTCATGCAATAGCAGCTGCTGGTAATTTCAGGTTGCTAGAAAATCCTTATCTCTTCACTGCTTTTAGGTGACATTTTACAATAGGAAAGTCCCAGGGAAAAGACAACATTAAAGAATCACATAAAGAATTGCTTTCTTTTAATGCTAATCAAAGAATACTACCAGAATAAGGAAAACAGCTGCTCTGTTTGTCTGTCTGTCTGTGTAGCTCTCTCTGTGCCTTTTTCATGTTTTGCTTCCTGATAAGAGTTTTCAGGAAACAGAAATCTCATATGTACCATAAGGTGTTCAGGTGCAAAACAAAGAGTTACGGTTCTGTAACACACATGCTTTATCCTGTAGCAATTGGTATTTTTAGTCCCAAGAAAGGGAGAAAAAGTAAAGGAACTCAGAAGTTCAGTAAGAGACTATGATATTACTCAAATGTATTTAGTAGCTGTTGAAGAAACTGTTCAGAAAGGAAGTTTTACTGGAGATGGACTGTTGCAGGTCCCACGTATTCACCACACATGAGCTGATCCTGATAGACCTATATAGAGCACTAGATGTATTGCTTAATAATAGCTTTTGTTTAAATAATAAATAATTTTGTGTAATGAATTAATAATATTCCAAATTCTATTTTTGATGGTTTCTATGTGTACTAAGAAACTATATAGGACTTTCTCTTTGAAGCTGACTGGGGACTGGCAACTCCTACCCAGTAAGAGCAGGGTACCAAAAGCAACACTAGAAGATACACAAACTCACTTCTTCATGCCCCTCTCCTTTCTCTGGATGCATTCCTTCAGTTTCAAGTTTTACAGTTTTAGGAGTCAGTGGCCAAGTCTACATGAGACGCTGAATGCTCAGTAGCTCATTACTACTGCATAGTAGCATTGCATGGCATGAAGTGTGAGGCAACGCTGCTGTGTAGTAGTAACAAGTTACTGCACAGTCAGCATTACTTAAAGCTCTTTGGAGAGACTACTATACAGTAACTTCTGTTACTGTGCAGTAATTTAGTACTTGTATATATAAGCACTAAATAATTGTTCAGTAACAACATGTAGACGTGGCACCTGATTTTATTTTGGATTCTTTAAGTCAGAGATATTTTACGCCAAATTGTTTTAAAGTGTTTTATAGGGTTAATTATATACCCAATAGGAAATACATTTGTAGTCAAGGAAATAGGTCATGAGACCTATCTGATTTCTTTTTAACAACACATATGGATATCTAAAAAAGACTTGTCATACTATTATGGCCATATAGTCATAGTCTGTCTGTGCTTAGATGTTTTAAAAGAAATTAGGATGAGTCAGTTAAGCAGAAACGTGAGAATCTCACCAATTGCTGAATCTTAATATAATTCTCAAAGCTATAGGTGAATAGATTTTTCTCACTAGAGGAGGCAAATATAACATCTGTGAGAGGCACTTTGAGAGTCACATTAGTTTGACAAGGATACTTGTTATATCCTAGATGCACACATTCCACATACTAGATGTCTCTTCATTGTAAATTAGGAGTTTATTAGTTTTGCATAGTATCGATTTAGATTATATAGTCTGGGGGTGCTCAATCCCCAGCCCCTGGGTCATGATATGCTGAAGAGAGTGTCCTTCAGCTGTGCTACCGTCCTTCATGGTCATCATCACATAGGTCTCTAATTTGTGAAGGGGATAATACAAATATGAATCTATAGTTCCTGGAAAAAGTGGGAGGACCAAGGATGACACATAACTGAATCTGCTATCTTTTTGGTGCCATATAATTTAGGTACTCAGAGGGTGAGTCTACATGTGTTGCTATGCCAACATTGTTACTGCACCATGATTTAGTACTTCCTTTTGGAAGTACTAAATCAAGGTGCAGTAACAGCCCGTACTGAGCCACATGTGTGGTACATGGCTATTTTTAGCAGTTACTTTGCTGTAGCAGTGCACTATATCGGGGGAGCACATTGCTATAGCTAAGTAGCTGCTGGCTGCATGTAGATGCCAGCAGATGCTATATTGCTGTAATGCATTGCTAAATTGATGTACAGTTACGTGTAGATGCGCCCAGACAGTTTGACAGAGATGTAACATCAGAACAAGCAGGATACAGATCTGGGGAAATTTGGGAAGTTTGATAGCTGTCTCTCTCTCTAATCCCCATCTAGGGCTGGGGTGGGGGGGGGTAGGAGTGGGGAGGACCACAAAGGCTTTAAAAGAGTGGCACGTGCATTTTTCATGCTTACCTGCCCAAGAATCTGATTTGTATTGAAGGATGAGCTAAAATTGTAAAACTGTAGTGTCCCATAAGAAGAATTAGAAAGAAAGGCCCCTCAGCTCCTACTTTTCCTCCTTCAATTATAGAGTGTTGTTAAGTCATGCAAATAAAGAGTGAATCATGTCATTTTGGCTTTCATGGCAGGCCTTCAAGCAATGACAGTGTTCCTGTCTGCACACAGTTTTAGAGCAAGTACCCAAGGCACCTTCTCTTTGACCTCCCTAGTACAGTTCTCTGAACACCCATTCTCTGTTGTTGACCCCTACTCAATATAACTTCAACAGGTTCCTGTTTCATGACTTTCCCTCTCCTTACTGCCTCAAGCCATCCCCAGCCTCGATTGATCTTTGACCCCTTCTTCCTTCCTCTCTCCTCCTGCCCTGAGCCCTCTCCACTGTTTGGCAGATACCTGTTTGTTTACATCTGTAGTGTAACTAGAGGGAGGTGAGTGGGGCACCAGTGCCAGCTGCTGACTTAGAGGAGGTGCCATTCATGTGCCTTGCCCCTACTAGTCTTTGCTGTGTCAGGGAGGCCAGGCTGGGCAGCCTTTCACCACTCTCCTGGAGGATCTGGCTTGGAGTAGATCAGTAGAGGCGGGCTTTAAACTAGCTGAGGCGGGCTTTAAACTAGCTTCGCCGGGGGATGGGCCAGCTGAAAGAGGAGAGGATGCTCGGCCGCTAAGTCAGGTAAGTCGGGCGGGTAAAGGTGG
>JAGPOW010000261.1:77034932-77060846 GCA_030014935.1 Caiman crocodilus | reverse complement strand
CCTTCTTCATCCTCCCTATATATTTGAAAAAGGACTTTTTATTATCTTTGATCTTGGACACTAGTCCTAGCTCTATGTCTGCCTTAGCTTTCCTAACAGACCCCCTACAGGCCCAAGCAGTGGCGGTATACTCTTCTTTGGAGATAGCCCCCGCTTTCCACCGGATGTACGCCGCCTTTTTGGCAACCAGGCATTCCCGGATGTCCTTGGTGAGCCAGGGAGACTCTTGGGCACTCTTGCCCCCCTTGCTTCTTGTTGGGATTGTCACCCCTTGGGCCCTGAGTATCATCTCCTTAACGAACGACCATTCATCTTGGGCTTTTATGTCATTGGACTCAAGATTTTACTTTTGGTTTTTTAATTGCTCTTGGGAAAAGGCTACAGAGGGTACTTTGGAGAGGTATTCTTCCCTTCTATGGGATAATATAGATTGCATTTTCACCTTCATGCCAAGCATAAGAGTGACCTGATCTTAGAATCACAGTACAATGTAGCTGAAGCACATCTCAGGAGTCATCTAGTCCAATTCTCTGCTTAAGGCAGGATCATCCAGCCCAGCTAAGTATTTATCTGACCTGCTCTTTAAATTTTCCCATGATAGAGATTCCACAACCACTCCAGGTAATCTGTCCCATTGATTAGCTACCCCATAGTTAGAAACTTCTTTCCAATATCCAACCTAAATTTTCCTTGTTGCAGTTTAAGATCATTTTTTTCTCTGGACAAATACTCTAGCATCATCCTCTTTATTAGCAAATCCACCCACAGTCTTCTTTTCAATACAGTAAATAATCCCAGTTCTTCCAGTGTTTCCTTGGAAGTTATTTTTCCTAGACATCTAATAATTTTTTTTGCTTTCTGCTGGACTCTTTCCAATTTATCTACATCTTTCTTGAAGTGTGGCACCCAAAATTGGGCACAGTACTGTAAAATCATGTGGCACGCTTATCTATAAAGAAATCTTAAACTTTATTTAAGTTCCATTGTGGGTTGGACTAGATGACCTCTGGAGGTCCCTTCTAGCCCTACTTCTCTATGATAAAGCAGCTAGGTCTGCAATTTGGTCTTTAATTCCCAGATCCTCTTGTTTCTCTTTTTAAAGTTGAGCACTATATTTGCTCTTTTCAAGTAATCTGCAACCTCACCTGATCACCATGAGTTCTAGTTACTTCAGGTTATTACTTAAATACTCTGGGCATCTTTACATGTGCTCTGGGGGTGGGGTGAGGAGTGCTTTACTTAGAGTGGCTCTTGGGAACCAGTCTAATTAAAACGCCTGCAGCATCTCATGTATTCAGCATCCTGTGCTTCAAAATGGTGCCTGGGGGTGCTTTAACTAAAGCTCATTCATCAGACTTTAGTTAAAACACCCCCACTGCAATTCTGAAGTATGAAGACACTAAATATATGAGACGCCTAGGCTCCTGGAGCATGCTAATTAATAGTCTGCTCCAACATGATGTAATTACACATGACTACAAGCACCCTCTAGGATCATGTGTCTTCGACGATCATGACATCAGGACACAAACTAAACTTCTCAAATACTAGGCTGCTGTCATCCCTACCCTGTTGTATGTGAGTGAAACTTGGATGACATATCAGAAACACCTGAAAGCCTTGGAATGTTACCATTAGTGATGTCTTTGGAAAATCTTCCATAACAACTGGAAGGATAGAAGAACGAATGCCAGTGTTGACTCAAACACCAGCATCAAAGCCATGTTTATATAGTATAAGCTCCATTGGACAAGACATATCGTAAGGATAACTATCTCCCAGAACAAGTCCTATATTCCCAACTCACTGATGGTCACTGTTATAGAGGTAGGCGAAAGAAGATATTCAAGGACACTGCGATGTCCAGTGTGAAGAAATGTGATTTTAACATGAATACTGGGGAATCTTGAGCACTGAATTGTACCCAGAGGTGCTATGATGTATAGCAAAACTTTGATCATTTTGAGCAAACTCTTCTTACAGAGATGATAGAGGCAAAGGGAAAGAACTGTGACCCAGCATCACCAGGATCTACTCCTTCCTCCCATAACTATTTGCCATGTTGGCCTCTTCAGTCATCTCTAGACTCACTGATGACTTCCCTATTTACTGGAAGACTACTATTTTCATGTCAGGAGACTGCCCCCTCTGATGACTCCAGGAAAAATCTCTTTTGGCTTAACTTAAAAACTTAAAAACTTCCAGCTTGTCCATGTACACTTTAACCTATTCTTTCCATACTCCAGGGTAATTATCTCCTCCTTTATCATTGTTGCTAACTGTATACATTGTTTGATAAACAGTCTTATGTTATCTTTTAGCCAAATGACTCTAGTGGGAATAGGAAGAGCACTATAAAGATTGCTTGATGGAGGCATCAGAGATGGGATAAATTTGATCTCAGTTTTATCTCCTAGGAATGAAAGTATTTAATGAATTACATTTTCCAGTTAATATTTTAATCCCTAATTTGTTAAATTAGCATCAATAAAAATGAATTTAACTAATGAAAAATGGTTCATTGTTTTAGACTAAGGAATAGAAAGATACTCTAAGCTTTTGGCTGATTGAACTCTCTGAAAGAATTCTCCATACATTTCCACATATTAGTCTGTAAGGGAGGCTTTGGAAAAAAGAAAAGAAAAGAAAACAAAACATGTCCCCAAAACCATAAGAGAAGCAATGATAGTTTAACATTAGCTAATATGTTCAGAATATTCTCAAGTCCAGTTTTCACCTGCTTGCTATTGCTGTTTATACTGGATCGTCTCTTAACTCAGAATGCACAACAATTTTCTAACCAGTGGGTGTGTTTACATGAGATGTTTACTGTGCAGTAGACTATTAGGCTGGAGTAAAGTAATTTACTCTGCAGCAGGATAGTACTTGTAAATATAAGTACCATCCTACTGCAGAGTAAACAACTCCACAGCAGCACACATGTAGATGCTGATCCAGGGCTTCGCTGTGGGGGCTGCCTGCTGGCTAGCTCCATGCTGAAGCACCCTTGTGCCCCAGCCAGCTGCTCCACAGCATGTTGAGCTGGGGAGAGCAGCCCCAGGCTAGAAGGTTGACACCCTGAGGCTGCCAGCTGGGGCAGCTCTGACCTCGCTCAATGTGCTGCAGACCTAGGTGCATATTCAAACAATAATAAAGTAGAGCATCTTGCTCTGGAGTTTTTTTGCTTCCCATTAATTGCATATGTAGACATGTCCAGTATTTAGTAAACAGTGCCTAAGAACATAAGAAGTGTCATACTAGATCAGATCAGTGGTCCATATAGCCCAGTACTCTGTCTCTAACAGTGATAGAAATAGATACTATAATGGGAGATCATTGAACTGGATGTCTCTAGAGTGATCTGTCCTCTCTTCAATTTCCTCCCTGGCACCCACTATTATTGTTTTAGAGATGCCAAAGTGAACATCTCCAACCATTCTATAGCCATGAACAGATCTATCATCCATGAATTTATCCAGTCCACTTTTCAATCTGGCTATGCTGTCTACTAGGCCTGTGCGAATACAGAAGTATTCAATTTGGATTTGGATTCAGCCAATTCAGACGTCAGTGATTTGGATCACTGTCCCAAATCAATTCAGCTGAATTGGCTTCAGAAGATTCAGCGCTGATTCAGAGATTTGGCCATAGACTATAATGGGGAATCAGTGAAATACCTATAACTTTGTTATTTTTTGGCAGATTTGGATGACAACAGCAGGGATGGTAGCCCCTTCTGAGGGCATGAAGCCTGCCAAGTTTCAAGGAGATAGGTGGAGGGATTTCTGGGAAACTGTACCTCAAACAGCTGAAAGCAAAACTTGTGCCACTTGCGTGCATTAAGGCACATTTGGATGAAAACAGCAAGGATGGTAGCCTGCGACAGGGGGCCTTCCTGGTGCTGATCTCTGCCCTCCCATCTGTTTCTGTGCCAGCTGCCCACCCCTCTTTTGATCAGGCAGAAACACCTCACAAAAGGGACAGAAAGGTTGCAGACTGGGGCTTATGTGCTGTTTCTACATCCCTCCTCCAGAGCACTGTGGTTGGAAGGGGACTCAAGGAAAGGTCGCAGTCACTGGCCAGCTACAGAAGTCAGTCTTTCCCCCACTGCTCCCCCTCCCTCTTCTCAGTATCTGTTCCCCTGAAAAACTTTCTTCCAAATCTCCAAATTGTTTCCAAATCAATTCAGAGTTTTTCCCCTCTTGATTCTATTCAGAGTCAGTGATTTGGCCTTCAAATCAGGCCAAATCTTCTCTGAATTGAATTGCAGACTGAAGCTTCACATGCCTCTACAGTCTACTTCCACCACCTCCTATAGCAATGAATTAAAGTTAACTACATGCTGTGTAAAAAAGTACTTTGTCTTGTTAGTTTTAAACCTGTGACCTACAAATTTCAGCAGGTTCAATACTCTGAGACTTGGTGAGCACTAGTTCCCTGTTCACTTGGTTCATACCCTTCATGATTTTATAGCCTTCTACCATCGTCCCTCAGCCTTCTGCTTTCCAAAATGAAGAATCCTAGCATTTTCAGTCTCTCCTGGTATGCAAACTACTCCAGCCCCCTGCTCATTTTGGTTGTTGTTCTCTACCTTTTCTAATTCTACTACATCCTTTTGAGATGTGGAGAACAGAATTGCACCCAGTATTCAAGATGTGGGCACACCATTAATTTGTACAGTGGCATGATTATGTTCTCTATTTTGCTTTTAGTTCTGTTCTTAATGATGCCCAACATTTTATTGTTTTTTTTGGTTGTTGCTGCACATTGAGCTGACATTTTAGAGAATTACCTACAATGTCTCCAAGATTTCTTTCTTGAGTTGTAGTAGGTAGTTAGAACCCAGCACTGTATAGCTGAGGCTATTTTTCACCAGGTGCATTGTCTTGCTCTTGTCAACACTGGATTTCATCTGCCATTTTGTGCCCACTCGCTAAACCTGGTGAGATCTTTCTGCAGCTCCTTTTGATCAACTTGGGATCTGACTACCTTGAATAATATGGTATCATCTGCAAACTTGGAGATTTTACTTGGAGTTTCGGGAATAATTAAACATAATCCAGGAGAACAAACCTCATATTACTAAAATACCTTGATGAAAATATAAGTGATTTATAGTGTGATGTCTAGATTATTTTCTTATTACAGAACCACATCTCTTGTCCTGACCTCCCTGATTTTGCCTACTGATGCTGCTTTTTTTTTTTATTATGTTCTGATTTTCATTTAACTTACTTTATAATTGTCAGTGACTCTTGTTTCCCATGTGGCCTCAAAATAACCACAGGAATGGATCACAAAAAATTTCTTATTACTATGGACTATACATAGTAAAGGTTTATGCTGAAATCCATAACAAATGCTTTGTCCTCTTATAAAGCCATCTGTAATGATTTGGAATGCAATTCTTAGCTTCAGGAGAAACCACTAAACTTGTATCCAATAAATATTTGTTTATTTTTTTTGTCTGGGGCTAGAAATGTAAGATAAATTCCTAATGTATTGGCTTTTCCTTCTGGCAAGTCTTGTACCCCTAATATAGTATCAGAACTGACACTAGAACCCTTCCTTTTTGGTGGTTTATTATTTGCCAAAAAACAGTAACTGTTGTCAAAATATGGCTACACCTGTAAATGACACAAAAGTGAAACACACCTGCCTGCAGCAATGCATTCTCCCTCATCTATGAATGTAGCTAACAATGATGATCCAAGTTGATAAGAACAACATAATTATTTTAATTGAAGTTGAAAAATATATTATAACAGTGAATATATTCTGACTCAAATCAAAATGAGTTTCATTAACTCATGCAGGAAAGAAATTTCAATTCCTTAAGAATAAATCAAAATACTTTTGCCACACTGTGGTCACATACTCAAACTGGGGTATTTCCATGCATTTTATTCTTACTGAAATACTTATTCCTGGTATAGAATAGTTTTAGAAGCGTGTAGGTGAAGGTACAATAAAAATACCACAAACATAAGCTAACAGAATATTTTGGTATCATTCTTTTTAGATTTGTAAAGCACTAGAGCAATGAAATGATAAAGTGTATACTGTAAAACTCTTGTTAACTGACTAAAATGCTCATTTTAAAGGAGCTGCTTCCAGGAAGTTCTCTTCATCAAGACTTACATTTAGTGGGTGAATTCTGCAATCAACATCATCTGCTTTTAAAAACATTCAAGGATGGACATTACACAGCTTCTCTAGGTAGCCTGCTCCAATGCTTAACCACTCTCATAGTGAGAAAATTCTTCTCAATATTTAAACCAAGTTTCCTGTTCTGCAATTTAAGATCATTGTTCCTTCCCCGGTGCCCAACAACCACAGAAAATGTTTTTTTCTATCCTCCTTCCCCTTCAGGTATTTGAAGACTTATCAAATCCTCCTCAGGCTTCTCTTCACTAAACTAAATAATTTCCTTCCATATGGAAAACACAAGTCAACAGAAAATCAAAAGATGAATTCAACATTAAAAGAAAAAAAGACAAACTGGTTGGCTGGTTGGTGGGGTATATTTTTGGCATCTTTTGTTTATGGTTGGCATCTGAACAAAGCACGCGATCCTGCTTTTCCCCTTTTGTAGGTTTTGATCCTTTCCCTACCAGAGGGAATTACAATTTCCCATTGTAATTTGATGTTTTAAATTATGATACAAACACATAGACTTACAAAACCTAATGTAGCTCAGATTCAATATTTGCCATGAGTCATAGATTATCTACCACAAAGAACAAAAAAACCCCCCACTGGAAATCAAACCATCCTCAGATACAGTAGTTTTTTATAATAATAATAAGAAACACCATAATGTCATGTTTATAACTTTAATTAATAGAATAGAATAGAAAATTCACATCTGACAGGAGAATTTAACAGGAGCTGATAAGAAATACAAAGCAACCTGTATCTATTTCACAGACTCTACTAATGGTACTGAATAAAACGAATTCAATTAGTCTTACCTTAACTATTCCATGTGATTCAAGAATCAGTATGAACTTACATTAGGAAGCTTATTCTCTTGATGCTAGCAAACTGAGGTCGCTCGCAGAGGCAATTAGTATTTATGTTTTAGTAGCCTTATGACCTGTAGCCTTATGAACAAGTATTGCCATCTGTCTAAAAAATTAGAGATAGTCTGTTGTCACAGGGCACTCTAGATGCCCAGCTCCTCTAAGAATGGGAACTGCTAGGGGAAGAGCCCTAGCATTGAATAGGGAACCCCAGCTGGGGGGTTACCAGAGCAACCAGAGTGAGCCAGCAGCACCTGCCTGTTACAGGTCAGCTGACAGGAAGGGGCAGGGCCTGGCTCACATATAAATCCCAGACCTGAGGCTAGGAAGGCTGTTGCCTTCTGACAGCCAAGGGGGAAGAAGCTCTGTCTGAGTGAGTCTTGACTGCAGGTACAGTCTTTGTTGTAGTTAACAGATTGAATACCCCTGAAGTAGCTTGAATGCTGGTAGCTAGGTGGCTTGAATTTATGTTATAGCCCAGGGGCTTGTGTTTTGTTTGTTGTTCTGATCGGTGGCTTCAGTGAGGCTATAAGGGTATGGAAGAGGCCTCATAGGGGACTCACAGTAGTGTGGGGACCCTAGCCCTGGAGAGAGGGGACACCGATTGAGAAGTCCGAGTGCCAGTGAAGGCGCAGAGTGAGACAGGGCTGCGGAGGGACCAGTAAGGACAAGGGGGCTAAATTACAACAAGGCCTGGACAAACAATGTCAGTATCATTGGTGAGTTGTGGGCTGCGGTGTAGGGAAGGAAACAGAGCTGCAGATAGTGTACCCTGGCATCAAGGCAGTAAATGGGCAGCCTCCTGCTAATTAACATTAATTAATCAATTAACAACAAGGTGTGGCAGGAGAGAAGGCAGGCAGTTGGCCCAGAAACACGTGGGCGGGCCACGGTTAGATTGGCCTTGAGCAGGCATCTGTTACATCTGTATGTGTATACAAAAAGGAGGTAAGGGACAAAAACACTTATCTATAAAGTCTGTAAAAAAAAAAAAAATGGAGATATCCTTAAAAAAAAATAACCAACATAAAACTAAGTAACCAGGAGCTTGATTGAAGATCCCTGGTCAGAAAGAAGCTGGTGGCAAAGCACTGAAGGACAGACAGAGCAGAGAAGCACCACCTGGTGTGTAAGAAGGAGCACAGCACACTGCAGGAAGTATTCTCTAAGGGCTTTGTAGCCGGCAGTAGCCTATGAACCTCTGTAACCCCCTTTCCTTCCACCCATGTGTTGCTGCTGCATCCCATATCCTGCCTGTAATACTACTAGGTGACAGTAGTCCTTCTTTGGGGCATGTGCTGAGACAAAAGCATTGCTGCAGTCAAGCATGTTTGGTAGCCCAAGATTTATTTTCTTTACTGATAATCTGCAAACTTTTTACTGACAACCATACTTTTTATACTGTGGTTTGTGTTAAGCCCCTAAATGTGAACCTTTTAAATATATTTTGACCTAAACCAATAATAATTCAGTTCCACAATACTGGACTCCTGTGGGCAGCCCTTCCCTTTGTAAGGTCATCTGCTTGCCTTTTCTGGAAGTCACAGCCATCACCACAGGACAATCCTCATTATCTTCTTTCTTTCCTTCCTTGGAGCACTTCAGGCTGAACACTTTTTTTGTAGGCTTTGTTGTCATGTCTCCTACCTGACCTGCTCTGGAGGGTTGTCTCCCTCCCACTCTTTTGATGTTGAAAGGTGCTATTATGGAAGTGATCAGATGTGGGGGGGCTGATATTTGGGATGGTTTTCAGGAGAGTTACTGGAGATAAGGTGCATGGTGGATACTGCTAAAGGAAGTAGATGGCCATTTGGGGTTGCTGCTTATCTTTCTTCCTCCATTAGTCTGTCCCTTTTCCCATCCCATATCTGTGGTGTAGGTGAGGTGCAGTAAAAAGGTCATAGTCAAAAACAACTGGAAGCATAGACAAGAAAGAAAGGCTAGTGGAACAGTCAGCATGGTTGTGATCAATCAGTGTCTCTAGCCATACTAAGAATCTATAGTCAGCAGTGTTGAGAACATTGATTGTAAAAAAGGTTTGCTGGGTTACAGCAATTTGTGCCCTAGCTGAGATGCTCGGTCTAAGGTTTCCCTAGCAACAGGAATTGGAGTCCAGAGTGATGTCCCATCTTTCCTTCTATTTTCTGTGGTTCAATGAAAGGAAACAAAACCCTCAACTTATTATGGTTAGTCTGAAATGCAGTGGCACATTTGATTTTCCTATCTGTCTATCTGGAGAAATATGTATTTTTATGGACTTTACTTAAGTCTCATCTTGAAGGAAGAAATTATTAAAATGATGCATTTCAGCTAAGTTAACGGTGTGTGCTAGGCTCCATAACTGCTGTATAGGCATTGTTCATAGTTTACAGAAATATCACACATTGGTACTGGCATTTTCTCTGTGTCTTCTTAAACCCATTATAGAAAGGACTACAGTATCTCTTATCTGATAAGGGATGGGACCTGTGAATTATTTGGATAAGAGAACTGCGAAGAAAAGCCAAATTTCCTATGTATTTAATTAAATTCTATTGGCAGCTGCCCAGAGCCTGGACCAGCAGCAGCTAGGCAGCTGCAAACAGCTGCCTGGGGCTCCATAGCCCCAGCACCAGTTCTGTGGCTGCAGCAGCTGTGTGTGCACCTCTGGGCATGTGGCTGGGAACAGGCTTGGGGCAGCACAATCATAGCTTCTCCCCCACTCTCTGCCCAGAGACATGTGTGCAGCTGCCACCACCATGGAGCTGGTGCCAGGGCTGTGGAACCTGGTACAGCTGTTGGTAACCTTCTAGCCACCTGCTACAGCTACCCAGAGCCTGGGCCAGCTATGGAAGGAAGCTGGGAGGCTGCAAACAGATGCACTGGGCTCCGTACTATGGCCCTGTATACTGGGCCCCGGCACTGGCTCTCTAGCGGCAGTAGCTGCACACGTGTCTCTGGGTGGACAGTGGGGGAGGAGCCAGGGTTGAGCTGCCCCAGGCCTCTTCCTGGCCATGTGTCCAGAGGTGCGCGCACAGCTGCCACTGCTATGAAACTGGTGCAGCCACCACCAGTGATGAGGATCAGGCCCCTTGCAGCTCCCTGGCAAGGCAAGGGGCCTGATCCTCATCACTGGTGGTGGCTGCACCAGTATGTCTCCATACTAGAGAAGATTGGTTGGACTAGATGATCTCTTGAGGCTCCATCCAGTCCTAAAAGAGAGCAAAGCATTTTCTATGAGTTGTCCTCAACTCAGGAATTCATCTCTTTCCCTAAGTCCTGCCAAGGTTGTACTATGCAGCTGCTGGCACACAGCAAAAAGCGCTCATAATTTTAGGTCTTTCATTTCATGATGGGTTGATGGATATGAGTTGGTTAGATGTAATTGATTATTTCTTGGGACTCCTAGATAAACTGGTATTTTATTTCTTGATGATTGGTTTCAGCAGGGGATGTGAATCCCAAAATTGTGAGTATTCATCCTTTGTTCTCATATACTACTTCTGTAGAGGCAGCTGAAGCCTGGGATTTAAACACATTCATAAACAGAGAGAGCAGAGGAAAGAGAACATTAGTGTTCCTCTTACTTCAGGTAAAATAAAGTATTTGTCAGAAAACTAATCTCTGCTAATCCATTTAGTAAAAGACAAATAAGCAATCTTACTATTGGCTGATGGTTTGTTTTTAACAATGAGTTTAAAATTTCTGATTTATTTGAGCAAGTAAAGGAAAGTATTTGTGGGTAGAGGGAGCAAGCAAAGAGAAAAGGAGAACTAAATTGTCTTTCTGTGTTGTTTTGTCTTACTAGAGTAGACATGGCACATTTCAAGCTGCTTGGTGGTTGCTTTCAGCAGTGAGAATCCCCTGTGGCATTATGCCTCTAACACTCTCTTTGCCTGCTCAGTCTGAGACCTAATAAGTAAAGACACTGCTACTAACAACACCAAAAAACCCTGAAACAAAATGAGAAAAATCCCTTTCACTTAATATTAAATCTTCAGGATCTCTGCTATACACTCTATTTATTTATTTATTTATGTATGTATGTATGTATGTATTTAACACAGGTACATCTAGCATGAACAAAGCAGGTGGTTCAAAGAAGACCTATAGATTTCTGGGAAGCCTCCTCTATTTAAAGCCCAGGCCTTTATGAATAAAACCTTAGTTTTATAAAGCTACTCAACAAGTAGTTTACAAAGTCTCCAGCTGTCTAGTCTAATCACTTAGGTCCTTTAGGACTTGACCAATATTCCTGGAAAGTTTCCTTCTATCACATCATAGTACTGACCACCTTCCAGGCCTAGGAACTGTTTGCAAATCCAACATTTTCAATTTGAGGTCAGTCCCTCATTGCATACTAACTCCTAAGCAACTCAAGAAGAAACCTGCTCTAATTTCACAGGTGACTTCTACTGGACATTCCTGTTGAAAAATTTAACTGGCTTCAGTAAGTAATTACAACTTGGAAAACAGCCATTTCCTTGTGGATCTACTGATTCCTGGAATCCTGTCTGGGGTTCCTGAGGAAGAATCTAACAATTTGCAGGAATGAACATGTAGCCCAGGTAACTTGGGTATATACTCCCCTTCTCCAACTGAAGGGGATTGTTAGCTGGCAGGTGTGCTGTGGGGAAAACTGCAGACTGCTCAGTTTCCCTCTGTTCCTATTGAACCAGGCCAGGACAGTCAGGGGACTTAACTATATACACATTTATTTACATAAACTTATCACAAGGGAAAGGAACATGGATATAAAGACATGTACTCATAAAAACCAGTAACATGAACAATACCGTCTGGGTAAAAGAAATAAAACCTTTATACTAGTGCTCCAGATACAGATAAGTATCTGATCTAAAACAGATAAACCCCAAAGATAAACTCAATCCCGAGGGGAAATCCCAATGCCCTTGGGCTTTTCCCAAGCCCTACAAAGAAGCTGGTAACTTTAGTAGGGCCCTCCAAGTGGGACCTCCACTTTCAGAAGCCCTTAACTAACTGCGGGGACTCCTCTCCCCTCCCCTGTGGGAATCCTCTTTTCCCTGCAACTCATGACTCCCAGACCTGGAAGGTGGTGCTCGTCCTCTGTGCCAGGCTGCTCTCTTGCCAGCAGTGGGCTTCGGGGGGGGGGCGGTGTCGCTGTCCCCTAGAACAGGGCTCCACTGTGCAGGGCTTCTGGGGCTCTGGCTTGGCCCCGTCTGCTGGCTCAGTAGCCCGATCACTGTTTGGCTCTCCAGACTCAACCTTTTACTATGGGTGAGAGGCCTGGGCTGTCTTGTGCAGCACCAGGCTCGGTCTACTCCCAGACCCTCTGTGCAGCACCTCCTGCACTGAGCTCCCAGCCTCATGCCAGGGGTTGAGGACCTGCACCGCCCAAGCACTCCAAATGTCCTACTCCATGCACCATCCTGTGCACTGTGTCTCTGGCCGCACGCCAGAGGTTGCAGACCTGAGCTGCCTTACGCAGTTTCCAGGGTCTGGATGCCATGTGCTGAGCTGCACACCAAGAGCCTAGCTGCTGGAGCCATCTGCCATTCCCTGCTGATGGAAGTCTTCAGGGGTGCTTCTGGGCTATTGCTTTGCCCTGCTGAGCAGCTCTCCTCAGTCCTTCTAAGCCCCTCTCTTCTGTGTCCTGGATGTGTCTCTCTCATGCTGAGCATGCAGCTCCTTTTGTATGCTCCAGGGCTCCGCCCCTGAAGTCTTCTGGACCTGACAGCGTTGCAGTCTTCAATCAGGTCTAGAGGCTTTGGGGGGGGGGGGAAGGGGCGGGACTTCTCGCCCCTTCCCCATAGGAAAGGGGCATGACTTAACTCCTCTTGCTGCTTCCTGATTGGTGGATGAGCTCCACCAATCAAAACAGCAAGATTTCAGCCTGGGACTCAACCCAAGCTCCAAAGGGCAAGCCTGCTTCAAACAAATAGAGGTTGACTGAAGGATTTTAATGAACTCTGTTGGCTTTGCTTCCAGAGCATCCCCTGGGTCTCATCACCATTATGTCTCCCAATGCTGGTTCCTGGACAGTCCAGCCCTCCTCTTACAGGGCATTGCCTGCTGAGTTGGCTGACTAATGTGATTGTGGCAGAGAAGCACTGCTGCTGAAGGTTGCAGAACCTGTTGAATGGAGGCACTGAAGAACCTAGACTCAGACCATTTAAATGCACTCCTGCTTTCTAATACTTCCAAACATAGAGCTATGGTGGGCAGAGTCCCCTTCATGTGGGCTTCAGGGCCAGTGCAGCCCCAATTCATGTCCTGGGCTGTGGGAACCTTGGAAGGAAGCAACTGCTGCAGTGGGGCCAGCAGGAGCAGAGCCAATCTACTGCCAGAGGACTGCTGTACTTTTGATGTCATCAGTAGAACTACCTGAAAAATGAAGATTCCTTTCTGCAAAAAAAATTGCATTAAAAAAAAAAAAAAAAAAGATATACATTATGCTTAGGTAAGATTCAAAATCACAACATTTTGGGGGAAGGAACTTTCAGGAAAGTTCTGTTTTAGGAAAATTAAGAGAAACTGGCTTGTTAGCTGGCTGCCTGAAAGATTCTCGTTAATCTGACTTTCTGCCTAGAGGGAAAAAGTCAAATTGACAAGACTTCCAGGCAGGTTATGAGAGGCTGAACACCATGGCTCTTCAACTCCCCAGCCCAGCTTTCTCTCTGCTCAGCTGCGGCTCCCTGGTTTCTGCCTTGAGGTGTAAAGCACAAACCACAAGGGCCTTGAAGGCAGTGGGCTGGGGAGCTGTCATTTCAATTTCCATAACGGAAAATCCGAATTTTCTGAAACAATTAAAATTTTCTGCAGAAAATTTCAATTTTATGGAAAAGGCATTTTCCACTTGAAAATACATTCCAGCCAAACACTCCCAAGCACCTCTCACCATCTAGCTTAATGAATGGTCTTCCCTCTTGGATTGGCTTTTTTCTTCAAATCTTACCTTTCAGCTCCATTCATCTTTTCACTTAAGTGGAGGCTGGGCAGAGTGACACTTGACAAATCTATCCTTTCTCTATTATCCATTATCTATTATCCTTACTCAGTAACCTAACTAGGGTGGGGTGATTGGGGCACCAGCCCTAAGTGCTGACTTAGAGGGGGAACCAGTATGGCCCCCTCCCACCAGTATGGCCGTGGCAGGTGCTGGGAAGGCACAGCCAGGCAGGTGCAGCCCCATGCTGTACCGTGTATCTGTGGGAGGAGGAGAGTGGAATGATGCTTCCTGCAGGAGGTTTTGTCATGGCAGGCCCAGCCCTGCTCCTGGGGGTGAGGGACCGCACGGGGCACCAGCAGCAGCCCCCCGGAAGCCCATGCCACTGCTTGTCTCTGTGGCCTGTACTGCTATAGTAACAACAGCTGCCACTTGAGTAAGGAGAGCCCCAGCAGGTCAGACTCCTCTTCCTTTTCCCTCTCTCTTCCCCTCCTTTCTCTGCACCCCAGTCATCAGTGCCAGAGCAAGTGGGGGCGGGGTGACTGGCCTGGGCACTGAAGTAAAGGGGCACCAACAAGTGCTGCCCAGTTGGGGCAGGGCATAGGATAGAACTACAGGTGGCTCATTTGGGGGGGCGCAGGAATGGGGGGAGGGTGGCTCCTGTCACTGCATGTATTCCCAGGCAAGCATGGGGGTGGGGTGCACCCTGGGCTGCTGCTGAAGACCTTGCCCCAGGCACCAAACTTCCTTGCCACAGTATTGCCAGTCACTGAAAGAACTCATGTTATGTCTCTGCCTTTACACCACTCTCTTCAGTGATTCCCTCCACTATCCAGTTGTTTCCTGTTTATCTAGCCCCTTCCCAACAGAAATGTTAAACAAAAGCCATCGGATCAAACCAGGATAAAAAAAAAAATCTTGAAACTAGCATGACATTCACAAACAGGCAATTACACAGCTCAGTTATATCCCTTTGTTTACAGCTATTCGCCCATAAGCTCTTCAAAGCAAGGATTTTTCTCCTACTCCAGGTGTGTACAGGCCATTGTACGGTAAGGGTCTAGTTTCAACTGGGGTGTCTAGATACCACTGTAATACAAATAAAAACCTTCTAAGTATGGCATAGCAAGATCATTAACCCAGTTGTCTTAAGATACCTGATACCTTATCTTGGTTGTATTGCCATTTTGCTATCAGCTTCATAGATCTATTTCAAATAGCACTTTTTTATATAATCCTTTCTCCAGAACTCACCCCCTGAGATATAATGGCTTTTCTATTTCAGATTTAGCTTTATTGTCTGTCTTATTCAGCAATGATGTATTGAGTATCTGGCTGGCATAATTTAGGCATAGTGCATCTTACATATGTACAAGGGGTAGAAGTACATGACTTGCAGTCCTCTTTCAGCCAATCCCTAACATGACTGTATGACTATCACAACCAAAAGCATCTCACTGTCTCCTTGCTGTCTGACACTGAGCATGTCAATTCACAATTTTTGGTTAGTGCTTAGGAATTGCCACTGCTAGCCATAACAGTCACCCTAACCAAGAAATTATCAATTTTTTACTGAAACTTAGGCCTGGCATTATTCTATTTTTATCAGTGAATGTTAATAAACATTGATTTCACCTCGCACTCACAGATCAACCAAAAATATTTCCATTGTTAATAACCAAAATTTATAGAAAGGCAAAGTAAGAAAAATGATGGCTGCTGGAGTGTGTGATGACAAAAGGAGCAGTCCTACAGAACTGTGCTGACTGTAGTTTGGACTGCAACTCCCAGAAACCCCAGGGGACTGGAAACAACAGAAAAGGAAGTGACAAAGTGGACAAAGGAGCTACAGACCAGCGAGCTGCCAGTCCTACAGTAGTTAATGTTGTCATTAATAAATTGTCTACCCCCCATGCCTCTGATTTCATACAACCTTGAACATTTAAATAAATAAGAATGGAAATAAATGCTTTAAAATAAACATCGATTTTTATCAGCTGAAATTATTAAAAAATAAAAATAAAATTCTGCCAACCCTACTTATAATACATGAGTCACTTTATTTCTTCAGTCTTTTTTGGTAGTATTTACCATTGCTGGCAGCTTCAGGGTGCAGCTTTCTTTAGGAAGGTGAGAAATACGAATGAAAGCATTTTAACCATGGCTCACAGTTTTAGATGAACAGGTTGCTATTCTTTCCTCCTATTACCTGGGAAGCAAAATGGAGATCATCTGTATCCCCTGCTGATATCTTCAGTAAGAATTTTTAAAATGTTGATGTGCAAAATGACTTTCTAAACTTACTTCCTATATTTGCATTTGAATTTCTATAGTGCCAGGTAAGGTGATACCCCAACCTCCGCACCCTGGGAGCAGAACTCCAGTCTCGCAACAACACCGAGATTGACTCCCACTTCTGGGGCTAAGCTTCCCGAGAAACTTCCCTATTCCAGTGCTATAAACAACCATTTCATTTCTCTGAACATACAACCTCTCCCCTTAAACAATCTGACTGTGAGACGCACCACTTTCTGCCAGCTAGCAATATACTGTTACTAGTAATTTCAAAAGCCATTAATAAAATGGGGGGGAAGGGGAGCAAGACACAAAAGGGAATAAATACTGTACATAGCCTGAAGGTCTTTCCCTCCCACACAGACGATTCACTGTTGTTCCTGGCCTCACATGGGAAAATGTTGTCCTGCTAAAAGTGTACCTTAAAGGCAACTCTGCCTCAGAGACATCACATATGCATATTGATAACATGCACTTTGTAGTGCCTAGAGATGTTTTTAACGAGGCATGCTGAAATGTACCAATAACTTTCTCTCGACTCCTCCATGTGCCACAGATGATTTTTAAATGTGTTTCCTGGTGATCGTTGTCCCCTGTGAGAAAGGAAAAGGAGGGCACAGACAGTAATTCTGACTGGCAGGCTCAGGGAGGAATGACTTTACATCTTCCACACTTTAACAGCTTGGCCCAGTCTGGCCAAGCCCAGTTCCCTTGAAACCCTCAAACTGGTTTTCTTTAGAAACACTACAAAACCATAAACAGACCTCTCACTGAAAACGTTCAACAAGGACAAGGGAAAAATCCTACACTCACTTGAGACAGAATAATTGCATGCACAAATACAAATTGGGCCTCTGCCCAGTCAGGCTGGCTGGGCAGAGCTCTTGAAGCTTCCCCACCTGACCTTGAACCCAGGCTAATGCAAATGCCCCAGTTCTATGCAACTGGACTTTTTTTTTTTAAGGAAAAATTTTCCAAACCAAAATCAGCCAAATCAATTATAAGTCTATGAGTCATTCAAGAACCATAAGTGGCCCTACTACTGGCAAACATCCTCCATCTGCACCTGGGGCATCAGATGCTTCCAAATCCTTTGGCGTGCATTCTATGTGCAGGCCCAAACCCAGAGGCTTAGGGTTTGGATGCCCCCGAGTTTCACATGCCCTCAGCCATATGGCTGCAGGAGCAAGCTAGGAAGGAGTCTTCCATTTCTATAAAATGAGCATAAATCCAAAATCTTCCTACTGGAAATGAAAGTGGGAGGTTAATTACACATTACCTCTTCCCAAGTACTAACCCTTGCCAGAAAAGCTGTTATCCCCAGTGACTAGGAAAACCTTCTTAGTGGTCATGGTGTTTCCCCTGCCAGGATTAGCTGCTGAGAGTGCCACTCAGCCTTTTTAAGCACACCTGCAGCCTCAGGTTGCAGGCACACCTTGAGAGAAGCCTCAGTCTACTTTGGTAAGCCTTGTCTTCACTGCTCTCTCTGGTTGTTTTAGCTCCTGACTTGGCTTTGAATTTCTCTGACCCTACTCTTAGATCTTTCTTGGGATTCAGTACTGGCTGTCTGATTCCCCTTGCTCTTGACCTCAGCTTGCATACTGGACTAAGTCTCTCAGGACTTTTTTACACATGCTTCAGAGGGGATGCTTTAATTAGAGTGCCCACAGCCTCTTGTCTAATTAAAGCACCCACAGTGTCTTGTGTATCAGCATCCCCATGCTTTGAAATAGTGGTGGGGGCACTTTAACTAAAGTTTGTTGAACAAGCTTTAGTTAATATACCCCTGCTGTCATTTTGAAGCACAGGGAAGCTAATACATGAGATGTGGAGGCTGGCTGGCATGCTAATTAGCATGTGCCAGCAGACTTCTTTAATTGAGTCTGCTCCGACACACTGTAATTACAGCACATCAGATCAGCCTCCACACACTTGTACAGGCACCCTCAGATCTCTGCTTTACTGATCCAGACCCTGATAACCTGTACCCCCACCTAGTTGACCTCTTAGTTACTCTTCCAGAGCTTATCCACAGGCCCTGCTGCTTGTGTCCTGGCTGAACCCTCATACCAAGGAATGATTGGCTATGCCACAGTACTGAAGAGAAAGACCTAGTATACCCTAAGCTGAATATGAGACAACAGTGTGCTCTTGTTGCAAAAAAAAAACCCAATAGCATACTGAATTGCACTAACAGGAGTGTTATTTGCAAACCAAGGGAAGGTGGCAACCCCTGCTTAGCGCTCTTAATTGGTTCCTGAAAAACCAAGTGTTAAGCAAACCTGAAAGTATTTGATGACCCAAGATGGTGATTGCAATTGTTTTTAATGATCCAAGATGCTAACCATGAACAGTATAGTGAAACTCACTGAGCACTTAGTGAAATCAGTTAAAAATTAAAAATGAGCATTATAGTGAAATAGCATTAAGCAAAACAAAGTTAAGTGGGGGTTGCTTGTGTATCTGGCTCTGGTGAGACCTTACTTGGAGTCTCGTGTCCAGGTTTGGGCCCCATTCTTCAAGAAGGATGAAGACAGTTTGGAAAGAGTCCAGCACAGAGCAACAAAAATAATTTCCTTGGAGGCAAGACTTATCAGGACAGGCTGAAAGAACTAGGGAAGAAGACTAAGGGGAGACTTGATAACAGTCTTCAAATATCTGAAGCAGAATTACAGAGAGGATAGAGATGCACTTTTCTCTATGGACATAAGGGATAGGACTAGGAACAATGGCCTCAAGCTGCAGCAAAGGATGTTTATGTTGGAAATTAGGGGGACCTTTCTGACTACAAGGGTGCTTGAGAGTTGGAATGGGCTGCCTAGAGAAACTGTGGAAACTCCATTCTTGGAAGTTTTCAAGAGTGGAGATTAGGAGAAGGAAGGAAAAAACACTGAGACAAAAACATTGCATTTTAGCAGGCTTGCCTTTCAGAGCTTGGGTTGAGTCCCAGGCTTGAGATTTTGCTGTTTTGATTGGTGGAGCCCATCCACCAATCAGGAGGCAGCAAGAGGAGTTAAGTCATGCCCCTTTCCTGAGGGGAGGGGAAGAGGAGTTTCCTCTGGTCCTGATTGTAGACTGCAATGCTGTCAGGTCCAGAAGACTTCAGGTGCGGAGCCCTGGAGAGTATAAAAGGAGCTGCATGTCCAGCATAAGGCAGACACATCTGGGATGGAGAAGAGAGGGGTTTAGAAGAGCGGCTCAGCAAGGCAAAGCAGTAACCCAGAAGCGCCCCTGAAGACTTCTGTCAGCAGGGAATGGTGGATGGTTCCAGCAGCTAGGCTTTTGGTGTACGATGTACAGACCCTGGGAGCTGCATGAGGCAGCTTGGGTCTGCAACCTGTAGCATACAGCCAGAGACGTTTTGCACAGGTTGGTGCACAGAACAGGATCTTTGGAGTGCTTGGGTGGCTCAGGTCCCCAGCCCCTGGAACGAGGCTGGGAGCTCAGTGCAGGAGGTGCTGCATAGAGGGTCCAGGGGTGGACCGAGCTTGGTGCTGCAGAAGCAGCCTGGATCTCCAACACATAGCGAAAGGTTGAGTCCAGGGAGCCAGATGGTACTTGGGCTACTGAGCCAGCAGACAGGGCAGAGCGAGAGGCCCCAGAGAGGCATAGTGGAGCCCTGTTCCAGGGGACAACGATCCCACCTTCCACCCCAAGCCCACTGCAGGCAAGAAAGCAGCTTGGCATAGAGGATCAGGGCCACCCTCTAGGCCTGGGAGCCGTGAGTTGCAGGGAAAGGAGGATTCCCACAGGGGAGGGGGAGTCCCCCCTGGTTAGTTAAGGGCTCCTGAAAGTGGGGGGTCCTACTGTGAGGGCCCCTCTAAAATTACCAGCTTTCTTGAAGGGCTTGGGAAAAGCCCAAGGGCATTGGGGCTTCCCCTTGGGATTAAGTTTCTTTGAGGTTCTTGCACCCTAAGTGGTGTGATGTCATGCCTTATATTTTGTGAATTCTCATGTTTGTAAATTAGTAGATGACTAGAGTCCTAGGGCTGTGCTGGGACCTCCTTTTGCTATTATTTCACCTCTTGTTTATTTGTATTTATTTGTGGCTTATTTATTGTTCACCTATACTTATCTATAGTTTATCTGTTGCCTATCTATGTTTATTTTGGGCGTTATCTGTTTCAGCTCAGATACTTACCTGTGACTTAACTGTATTTGGAGCCCTGGTGTAAGGTTTTATAGTGTTTACCCAGATGGTATTGTTTATGTTATTTGTTTAGATATTATATATATAATTTGTAACCCAGATACACCCAAGGGTGTTCCCTATTCTCAATCAGATGGGATGGGTAGAAAGGAGGAGGTGCTGTGAGAGGGATGCTGGAATTTTGATTGGATCCCTCTTTGCTCCACAGAGTTAGCCCAAGCCCAAAGTTCTTAACTGTGTACAATTTATTGAGTTACAAACATTTATATATAAAACTCTTTAAGATAAATATAATTACAGATATAGATACACATATCTATATAAAGTTCTGTTAACTGGAGGAAGTCAGCTCTAGGGAGGGCATTTGGGTAAGTACCCGTGCCTCAGGACCCGAAGAGGGGTGGATCCCAGGACAGTCAATCCAGCAAGTTTATACCACAAGTGGGTTAGCTAATAAGACATTCTTACAGAGCCCATTATACAGAATTAATATACCCAACTATTTATAACGCCAACAGTAACAACAGATATCGAATAGGAAACATAACTATACCAGATATTAGATGCACCCTATCTGAGTTCCAACCACTTGGTCCCTCAAATGGGATAGGGTCTTCTCCCCCTAGGCCCACTCCTCCCAGGGTCCCTTGCCTGGAGGCACCTCCACTGCAGGATCCGGGTTCCTGGTAACTTGAAGTCCTTCCCCTGGGGGCTGTCGATTTTGGCCTCTGGGTCCCCACACCATCTCAGGCCTCCTGGAGCCATTGGCCTTGAGTTGAGGCCCTGTGCCCTGTGTTGGGGACCCAGGGAGCTCTTATGGGAGCTGAGCCCTCACTGGCTCCAGTTCCCCAGCCTTACTCCAGGGGTCTTTTCCCTTCCTGGGCCCTGCTCTGGGCATCAGGGTTCTTTTAGTTTAATGCTGAGCCACACTGCGGGGTTCTGGTTATTCGGCCTAGAGCTGGGGCTAACTTGAGCAGCCTCAGGCTGCTCCCAGAGCTGACTCTCTGTGAGCCAACCTGTGCACTGGGTGGGGCCTGAGCAGCCTTGAGCGGAGCTGCTTCCAGGGCTGGCTCTCTGTATGCCAATCCATGCACCATGGAGGTTCAGGCGGAGTCCCAATTATAGTTTTCTCTGGAGCATCTCTCTCCTTGCTGCATCTGCCTGGTGTGCTGAGCATGCTGGGCTTTTATTACACTGGAGGCCCCAGCCCTGAAGTCTGCCAAACCTGCAGAGCACAGTCTTCGATTATGTCCAGGGGCTCCTCGCATTCCCCTCTCCTTCTGAGCAGGGGTGGGGCAAGCACCTCCCAGCTGTTACCTGATTGGTGGAAATGTTCCACCAGTCTGAAGTGTCCTTCTCCAAGCCAGGCTTGCCAGGCAAAAGCAGAGAGTCTGACACATATTGTACATACATTTATATCCATGTTCCTTTCCCTTGTGAAAAGTTAGTGTAAATAAATGTGTATGTAGTTAAGTCCCCTGACTGTCCTGGCCTGGTTCTATAGGGATGGAGGGAAACTGAGTGGTCTGCAGTTTCCCTTTCAATTAGAGAAGGAGAACATATACTCAAGTATACCTGGGCTACATTAGCAATGACTGTTATGTATTTTTGGGATGGAATCAGAATGAAGGCAGGATGTAATCTGAACTCTGAATTTCTTCGATTTAGAATGCTTGCTTTGGGGATAATTACAACAACAATGTAATGACTTTTTTTCTCCTTATGTTACTGATACAATATACTCTTAAACTTAATGGATTTTTTTTCCTGAAAATTACCTTAGTTTTTAAAAATTAAATAGTCAATACAATAATGCTATTCAAGAAACCCCCAAAAACCATTGGCAAGCCATACTTCTAATGATCTGAAGATTGACTTTAAATCACTTTTTACAATTTAAAACATTTTAAGGCAGACTTCTTGGACCCTAAAGCAGAGAGACATTCTTGGCCATGTTGCAACTCTACTCAAAAGTAGGACAGAGTAGCTAGAGTGCACCAACTAGGTAAGCCAGACTTAAGGGTAAGGCAAAACAGCTGAAACTGGGCCTTGGATAGCAGCTGCCTTACTGCCTTGCAGGGCTATTTAGGTGAGATTAGCAGTATATAAAATGGATGAGCCTAATCTCACTGTTTTATGGCTTTAATGGTTTCATGTTTTCCAGTTGTACTTGCCTGCTACATGATATGGCCAAGGCCCTTTAACTAATTCCTCTGATGCTGACATTGTCTGTGCTGCATCTACTGCCCTCCATTCATGGCCTGAAGGGGGTGGAAGAGGCTGAGCTTTGCACTTAGGAGTGTAGATGACAGTAAAGCCTCCAGGGACTTAAGCATGGTTTTCTCATCTGGTACACTGCCCTGGCAGCACTGGTACTTCTTGCCCCTTCAGACAGACCTGAAGCCTGCTTACCTCAGTCAGATACTGTGTGTGGAAGGATAAGGCTTTCCTCTTGCTTCTGGCTTTTCTTGATTTAGCTCACTCGTGAAGAGTGCAGGAGCTCCAGCCACTACAAACATCTCAGAAAGGGACATACAACTGAAGAGCTGATGTTTCCAAAAGGTAAGACAAGCAGGCAGAAATTCCTGTTGTAGTAGACGCTTGAAGAAAACCTCAGTTAAGAAACAGAAATCAAACATTAACATGTCTAGTTAATTAAAGATGTTCTTTTATTAAAGAACAATGGGGTTAATAGTTAATTACTATTAACAACCACTTCTATTTAATGCTGCATTTTCCAATTGGTTATAAATTTCTTTGTAAAGATAAGTACTAGAGTGGGTCTAGAGTTTTCTCTTCGATATTTTTTCCAGACTCA
The DNA here is from genome assembly GCA_030014935.1 of Caiman crocodilus. Classification (NCBI taxonomy): domain Eukaryota; kingdom Metazoa; phylum Chordata; order Crocodylia; family Alligatoridae; genus Caiman; species Caiman crocodilus. The sequence goes on along the minus strand of JAGPOW010000261.1, from coordinate 77,037,651 downwards.
TAATGATAATTAGGGGCCTCAGAACCATTGAAAGCAATGCGAGTCAGGTGCCTAAATATCTTTGAACTGCGCCTTTATACCTTGGAATGGAGGATGGATTTGTGCCTGGGCAAATAATTATACTGTTTCTAGTATCTGAGCTAGCTTGTGGAGAACTAGCTTCAGTATCTGTGCACATGGAGATCCCCTCTGACACTGTTGGGACTTAAGATATTTAGGTTTAGGTCCTGCTTCAGGCACAGACTTTCTGCATTCTGCTGCACAAACCACATTGTCTCTCTGTGCTTGAGTTCCTTTTCCCATGTTTGCTGTGTCTGCTGAAGTTGTAAGCTTTTCAGAGGAGGGACTATCTTTTACTCCTTATGTTGGACATCTAGTGCAATGGAGCCTATAAGTGCAGTTGTAATATAAGTAATTTTAACAACTAATAATAGCAATTGTTCCTCAATGATAAATATAGACTTTGTATGTGTTGCATTATATTTTACATCATATTCTGATACAGCACAATTCCACAATCCTGTTTTAGCATGAAGAGTGTTTATGTATAAGTAACTCCATCATACACATTATAGAATTATGCGTGAAGTTGGTGCACTCCCTAGGTTTCATTAAGAATCATAAAGGAAGTTTATAACTTCATAAAGGAAGTTTTATTCAAAGGCTAACAAATATTTAAGTAGATATTTCATTAGTTAATAATCTGATGTTTATTTCACTTGCCCTGGGAAATTTCAATTTTGGCCACAGCCCTTTTTTGACCTACATATATATATTCTGTAAACATAACACAACTCTCATGGAAAGTACTTATGGAAACACTAGCTGATATTAGTTCCTCTCTTTGCTTGATGACATGTGGCTTGCTTTTCCACTTCAACATGAAAATCCATAGTTTTAAATAGGTAGTTGCTGGCACTTACTTAGCAAAGATGTGTGTTTAAGATGTTACTTTCACTACTTTAGCCATAAAGGGACTTAGTACAAATCATCACTTCACCTGGGAAATTCCTGGAGGAGTGGTTAGGGAAGAAATACAAAGGCCTTGAAAGCAATGACCTACACATATAGTTTTTAGTATATTTAGCAGATTATATTACAAAGCAAGAACATACAGAGAAAAGGAGCAGAAGCAAATATGTATATATTGACCAGGAAGATAGTGAATCATTAGAGTCAGAGAATTGGTTTAAATGGACAAGAAAGTGATCTTGTGATTCTCCTGGCAATTATGTAAATTGTTCACTGCACTACTAGTGGTCACTGTAGCATTTGCCCAATCCTCATGTTTTTGAAGTCAGTAAAGGATGAAATGTAGTGTGTGAATGAATGCATTCCACAGGCAGTAGGAAAACTAGAGCAGGTGAAGAGAGAGGCCAGCAGGCTAACTGGAGGAATGGTGAACCTTTCTTATAAGAGCTGGCTAAAAAAGTTTTCCTAACAAAGAGTGAGGGGGAATGAAGAATGAAATGGGCAACAATTGCTCTCCATCTGGGGAATAAACATGAGGACACAAGATTGAAGGTCAAGGACAATGCTGGCACAAAAGCAAGTGAATATAAGCTATCCATGAATGCTGGATCCATGAATTTTAGGCTACAAATTAAAAAAATGTTTTTAACTCTATGAGAAGGTAGCTTTTGGAACAGTCTTTCAGTTGGAGTAGAGGGGGCAAGCAATCTAAGTACTTGTAAAATGGAACTTGATAAGTAGAGAAGTGGGTTATATGCATGGATCCAGGTTTTCCATTCACCATTGAAAAATGTGATAAAATGCAGATTTTCTCATTTCAAGGAGAAAAATGCAGTTTTTCTTCTTTTAAAGGAGAAAAAACACAGGAAACAGTGGGTTTCCCCTTGCAGGCTGGTAGAGTTCCAGCCTGTGTGGGGCTGGGGGGAGTGGGAGGAAGGTGATCAGGCAGGGGGTGCCATGTGCATATGCTCACACACACATACACATGGCAGCCAGGCAGCCTAGAGAGCATCTCCTGCAGCTCCCTTTAGGTAAGTCTATGGGGGGCAAGGAGGGATTAAGGACCCCAGAGTGAGGGAGGGAGGGAGTTGAGCAGGGCTGGGGCTTGAGGCTTGGGGTCAGAGTTTGGGGCTGAAGGGCCCAGGCAGGGAGTGGGACAGAACCATGGACAGCTCATCTGGGGGGCAGCTGGTGGCTGGCTCCCTGCTGCTGTGTGCACTCCCAGGCAGATGGGGGGCATGTGCCCCCCAGATTTGTGTGCAGGGTGGGGAGGTGGATATGGACTGGCCATTCTGGGATTGAGGCTTCCCACCCTGCTGCCCTCCCTGCTTGGGCCTCTGCAGCCCAGCGGGAGGAACTTGGCACGGCACAGCAGAGCAGAATGGGGAAGCTTGATGCTGCTGTTGGGAGCAATGCACTCCCTGCCTGCCTGACAGCAGCAAGGATGGCAGCACAGAGTTGTGCCCCATTCTGCTGCACCAGGTCCTGCCCACTGGGCCACAGGGAGAGCAGCAGGGCAGGGAGCCTCAAGCCTGCAGCAGCCAGCCTGCAGCCCCCCGCCCTCCTAGCCCTTTATGCTGCTCTTGGGGGAGAGAGAGAGATGGGGTTCATGATCTGCTCTGCCCACAGCAGCTGCTGCCTCCCATGGGCAACAGCTGAGGCTCCGGCATTGCTAGGGGCAGGGGGCTGTGGACCCGGGTCCTTGGCCCTGTAGTCCTGGTAGCTGTGGGCCCTCTTTGGCATGGTT
>JAGPOW010000261.1:76999169-77023496 GCA_030014935.1 Caiman crocodilus | reverse complement strand
TTATCCCCACTGCCTTTTCCTTTTCCCCTGAGCAACCAGGTTTCTGCCTCAGTTTCTTTCCTGGCTGTCTCCTCCTTGTCACCACTTATCTGCCCCCCTAATATCTCAGCTGTCTGCCTCAGTTTCCAGCCCCAGCCTACCTTAAGTAAACCCATGCCTCAGTTCCTCAGACAGTTTCTTTGTAGTTCATTGGTTATAATCCCAGTTCTGGCAACTTTCACTCCCTACACTTTAACTCTCTCTCTTACCTGAACCTTCCCCCAAGTATGCCAAGCACACACATACACACACTGTACCATCCAAGTTAGGAACCTACCTGTGTGTATGTTTAGGTGGGTTGTATGTGTGTGAACTGGTGAGTATGTGTATGTGTGTGTGTGTGTGTGTGTGTGTGTGTGTGTGTGTATATATATATATATATATGGCATTGTGTGCATGATATATGAATTAGTGATTTGTGTCTAACTTTTGGGGTGTATAGTGGATGTGCTTGAATTGGTGATAAGTACGCACGTGTCTAGGTTGGTTTGGATGTGTATGTGCATGAGCTGGTAGTGTGCATGAGTATGCACCTAATTGATTTGTGAATTCATATATGTGCAATTGTGTCATACCCTCCTGTCTAACAGTGCAATATTGAGATCCTGAGAGTTGGCCTGACCCCATAGGGCAACATGTCTACCCTGCCTCTTTAATTTTGTCCCTTACTCACCAATCAGGCCACCTCCTTTTTTTGATAATGGTTGAATCTCATGTACAAATTTCTAGTGGTCATACACACAGGTTTCTACATGGCCATATCTCTCAGCCATCAGATACTGGAATATAGCAGCTTGCAATCAGGGTTTGAATTATACTTTAAATCTTGTGGGAGGGTCTGCCAAAAAAATTAAACTGGTTCATTGATTAACAAGTCCATCTAAGTGAAGGAGCAAGCCAATTGGAGACCCCCCCCCCCAGTTATGATTTTTAAATCTTATCGGGGAGGGCTCTCATCTCTTAGGGGTGGGGAATGGAACTCCATCCCTCCAAAGCTGTCCCTTAATTTGCAACCTGCTTGCAGTGAGGGTCATGTCTCACTCCAGCATGTACATTCTCTTTTTCCCTATCCTTAACCAGATAAGAAAAACAGCAGGATAAGAATAATTAATAGGAGACAGGGGAAGATTTCTTAATAGACCTCTACCCAGATGGACAGGCCCATCCTCTAAATAATGAGGCACCTGGGCTTTCCTCCACGGTCCTGTTGGTGATATGTTGTTCCACAGCAATAAATTACATTTCTTTTCATGGTGACTGTGCCTTCTGACTCACCTGTGGGTCTGTAGAGAAAAAACAAACATAAGGAGGGAGGGCCTGTTTAAATATGCCTCTGCTATGTCCATACCATTCATTCTTTGTATTATTAATATTTATAACTGGAGAGAGGTATTTAGCCAGGTTAGTTCGAAGTCAGGCATTGAAGAAATGCACCTTATAGACTAATGGAATAGAAATGCATAAGGTTTCATGAGTCAGCGTCTGATGAAGTGAGCTCAGGCTCATGGAAGCTTATGCATCTGTGATTCAGTGGGCATGTCTACACGTGCCCCTGACTGCGCAGTACCCATTGGTACTGAGCAGTCCTGGTGGTGCATGGGCTGTTTTTGACCCTACTGTGCAGTAGCAATGAGCTACTGTGTAGTAGCTCATTACTACTTTGCAGTAGCAGTGGTATCACGGTTAGTGCCTGCCGAAGTTACGTCGCTGTAGCGATGAGCTACGTTGCTGTAGCTTATCACTACAGTGATATAGTGTAAATGCACCCAGTTAGTCTACGTGTACCTCTACCCTGCCTTCTCACCAATATTTTATATTTTCTGCCTAGTTCTGGCCATGTCATGATAAAAACAGAATTTTAAAAGTGACTTCTTCAGTGTCATTGTACTATCAAGGAATGACAGTGCCAGAGAGATTTGGAGGAGCAAAAAGAAATTTAGGATTTAAAAAAATGTCCCTTTGATTGTTAATTGTTAATCTGAGTTTAACAATCAGAGATGATTTGGTGAAGCCTACCTGGAGCTGTCATAGACAGTCTGAACTGTCTGGGTCTTTGGAGGGGAGTCCACTTCTCAGTCTTCTTTGACTGACAGGTCTGGTTCTGCTGTCAAGGAGCTGTGGCCACAGAGAAAGGATGTTATGAATCTGTAGGTTTTCCCTGTGATAAAGACCTGTTTCAATAAACTTCAAATGTCCTGTGTCCTTTGAAGTTGGTTTTAATAGCTCTATTTTTTGCTGGGTATACGAAGCAGCAGCTTAAATCCAATCACATGAGAAGTGTTGGGGTGTATTTGCAGGGTGAGACCTGCATATACAAGTGCAGAATAAAGCAACAGGAACTTACCACCTTGATAGCTATTCTTTTCCACGGTTATTTACTTTAAAAAAATAATATTTTAAATCCTTTACTTGTAGAGCAATTATTTTGTGCTACATGCAGCTGTTCCAGTACATAAGAAGAAGGAATATACTAATGATCTGAAAGGAGAATAGGAGCCAGGGTACCTCGGTTTTTTTCCTTGACACATCTGCCAATCATCAGGACATCTTGGGCAAATCTCATGGTCCTGTGTTCCTCAAGATAGTTATGTGCAAAATAGTTTTGTAAAATTATTATAGCACTCTGTTAATTCAGGTTTGGAAAGTGCTTTTTTGATTCTCTGATAAATGGGTTAGATCAGGGGCTAGCAAGCTTTTTCAAGCCATGGACCAGAACAACCTGGCTCTGGTCCAATGTGGGTCAGGTGTCTTCAGCAGCACATGAGGAGTGGGAAGCAAGTTTTCCCTGTGCCATCAATGGAGCCACACAGCTGGAAGCTGCACCTCTGTTGCCACTACTTCTCCCAGAGGGGAGCAACACTGGGGCTGGGCAGTCTGGAAGCTGTGTTCACACACAGTTGGGGAAGGGGGACAGGTGTGTGGAGAGAAGCAGCAGTAGTGTAAACAGAACTGCAGGCTGTCTGTCCTGGTGCAGATCCACGCTATTCAGCCTCACTATGGGCACAGGCACAACCTCAGCCGCAGGCAAAAGCCTGTGGTTCCACAGGTTGAATCCAGCCTACAGGCTGAATGTTGTCCACAGCTGGTATAGACAAGTCTTACCCAACCTTTCACCCCTGCAAGCTGGATGAATTGTGCAGGGTCAGTTTGTGGACCAGATCTGGCCAGGTCAAGGGCATTTCAGATATGGCCCCTCGCTCTATGCAGCAGATCAGGCCACAGCCCCATGCATGTTGAATCTGGCCCAGTGTCTTGGCCCTGCACTTTGGATTGGGTCTGCTGCCTTAGCTCTGGCTCCATGTGTGCCAGCCAGATGCCACCACATTATCGGACTCATGTGGCCTCGACATTTGGCTGTGTTAATTGCTACCACTCTCCTGCTACCAAATTTCTGGACTCTGTGGGTCAGGTCACACAGCTCCAGGAGCTGGATCTGGCCTGTGGGTTGAGTGCCATGGTGCAGACTGTAGGGTGAACAGAAAAACATCAGGCTCCAAGAACTCTTTCACAGAGCTTAGGAATGACCTTCTACCTTGGAGTTCTTACTCTATATTAATATCCTCTTACAACATGCCTGTGTCCTCTCTGGGAACCAGAGGGCCAAGAATTCAATGCATTCAACTCAGTTCTACAAATAGAACTACATAAACACAACACTTTAATTATTTTTAGGGTACTCTGAATTCTGCATTTGTATGGTTCAGGAGTGTGGAGTAGAACCAGCTTTTGCAACTAAATTCGATCCAGAATCTAGATTTTCATGTTGTGATGTTTACACTAGTTCCTCATTTTCTAGTTTAGCTCAGACCAGTTTAACTGAGTTAGTAATCAGTGCTCATCATCAATATTCATATTTCCCTGGATAGAAAGCTCATGCTTACCTTGCAGTTCCAAATCCATTTCAGCTACCAAAACCTCTAGTTTTCTATGTATTAACTACTTCTGTGATGAAGTTATATCAACAGTACAAAAACTATTGGCCCCTAAAACATTGAAAACATAAGGGCAGCATAAAATAAAATCATTTTAATATAACACTACATTTTTATTATTCTGCTTTCATGTTTATTATTTTGAAGGTGGAGGTTCAGTTTCCAAGTAATTTTTTCTCTGTTAAACTGAGGAGTAACTGAATCTAAGGTTGTAAAGGCAGAATATAATCTTTAGAAAAGTGATTGCATCTTTATTATTTTATATGGGAAGTTAACAATTAAATCAAAACCAAGAAAAGAAAAAGTTAAATTTCTCTTCAGAAACTCAGGAGTTTGCAACTTCAGGGTTACAATCCAAACTTGGGGTGGGGGTGGTGGTGAAGGGAGGGGGATGTATTTCTGAAGGAAAAGCTAGCAATGAATAATATATGCCAGAAAGCATAACCTGATTTTGCAACACAAGAATATTTGTCAGTAGAAAAGCTTACCCACAGATCACATTCTTTGAAAGGAAAGAAGAGAGAGCATTATTACCGTGGTAAGTTATAAGTTAAGACTGTGCCATTTAATTCTGTAAACGCATTTGAGGAAGCAACTTGTAGGAAAGATGGCATGTAAAATGAAGTTGTGAGGAACTAAAAGGGTAACAAATATAAAAAAATAAACAACTTCCCAATAATCCTGTATACAGGGTCATGTTTCTCTAGCAAGAGATCATTTTGCTCTGACCTTTTCTAAAGCACTCAGACACAATGGTGATAGCTCCTACATAAAAACCTTAGATGTTGTGAAGCTGTATCCAATCAAGAGATACCGATTCAATCTTACAAATGCTGGTACTAAATTAAGTTGGATAGAAACTATTTACCCAAGGAGAAATCAATCTATGGTAGGAAATTTTCAATGGTAGCTTTTGAAATGACTAGGGTAGGGGACAGATCCAAATGGACTTTGTGACTCCATATGTTAAGGCTTTCCCTGTTTTATTTTCTAGGCTTTTTCAAGAAATGTTTGTAGGGCACAAAGCTCTACACTCACATTTTTGTCTTCAGGCTACAGAAGCTTCTGCCTTTATGCCGTAGCAATGTATAGCTCCAGTAAGTTTGAACTTCTCTGGACAGCTGTGGAAAGGGGAAAAAAGCCCAAAACAAAATTGTATTTGAAACAGTTGTGTTTGATTGCATGCATCCTACAAGTGCAGCTGGTCTGAATCAGCTCTGAAAGGATGTTGTGCAGCTGTTTCTCTGCAGCAGTACCTTTGGGCAAACAGAGCAGAGCCCAACATCTATGTACATCTCCCTGATCTCTGGAGTTCATTTTGTCCCTGCTCTGTCATGTTTAATCATCAAACATTAGGCTTTATTTTACTGTATATTCATTGATGTATGCTCAAAAGTTACTAGGCCAATCTACCATTGTACTGATTTTCCTATCAACATTTTACTTCCAAATTAGAGCCCTGGATCTTGCCACAAAAAAAAAATCATCTAATTCTTACAAAACTGCTCTGGGGCATTTCTCATTCTATGCCAATACCAAAAAACCTGGGTCCAAATCTTTAGATGTAAATCAGCACAGCTCCGGTGAGGCCAATAAAGGTACATCCTCTGATCATTAATGTGCTGGTTCTGTTAGGATTAATCTGCACAGGATAAATACGTATCAGCATGTCAGTCTGGAAAGATTACTTAATGATGAGCCTGACATGCATCCTGGCTATAGGTATGGTAAAGGAATTGGAACAGAATAGAGTCCATCAGAATGACAAATAATAAGGGACTTTTAAGTAACCAAATGACTTCCTGAGATTTGCTGCTATAAGGCAAATGGAGCATTCATACAGCATAGAGAATGCTACTGAATAGCAAGGTATACAGATTAAGTATTGAATCATAATGTAAAATGAAATGGTTCCTGATTTCCTAACAGTAGTATAATATTATAGACTTGAAAGTACTAATAACTCAAGTTTCAAAATGATTTAAATAATAATAGTGAATTTTAAAATGGGTCAAGCATGAAAAAATGTACACGTCAAGTGATTCTTTAAAGAAAATAAGGGCTTATGCAATGCAGAGAAGAATGTGTCAAGACAGCAATTTAATGGAACTGTGAAAACACTTAGCAATTATTTTCAGTTTGGACTGGGGTAATGGAAATTAGAATTCTAGTACTTTTATCGTAAAACCCTTGATGAGACAGGAATGCCCCTCTGATGAGGCCTTCTTTTTTTCAGTCAGAACATGGACCCAAGACCACAACCTTGATAACTATTTGAAAGCAACCCTCCACTAGCTTGTTGTAAACTGTCTTGTTGCAGCTCTACCAACTAGCCAACCAACCAAGTTCCACTGTGTTTGGGCCCCTCTTAGTATGTGAAAATAAAAAAATTAGAACTTAAGATCTCAGTGGAGCATGCAACAACCTGAAATTTATGCAACTTTTTTGCATACAGAATGTCCATGTGTTTACTTGATTCCAACCACCTGAAATACAGTAAAGAGAACAGACCTTGAGAATTTGATCAACAGTTTGGACAACAGTTCCACATTTACATAACGAGAAGCTAAGCATTGTGTGAATCAGTGATACCCAACCTTTTCGTCTTGTGGGCCAAAGAATGGAGCCAGGTCAGTCCACAGACCACATCTGGTTTGTGGGCCCTGTGTGGCACATGGGGTGAGGCTGGGACTCAATCCCAGTGTACAAGCAAAAGCACAGAACCCAATTCCAGCACATGGCAATAACCCAAAGCGCGACACAAGGTGCACAAGGCCAGGGCCCAGTTCAGCCAACCCAGCCATGAGGCCCTGAGTCAGCCATACAGGGCTTGGAAATTTTGTAGTGGGAGAGCAGTGGTAATATTAGTTGTCACCACTTTTCCACTGCCAAATTTCCAGACTTGTGGGGACATACACAGGCTGGATGACATAGTTCTGTGGACATGGTCTAGCCCTTGGGCTGAGAGTTGACCAACACTGGTGTAAATGACTGATGACATTGCATAGCTTATTTAGACTGCTTTGTAGGGCAGGCCATATCCATGTGGGTTTGAACTGAGGGAGTGAGGACCCACATGTATCTCAATATTCCTCCTAATCCAACACTGATGTCTGCTCACTGTTAGATGTGTCAGGATATTTGCTTTTTCTTGTTCTAAAGAAACATTTTGAATTTTTTGTATAAACTGTGGACATATCTCTGTATATAATGTATAGTGATATACTATAAAATCATTATCAATAATAATATGTAGTACATATAAAACATTGTGAATTTCAGACTTCATGAATTGCAGGCCAAAAGGGAAATAGAGAGAAAAAGTTACAAACAGGCAGCCATTCCACATAGCTAGAGCACTGTGTCAGAGCAGTTTTAAGTTTTTTGCTATGGATCCAGACATGAGAGTTTAAGTCTTACTCCAAATCCATACCATAGGCTGCTCCTAGTTGATGGGTACTTGGGCATACAATAAATAAAACAATGAGCCTTCTAGTTGGGTGCCTGTAATACATGTAAGATTAGAAAAGAAAGAGGTTCATACTCACTCCTTGCTCCTTGTGATTTTAACTAAATTATTTTACTTGCATACGTAACTATTGTTTTTCTAGTTGGCATAGAAAAGTAAAAAAACCATTAACAGCCAAGATAACAGTTAGCAATCTGATATGAGTAAGTGGGTTTACAGCATATGAAACATAATGCAATCTGCTTTAGATAAGCAAGTTTCAAAAGAAAAGTTCATAATAACATTGACTTTGAATGACATTTTGATTTTGAAGAATAGGATTATGAAGAAATGAGGAACAAAAATTACCATGCCTTTGCACCAATGAGTATACAGTTCTATGAACTACCACCTGGAAAAGCTATCTGACAAACTTCCCACATTTGGCTGTAATTTCTGTAAGCCCCTCAGCAAATTTACCAAACAACCCCAATGGTAAGACCCTGGGAGATGCTGGGAGTCTGAAGGGACTTAGGCCTGTGTCTTCTACCTCCTTGAAGAGGGCCCTCTAGAATAGGGAAGGGATACTCAACCTCAGGCCATGGGTCAGAATCTAGCCTGATGAGCCACATTATCCAGCTCCCATTGCTCCCCATAGGTCTGGAAATTTGGAAGTGGGGAAGTGGTGGCAGTGTTAATTGCTGCTCTCCTGCTGCCCAAAATCTTACATGTTTCCCAGTTACCAAACAATGCATTTACATTTTAAGCAGACAATAGTTTATTTACAATAACAATACAAAATACAGCAAAATATTATATATTAAAGTTTAAAATTCTTTAGTACAGCTTTGATATTGTAATGATTAACATTTTAATAATCAAAAACTTGGTGGAAACATCCATGTATTCTCCATTTTTTCTGAATTGCAGTCACTGTACCACTCTGACTTGGCTAGTATAAACTAATTAATAAATCCTGTTTGCATATTTTCAAGGATATTTATTCAACATGTCCTTGAGAAACTCAGATGCACACACTGGGCATGTCTAGATGAGTGCAGCTTTGCAGTATGTGGCATTGCAAACACATCTGCAGTGCCACATACTGCACAGTCAGGTCTTCTCCGTGCTGCAAGGGCATACTGCCCATGCATGCAATGCTATGCTTCCCAACCCCCGTCCACAAGTTTCTTTGACGCTTGGATATCCAGGGGTCAAAAAAACCCACAGGAAAAAAAATGGAGCAGCGCATGCACGGGCAGCAAGGACTTATGAAAAGCAGAGCTGGTCCGCCTAGAGTTATGCTGTAGCTGCTAGCTAGGCTCTGCCTGGCAGGATCACCATCACTGCAGCCCTGGGATGCCCCTAGCGCCCAGGGAAGGCTTTTGGAACCAGCTCAGTGCTGGGCTGGCCCTAGCCTCCTCTACCACCTGCTGGGGTAACTTGCCATGAGCCAAAGCGTGCGTGACATAGGTGTTCCCCAGGGACAAGTAGCTGTGGCACAAGGTGCACCACTGCTACTTCTCCCCATGGAACCAAATGTCTGTGTTTGTCTGGATGCTTTGTTGCCACTTTGGTGGCGAGTTATACAAATTTGATTCTAAATTGGTATTTCTGATGTCCTAAGAGAAGATCCAGAATATGATTTCTTTTATATTTGATTCCTACTTTTTAACATTGTGCTGTGTATAATATCTGGCATATATTTTCAGAGGCTGCTGACAAAACATTGCAAAGCATAACTGCTACATCTTTGTAACCAGCATTTAAAAAGTGGAAATCCCTGTAATTTATTACAGTGATAATTGGCATTTTACCCAACTGCCAAAGCAAAGTACTAGTAACCACAAACAAAACATATCACAGAAAACTCATGTACTAACACATGTACTAGATGCAAGCAGATGATGTGATATGCAAAGTTTGGCCTATATCTACTGAGGTCATTTATAGCTCCCTGTACTTCAATAGCAGAAGGAATATAGTACATCAGATGCTGCAGGATATACATATTTATGAGAACAGTTATAACTGGGGTCATGAACCATTTAGGATTCTTGCATTTTAAAAGATATTTGTTTGCTTAAATTTAATCCACTTCTGACCTTTTAGTTCTGATTGACAGCAATTAAATATTTTGAATACCTTGGTCCTGATGTGAATATACTGAAGTAAACAACTCCTTCATTGACAGAGCATATATAAGAGTCTATCTGGTTGATTGTTTCCATTTCTAAATTTCGAGGATACTGGGGTCATAATGACCAATGGGTATAGTTATTGTCATATCCATTCATCATCATGAACAAATAAGATTTACATTGTAAAACTTAGGTTACCAAGTTATATTACCAGGTGCATGCAACTTATAGCCAACAAAATATAAAGTACAAGAGTATTATTAAAACAATACTAAAATACAAACCAGATCATGAGAAAAAGTCATGTTAGTCTATAGTGTTTAACCAAAAGGCACATACTACATGCTAATGACACCACAGAAAACAATTTATAAGATCACATATTCCTTCAGGTTGAGGCTAAGACAACTTCTTAAAGTGACTGATCTCTGGCATACCCTTTGTTTAATGATGATCTCTCCAGGTGGTGCTGTAGAATAGACTGTAATGAGAAATATTCCTGGAGTTTCCTTTAGAGGTGGGTCACAAAGCTCAAGTCAAACGCACCTGCTTTCAAAGTAATATATCTTGCTGAAAGGATCTCTCTCAACCTTTAATCTTGAAAAACACATACAAAATACAGTTTGTATGAGAGAACAATATCAAATACTAAAATGACACTTCATTGCTTCCATGATAGTCAACAGCAAACCTCTCAAAGAGGCTTCCTCAGTGAGACTACAAGCTGACCCACTGTATCCCACTTTTCTTACCATATCCCCTTAAGTCTACAGACAACGGGTGGCAGTAGCCCCCACCAGATTGCACTGTATTTGCTTTGGCTTCCCTTTCTCCCTGCCTTCTTTGTTCAGCAATCTGTCTTATCACTATCTCCTTCTTTGTGTGAAGAAGTCTCTTGAGACAGGCACTGAGTGTTTGCCACCCTTCATTAATAGTGTTTCATGAAAAAAAAAGTCTTTTAATTGACTTTGCTAGTTTTATATTCACCTCAGCAATAGAATCTGACTGTAGATAGTTGGGGAAGGTACAAATTTAATTCCTTTTGTCTAAAAGGGCTGTAAATACAAAATAACATAATCACAGTCTTGTATTTGAATAATATGATGCCCTACAAACTTTACAAATCATGAGTTACTAGAGCGTGCTTAGTACAAAAATTAAATGCAAAAAAAGTCTTTTAAAGTCTACAAATGTGATAATAACTTTCTCCATTTAGCTTGCAGCTGAAACCATGCAAAATGTTTTGCAAAGTCCAAAAAAAATTAGTCCAAAAAGCAAAACAAAACTAGGGCAGAAAAAGTGCTCAAGTTTTAAATTTTTCCCACTGAATTTGTTTAAGGTAAAATCCAGTCTTGTACAGAAAAACAGTATATGTCTTAGCCATCAGACCTTGTACTTCCCACTGAACAAAAGCAGATTTCTGTCCTACTCTATGCCAGCACTAAAAATGTCATGCATGCTCTTACTTACATTTATATTCATGAATGTTGATGCTGTGATTGTTTCCTATTTCTCTTTCCTAAGGAGTGAAAGCTATCATAAAGGGGACATCAGAACAGAAAAACAAACATACCAGTATTGCCCTTCCACAGTGATGTACAGCTTTGAGTTTACTAGTGGTCTATTACTCCATCACTGTATCTATCTAATACATTAGAACAAACTCATTTAATATGTCAAAGAATAGACCAGCCTACTACAATTTACAACCTTTGCTGATTCATTTTCCTCCGGTGTTTATGTAAGCATCAATGACTTTTCATGTTTTAGATTACAAAACACATATAATTATGGTAATAACATAGTAATTCAACAGTACTGTAATGGCATATCACAAAAAAATCCAAGCAATTGGTTAGGAACAAAGCAGTGTGTTGGTTAGAAAGAGCTCTAAAAAACTTTTTGGTTGGGTTAGCTATATCCGTTGAAATGCTTCCATAGAGAAAAGATTGGTTATCTCTATGTGTGTAGAAACATCGGGACATCCCTTTTCACATTCTTTTATAAAGCATCTCACTTTCTTTTCTTATTAAGAAATAAGACTAATGGCAAAAACGTTACTATAGACATGATAGAATAAAACTATATGAACAGTGGAACACTCATCAATGCTGTTGTACTAAAGAGAGACCAGTTAACAACAGTCAAAGCCAAAGTAGTCATATTTACATTATCCTTTATCAAAAATATTTCCCAATCAGTATTTCAATATAGTTACCCAGAGTTAAAATAAAACCTCATCTACTTTGCTAATAAATAAAAAATAGTCTTCTTGTAAGCAAAGTGGGTAAGTCATTTAAACATTTAGATTATATAAATTAGCACAGAAATATTTATTTGAACAAGAGCACTGAAAACAGATACGCCTTCCTTTCTTCTGTTATCTTTTACTTGATTTACTGAGTAACATGTGAGCTTTCATGTTTTCCGAATGACCTTGATAGACTGGCAACCCTAAATGATCGATAGCTGAACCTCAAAAGAACATTTCACCAGATGGACAGCTGTACTAACTTGTATACAATCTATGAAAATGTTTTGCAACTCAAACCAGAATTTCAACTTCGCTATTTCTGGTCATAAGCAGAGAAGAAAGCAGTGTTTTTATATACTGTGGATACCTAATGAGTAAAAAAATGCAGGATGACTGATCAGTACCTATTTTCTACCAATCAACAATACAGTGTTTCAGAAGTAGGTTTTAAAGAAATGATGAGAGGGGATACACAAGAAAAAAACCAACACTTCCTTTTTTTTAATTTGGATGAATCTGTTAAATACTGTACACTGGCATTTTTAGCACTGAACCTTGCAAAAACTGCTTAATGGTAAGATATTCTAATCAGGGTTGACAACAGCCAATTAAGTATCAGAAGAACAATCTGATAAATATGTCTGTATGTCTATAGGCATTTGCTGATAAGTCTTAACTGTCAATCTGAATGTTAAATATCTTTATTTCCATCTCACTATTGATTAACTTATTAAAGGAAAATGCTTTCATCTCTCTTTTAAATCGATTTTAGGGATATTCCAAAAAAGGGGGAGGAAAAAGAATATTTCTGAATTTGGAATAATTGGTGGGGACCCCTTAAATAAAGTAAACTTTTAATATTCAAACTGAGAAGATGTATGGCTCAGTAAAACAACTACCTAACTACCTAGCTGCTTTCATCACCATACCATTAAAGGTGTTGTATATACTTGCTTTACAGTAAATCCGTCTCTCTAATGGGTGGAAGGATATCTGTGGACATGCTACAAGGCTGTTCTCTGCTTTCAGTGCTCCCTGCTAGTCATACTGAAGACAGCACCTCACTGGACGGATCACCTCTCTTCTTGTCTTCACCTCTTTCAATGTCAATCACATGAACGATGCCAGGCTTCAGGATCAAATCATCAGTTTCTATTTGACTCCGACTATCTTCCACCTCCACATATTTCCCTTTAGATTGCTGGGTAGCCTTACTGAAGACATCTTTAAAACGATGCTTGAGTTCAACATCTGGACAGTAGACATATTCATAAAGGGCACCTGCAAGGACTGCTCCTATTATAGGTCCTAACCAATACACCTACAGAGAGAGGGAAAAATGCAACAGTACATGTTGAAAAAATGGATTTCAGAGAAAAGTGCCCCTACTTTAGACTTTAAAATAATTGGTGTCCACCAAACCACTTGCCTGGAGCTCTTAACTGTCCTTACCATGCACATGCACTTACTTAGGTACTTCTGTGGCTTTTCCTAGCACATCTGATGAACTTTCCCTCTCAAAGGACTTACAAGATTGAGAGGTGCTATTATTCCCATACTAATGGAGGTGTGTCTACCTGCAAACTTATCAAACCAAGCTGTAGTACCTAAAATACATTACTGCAATGTGCAGGTTGTCTCCTGAGCTAGAAGCAATGCAGCTATACTTCTGCAGTGATGCATCTGGGCTAATAAGTTCCAGTGAGTCAACATTAATTAGCTCAAACACAGAGCCATGCAAACCTAGCTACATGCTTTCTGGTTTAGAAACTAGCACTTTTAGAGTGATGCTGGTATGTTTTAGCACGTTTCCGTAGACCACCACTTTGCAGAGTAAAGACTCATCCTCAAGTCCTCAGTGTCTCTGTTCACAGGCTCACAAGTCTTTTTCCTTTCTCTGAAAAGGGGAAAATATACACAAAATCCCACCTAGACATCCTGAATGGTACCATCTGTAGATTTAACAGCTCAGACCCTCCTCTTAAACTCTTTGTGCTTTCATGATAAAGCCTAGAAAACCATGGTGAGCACAGAACAACAGGATATGGAGAAGCTACTAAATATCTTTAATTTTAGGAATATTAGTGATATAGATCCCTTGTTCTTTTAAAAAGAGAGACCCAAACATTAAGTTACTGGACTACTGGAGCAGATTGGCTGGTACATATGCCAAGGATACTGGGACTCAGAAAGATCACAAAAAATGCCTCTTTCCACCTACAACCTTTATGTCTCCAAACACCTCTGTGCAATATTCTTCTACCAGTGGACAATATCTTGTACATTATTCCTTATCTACTCCTCAGTGATGACTAGTGGTAGTTGATACTGGTACTGGTGGTCCCAGGAAGCATTGCCGGGCTTCTTGATATGGAGGTTACTTGTGCCTCATGCCATTCCCTTGTGCCATCTGTCTCTGTTACTGACAACTGATTAGCTTTTCTTTCTGGGAGCAGAAGGTCTGTAACCTGATGCTGAATTTTGCCCATTGAGGCAACATGCAAGTTCTTTATCAGCCAAGTCCTGATGTTTTCCACATTTCAAATGCTTGGGACCAGTACAACTATGCCCATAATTTTTTCTCTATGGAGAGAGAAAAGGCCCCTTGTGCAGTCACTTGCCCCTATGCCAAACAAGTGTGGGATGCCACTGTCCTGATGTGGTAATTTTTTTTACACTTTGCACAGGTGAAAATGATGGCCCAAGGGGCAGTGCACTAAAGATTTAGGCCTCTTTATCTTCAACAATAGAGCAGTTTTGTGCGATTTTAGCTGGTATGTATGTACCCTGTCATGAGGCACCCTCTAAATGGCTTTTTGTTTGCTGAATTGTCAGTTAAGAACCTCATTTTATTTGCACTGCTTGCAAGGAAGCACAATGAGAATAAAACTCCAAGCAGCAAATTGGTTTGCTTTTTTGCATTTCTACTCAAGATGATGAGGAGTTTGTGAGGAAAAGAAACTTTTTGAAGCATATGCAGAAATAATTATATTTTTAGGATCATGTTTTCAGGAGAATGTAAATCCATAATTTTGAAATCATAGAATGCTTTATGTACCCAGCTTCTGTGCAGACACAACAGGCAGTTAGGTACGTAATTATTCTTGGATATGCAAATATAGTGCACACACACATACATCCCTGGTGTGTGGTCCTTAATATGACTCTCAGTAGTCCTGTAGAATAAGTGCCTCTGCTAATAGCTGGGGACCATCTCTTTTGCAATAGCTAGGACAGATGTTACACCCTTTTAAAATGTTGCTACACAAAACCTGATATGCATATATACAATTGACAGGTTTTTACCCTGTTTTGACTCATTCAGAATTGAAAAATGGCAGTAGTTTTTAATAAGAAACACTGACTAGAAACAGAGAAAATCTCTTTCACTAGGATGCAGGAACAAAGTTACTGCCATGGGTGTTTGCAGTATTGGAGCCTGATCCTCCTGTAGCTGAAGATAATGGACATACAATTATTAACACCAGTAGGAGCAGTATAGGACCCACAACTTCACATTAAGAATAAACTGTCTCTCTTTCCAGGCGATTTTCTTAAAGATAATGCTAGAATATTTTTAATATTGAATATTAAACTGGACAAGTTTATGGTACGGTAGAGTTCTAGTTTTACAATTGGCATATGTGCTATGCAGAAATAAGTATTTGAAATTGCTGGGTTGGAACAGAACTTTTTGTGGAAAGTGTCTGGTAATCTCATGCTTCTGAGCTTTGGCTGTCATCTGAGGCAAGGAAGAATTTTTTTCCACTCGTGGATGTTACTAGCTTCTGGTTTGTTTTTTTACCTTCTTTTAATGCATCAGGACATTAGCCACACCCAAGGCTGGGGGCATTTTTACTGGGGTGGTGGTGGTGGGGAGCTAATCAGTGTTTAGAAAACCCTTAGTTTCCAAGCTCTTGCTCTTCTACTAATGTCATACTGAATGACAATCTGGGTCAAGAATAAGTTTTTTCTTGGGTTAGAGTGACATAGACTGTGAGTTTTGTCTTCTTTTCTAAGTTGGGCCATAGGCTTTTACTAGGATCTCCTGAGCATACATTAACCAACTGCAGTAGCAGGGCACTGGAAGTGCCCTCACCTTCTCTGCTTTTACCTATGGCATGGTGTTGCAGGCTGTTAGTGTTTCAGGAGTCAGTTTGTATTTGTGTGTGAGGGCCTGCAGCAGTAAGTTTGGGGAATACTTGAGTAAAGGACTGTCTACAAAGGCAGGTGACAGGACTCTGTGGTCCTATTCTAGGTTCCTAAGCATCTGTAAACATGCTTTACGTTTAATTAGGTGAAGCTACACATTATCCATTTCCCTCTATCAAATATTGAGTTTTTGATAAACCCTTGTAAAGAATGAGTTAGTTGGTTATGGCATCATCATCATCAATGATGATCTCTTAATTAAAACAGCACCCATACCTGTATTCCGAATTGAGGTGATGTTGGCTAATCAAAATAGGTAATATCTGGTCTGTCTCTTTAAAAGGCCAGAGTGCAAACACCTTATCTCACCTTGGTGAGCAATTTAGTCACTCAGGGTTCCTATACGCGTGCACAGAGCTGGCTTCAACATGCTGGAAATCCAGCTTGTCAGAGCAGACTTGATTAATCAAGTCTGCTGGAACATGGAAATTACTGCGCTCCAGCAGACTCTAGTGTCATGTGTATCAGCCTCCCTGTGCTGAAAAAGGGTGGCAAGGCACTTTGAACTAAAGCTCATTTGATGAATTTTAGTTCAAAGTGCCCTGCCACCATTTTCAGCACAGAGGATCCTGATACACATGATGCGCAGGTGCTTTTAATTAGCACAGCTTGCTAATTAAAGAGCCCTCTCATGCCTTCCAGAGCACATGTAATATGCCCTCAGATAGTCTCACTGAAAGCAGCTCAAAAAGGGTCAGCTTCCTTATTTTGTATGTCTGGCATGATTTGTTTTAGGACTAAGAGAAATGTGACACCTGTGGGAATCCCTTTCTCTCTCCAGTAGCAACTACCTTAAAAAAATAACCTCCTAGTCTACAATACACTACAACTATTCATCCCATCCTGAATAGAAAGAGCACAACACTAAGATGTTTACTTTAGACAAAGTACAGATAAATATGGTAAAGCACACAGCAGGGTCAGTGCCTGCCTTTCTCATTAATGGTCTGTGTGGAATGTGCTATGAAGAACAAGAAAAAGGTTGATGGGAATTAAATAAATGCTTGGTGGCTATTCATTGTAATGGTAAATGAAACATAAATGTAGGGTTACCCATTGGTTTTCCCATTTTCCCATAATAACAGCAGGTCCAAATGATCGAGCAGGATTCATACTGGCACCAGTGTAGTTGATCTATAAAAATATAAAAAGTTAAATGTTATTATAATTAGAAGATTAGAATTCAGCCAATGCTAGTCACTACTGTCATTTGCTACAATGTAGGAATCTGTAGTATTAGGGGCATTATCATCCTCCAGTCCGCTTACCATTCTGCTCATACAACTAACAAAAGCATCACACAAATAGGCAGATAAGTCCTGGACTAACGTCCTCTCTGGAAAGCATTCCTGTTGATTTCACTCTGCTCTGGGTTGGATCCACAGCAGCTGCAAAGGCTGCAGGCTCTCTTGCCTAGTTCTGGAGTGGGGTTGCTGGAAAATCTCTATTACTGAGAAGCCATTCACTTACCGCAAATAAGTGTCCAATTGCAACAGAAAATCCAATTGCTAAAGCTACTGAACCAGTGACATCTTTTCGTTTTGAATCACAGCTGGCAAAAATAGTAAAAACCAGCTGGAATGTAATTATCAACTCCACTAGGAGTCCATGGCCAGCGGAGAGACTGCCATGTACCTGGGAAAAAAAAAGAAACAGACGAAGCAAATGTGACTCTGCAATTCAAACAGGCACTCAAATTTTAATTGTTTTGTGATTAAGACTGTTTAAAATGGTGCACAATGATGAAACACCATTGCACTTTATAGAGGTTTGAATTAATTTTCCACACTTTTTATTCTGACAGCCATAGAAAATTTCTGTTAGACTGATGAAGAAAGTTCTACGTTATTCACTAAGAACTTCAAAGTTAAACTGCAGAGCACAGTTGACTTTTACATAGGGATTTGCAAATGCTGCACTTGAACTTGCACAATTTTCTTCTTGGGAGCACTGTATTATACTATTCAATTATAAATTAATTAATTAGCCCCAGCTTAATTAATTTAAATTTCAATTAAAAATTAAGCAGTATGCGGCTCAAGTGCATTTTAATAAGTCCTGCAACAGGGCTAACTGATGGCATTCCTTATTAGTTTAGAACAAAGCTGAAATCTAAGGCACAATCTATTTCAAAAGTGTGTCATTTTAAATTGATATTTTTTTCAATCACCATTATAAAGACATAGAATTAATTTCCTACACAATTCATCTTAAAGTTGTATTTCATGTATGTATTATTTAAATTGTGTATGTAAATTAGCATTACCTATTGTCATCAGATTTGGGGAAGTTCTAGAAAAGAAAACTTCTGTAAAATAATAGCTATGAACTTGTCCTAATGAGAACTTAAAAAAATCCAGGAGTTATAAATAAGCCAGCAATAACCTTAAAGCATCACTATGCAACAGTAACTGCATTGTCTAATTATTCTGCTTTAAGAGTAGGAGTAAAAGTTGTTACCATAGTAACTCCCAAGCCTCCCACTACATCTTGGGGTGTGACAAGGTAGAGAAGTCCTGCCCCTGCAATAGCACCCAGGCACTGGGCAACAATGTAGAAGACAGACTTGGCAAGGCTGATCTTCCTAGTGCAGACCATAGCAACAGTCACAGCAGGGTTAATATGGCCTCCACTGATGTGTCCAAAACACTGCACCATAGTTGCAATGCTGAGTCCAAAGCAGAGAGAAATAAGGACCATGTCTACAGGTAGAGGCTTTTCAGATCCACCCCAGCTGATTGTAGAGCCAAGGCTGAGGAGGACAAAAATTAGCATGGCCAAAAATTCTGCTGAAACAGCTTTCCAGAAAGGCTGAGTCCAGACTCCTTTAAATGCCACCATGATGGTCTCACACTTACACAGACGTCCACACTTGCTGAAAAGAAAAACAAATCTGTATCAGAAGACACCAAATCAGCGTCAAGTTTTGCAGAACAGCATCATTATCTGGCAGACTTTCTGGGGGCAGCAGCAATGTGAAAACATCAGTAATATTTGAGGACCTTTCCCACAGGAGTAGGCAACTTCCAGCATGTGCGCCAGTGTGGCAGGTGAAGGCATTTTGCTTGGCACACACCCCTGGGCAGATGGTGGAGGACCCATGAGAGTCCGATCCTTGTTGTGGCAGTACAGCTCTGATCCCTTCTCTGCCATCCACTTTGATGAATATACATCCACTACTGGCAATAAGGTGGGCCAGGTTCTACAGACCCCCGTGCAGCTGCGTGCAGTCTCTCCACTGCATGGTACAAGCAACCTGGGGTCCAGGGCAAGTGGCAGGGGCCTGCCCAGAGCCTGATCCAGTTATGGCAGGCAGCCAGGAGGTGCATGCACTCATCAGGGTGAATGGCGGGGAAGGAATTGAGGCTGCGCTACCACAACAAGGATCAGGCCCCTGGTGGCTCCCCCACTGTCTGCCCCTGGCGGCTCCCCCACTATCTGCCCCTAGCATGCCCACATCTTACAAGTTGAGGTTGTGGGTGTTTTTGGCACTCTCCCCAAAAGCATTGCTAACTCCTGTCTCAGTGTATTGCACTCTGCAGGACAATACCCCCATGTGTTTGATAAGGAAAGTCTAGGGAAAATCAGGACTTTTTACAAAGTAAACCCAATAGTTCAGTAATGCTAAGCTCTCAGCTAACATCCTCATTGTGATTTCCCTGGAACTGCTTTTATAAGAGAAAGTCTTTTTGTTTTGTTATTGATTCAAAACCATATTTAAAAATGTATGTATGCACAGACAATAATCTCTTCCCCTTCTCTCACCCTGGAGATGGTGTAGAAATGAATTCAGCCACAAGGACATAAAATATCCTAAATTCTGGCCCCTGAATCAAACATTCAGTAGTTAAGCTGGTTTTTTTTGGCTGTGCTTTTAAGATGAGAAGGGAGATACAGTGATTTAATTGTATGGGTGGGGGGGTCAAGAGCTCTGTGCAAGAAGAAAGAAGTGTTTTGGTTTCAACACTGCACCTGCTCTGATATTTATTAGCTACCCTGCTTTCAGGAGTAATTACATTTTTGTTAAATGCCCAGAGATCCAAGAAAGTGGGTCACCATAGAAAAGTAATTTGTAGTATTAATAAATTAGGCGAATCAACCAAAATGGGAGATTTTTATGTATTTCCAAGAAAAGAAAACAAGACTGGCAAAAAAGAAAAGAAAAAGGGAAAAGTTAAAAAGACTGGTTAAAGAGAAAAAATGTAAAAGAAAAACGTAGTGAACAGCTACAGCTTACAGTAGCAGCTTACAGCAGCATTTTAAGTGGAAGGATGGAGCAGTGTAATAACTGGTTATGTGAGGAAGCTGAGCTACACACCAAACACAACTTACATCTGAAGAAATGTGTTGAATGAAGTATCTTCACAAGAGTGCATATGGCCCTTTCAAGTTACCACGAACACAAAAGCCCAGAACTTCCTTATCTCCTTTCTGACCCTGTTTTGCTGTGCAATCTTGGACAGATCATTTAAGCACTGCCTCAGTTTCCCAACATCTGAGATAAGAACAGTAATCACCTCACGTATCTCCTTTGGCCATTATGAAACTTAATCAATTGCCTAGTATTTGTGAAATGATGCGAGACCTCTGGGTAGAGGTTGCCCTGTTAGTTATGGACCAAAACTGAAATTTCAGACTGACCTGCTTAAAAAATTTCACTGCCCAGATATAAACACTGCCTCTAGAGTTTTGGTTTTAGGTAAGACTCCGGACAAAAAGAATTAAAAATCTAGGACTAACACTTTAATTTCTAAATGGCACTATCTTCACAAGATTACAGCTTCAGACTATGGAAATCTTGCAACAACAGCCACACTGGCGAAGTTTCAATCATTTAAAATAGCCACATTTTACAAAAAGCTGTTTATATAAATTTGGGCCCAAATTTGAATCTTAACCCTGATTCTCACATTAAGCCAAACTTGATCATTATTCTAGGCCTAATGCAGATCCAGCTAAAAAGGACCTTGTCAGCAGCATCTTACACTAGCAGACAGAGGGTAGGACAGAGACAGGAACTGCCTTATTATGACTCTGGATCCGCTCTTGCATCAGTGTGCAATGTTAGCCCATGCACAACCTCTCAGTGCCTCATTTTCCTCCTCTCTAAATAGGTAAAAAAATATGTTCTTACCGTATCAAGGATATTATAGCCCACTGGGGACCAACATTTTGATCAGTTCCTTGTCCACCCTTAGTGCTCCACCAATTCCCTTCCCCTTCCCAATCCGATGCTCTGCTTTTGCTTCCTTCCCTATCTGTCACTGTGGTGCTTGTCCCCTCCTTGATCTGTCAGATTGCACACACACACACAGGATGCCTGTGATAGTTATGGCATGCACGCTGCAGGTTGGTCACTTCAATTATAACATACCCTTTGTATTAGCAGAATGCAGGGGAGGAGAAAGGACCCCTCTTCCTTGTACCTCTTTGCCACTTTCCACTGTGTCTAGCAAGCAGGGAACAGCAGGATCTGCAAAGTGCTCACATTCTCCTACCTTTCTATAAACTGACTGATGTGGACAAACAAATGTGCCTGTTGGCATACTTTCATTGGCACATAAGAAAACATGTATGTCATATATCAGCTTGGTGTAGTGTACCCCTCTTTGAAGCTGTGGAGACGGATACTGGGAAACTAGAGACTCTAACTCTAGGCATCACAGTTTTTCCTGGGCTGTCTTGTATAGTGGGCACAGTAATCCTGCCTGTCTTATTTAAATATGTTTACCTTAAAAATGCAAAAAATGCTATATAAGAGCCAGGCATTATTATCAAAGCATAACATAATGAATAGTGAGAAGCTGTTTTCCAAGAGAAGGCAAACTCCTATCCTGCTGATCCTAAGAGTGCAATGATTTATTCCAAATGTTTGATTCTCTCTGCACACAGTTCTTTTAGCATCCTGCAGGCATGGGTGTGCCAGCATGGCTATAAAGCTGTAATTGTTCACTCTTAACTGCTGAGAAGATTGGCAGACTGGTCTAGAGCAGGGGTGCTCAATCTTCTACCCTGTCCCAGGCTGGCTGAATGGTGTGGGCCTGGTTTGCAGGCCAGATCCTGGGCCAGGGTTGGTGTGCGGGTACAATTGCATTCACTGGCTCAACCCTGTGTGGTGTCTGATCCTTGCACGATGACTGGCCATGCACCGCTTAATTCCATGTGCTGGATCTGGCCACAGAGTGATTCCATGCACCGGCCCTACCATGGACTGGTGTGATCTAGAATGCAGGGCCATATCACTGGCTTGCAGGGCTCTGCATGGGTCTAGAAACTTGGCAACAGGAAAGCAGCAGTTAAAGATGCCAATGTTCCCCTGTTGCCAAGATTCCAGACTTATGGGGAACCCCACCACTGGATGACACCACCCTGAGGGCTGGATGTTCAGTACCTCTAGTCTAGAGGACAGTGTAGTGAACTGGGAATCAGAAGACAAGGGCCCATGAAGTTTAGGTCTCAGTCTTCCACTGATCTGCTGTGTGACCCTGAGCAAATCACTTCATATCTCTGTGCTTGTGTTTCCCCTATGTCCTTTAGCTGTTATAACTATTTAGATGATAAACTGTTTAGGGGACAGACTTCTCTATGCTGCTGGGCACTGTATGAGCATGTAGTTAGAGTTGCAATCTTGATTATGGCCCATAAACAGAGAGTGAATTAAGGGGGAGCTCTGGAGGGAGGGGGGTGGGTCTTAGCCCCGTTGTGAGATTTGAAAATCATAACCTGGGGGACCTTCAATTGGATAGCTCCTTTACTTAGGTGGACTGGTTCATGAATGAACTGTTTTTGGGGGTTTTTTGCAGACTCCCCTCTAAGAGTCGAAGTATAATTCAAACCCTGCCTATAAACATTATTGTAAAAGAAATAACAAAGTCCACTTTTTAAAACTTTGCCTAATATTACTTCAACAAATTAAATGAGCTGCACATAGTTAATGCAAGCTTGCTACAAACAATGCCACGCACTTCAATTGCTCAAATTCTTTGGGAATAATAGGTGTATTAGCAAAAGCATCTCTGTAGCAAGCTGGAGCATTTTCAGCTCTGCTTTGGTACAGCTGTTTGTAGCTCAAATACTCATTACTCACTTAAATTAATACTTATGTCAGCTGTTTGGCAATAGGCTTTTCTAATAAATTTTGGTTTGTTTTCAAACTGATGCACTTACCAAACACATGGTACTTAGAGTACCACAGGCTTGTGGTACTTCTGTGGGGTGAGTGTGGGGCAGCAGAGGTGCAATGCTGATCTTTTAACTGCACAGGTAGGGAATAAAGAAGTATTTGGGGTGGGAAAAGCTTCCAGGGTGGCAGTTAGAAAGAAATACTGGGGGAAACACCGCTGCTCACCAGCCCTCCTCAGGGACAACAGCAGTGGGATCCAAGGCACTTCCAAGGAAGCTCTTTTTCACACAGTGCATCCTTCAGGTGTGCAACTGTGGAAGTTGATGCTTTAGCCAGATCTAAAGACATGGGCTTGGAGGAGCGGGGCAGTAGGAGTGAGGGGCATAGCCTCTGAATCACAGGGTCTGGGACTCGGGACCTCAGAACCCGTGATTCAGAGGCTGTGCCCCTCATTCCCCTGCTCCCACTGCCTCTCTCCTCCAAGCCCATGTCCACAGGTGACTGGTAGCCAGTGCATGTGCCCTCCCTGACAGCCAACACTGATGCTGTTGGTAGGGCTGTTCCCCCCTGACAGGGTCAGTGGCTTCTGCAGGGGTGCCCCCAGGTTCAGGAGGCACCAGGCACTCATGCCCATGTCCAGTCACTCTCCCAGACTCTGGAGGCTGCAAGTGGGAGAGGAACAGCCAGGGTTGGTCCACAGGTAATTGGTACCCTAGGTGAACTGTGAACCTCGGTGCCCAAAGGGTAGGAGTCGTGAGTCTAGCGATCTTTCCTCTGAGACCTTTTTAGAGGTCTTTCTCCCCTTACTGAACCACAGGTCATAGACCAAGGTGGAGCCCTAGCCGGCTAGGGCTGTTATTGAGAATGATGTTCCTGTTATTTTGTTCTGCATATCATTTTGGCGTGTCCCCCACCCCATTTTGGCACCATGCTAGGCAACTGCCTAGCTTGCCTAATGGTTGGACCGGCCCTGGGAACAGGGTGGGGATAAACCCCACTTGCTGGTCCCGCTTGGGCCAGCAGAGCCGGAGGGGCCCAGGGTGTGACCCTGTCTGGGGCAACTCTTCTGGGGCAAGGGGGCCCCAGCAGGTGGCTTGCTCGAGGCACAGCCCTGCATTGCCCTTGCTCATCACCCGCCTTGGGGTTGATGCCCCCGGCCAGTCCTCCTCCCTGCCCCC
>JAGPOW010000261.1:76987312-76999069 GCA_030014935.1 Caiman crocodilus | reverse complement strand
CCCCCGGTGAGCTGCACTCACGGGCCAGGGGCCACTCGGGGCTGCTCCACGGCTTGGCTCGGGCAGGACGGGGCCGGGGGACCGGGACGGGACACTCAGTCCTTGGCCGGGCGGAGAGGGCGGCAGCGGGGAGGGGAACGGGGCTCCAGCTGCAAGGAGAGACCTCGGATCCACCTCCACAGCGGGCGTTTAACCCGCTGCTGCCCGGCCCCAGTTGGGGGGGCGGAAACCAGCGAGAGCAGCCCCAGGTTCCCCAGGCGGGGGCACCGCCACCAGCCGCCAGCCCCGCGCACGTGCGGCCGCAGCGCGGAGCCCCCGGGCCGGGCCGGGCCCCACTTACCCCGCAGCCCCGCCGCTCATCCCTCCGGCCCCGCGCCGCGCCCGCCGGCCAGTGCGCGCCCAGCCTCCCGGGCGGGGGGCGCTAGATCTGAGCTACGACCGAGGGGCGATTCGATACCAGCTTCCAAATACCTGCGTGGGGAGGAAGGGGAGGCTGCAGGGCAGGACGGGGCGTTCCTCTAGGGGACAGGACGAGGAGCAACGGCTTCAGCTGGCAGCAGCGGGAACAGGTGGGAGAGCAGGAGGAGGAACTTCTCGCGGGTGGACGGGCGGGCACTGCCATCGCCACCCCGCGCGGGAGCCCCCCCGAGCTGGCTGCGCGGGGACAGCGGGGTCCCGCCGGCAGCAGGGGCTGGAGCCGAGGCCGTGGGAGTCCCTCCCGTCCTTCCAGCCCTGCGCTCCTGGGATCCAAGTTACCCCACCATATACCCGGCACTGCTATGTCTGGGATAGTTATTCTTTCTACATATGCACATTACACACACACACAAATGCACATATACACACACATATATGCACACACACGTGCATGCACACACACATATATATACAGGCGTGCATCTATATATACACACAATACATGCACATATACATATATACATGTGTACACACACATGCACATACACACATGTGCATATATACACATAGACATATCTATACACACATATACAAACATGCATGTATATACACACACATGCACATGCACATACACACACATGCACATACAAACACCCATCTACATCCCCCCACATATACATACACATGCATATACACCCCCCCATATACACACCCCCACACAGTAATCCAAGCTGCTTGGTGATACTTGTTCACCCCAGAGACCAACAACAGCCAAGATGCCACAGTGGGCTGGAGGGAAGGAAATAAGGGAAAGGGAACTCTGCATTTCCTGCCTGGTGACAGATACTGTTAGAGTCAGACTTGAAGACTGCTGCTTCTAGGCCAGTGGGTCTGGTCTTTTTAGACTCAAGGCACCACACCATAGATTCAAGATGCCATGCCATAGACTCAAGGTAGCCCTCCATAGACTAAAGGCACTGCACCTTAGACTTAAAACACTGTACTGTAGAGTAGGCTCAAGACACTGGTGAACTGAGAGGCACTTTTCAAACAGTAACTTATTTATTACAGGGAGTACCTCCTTGTAGAGGGGAAAGGCAATAGAGGTGGGGAAACTATCAGGCCAGGACTAGTGAGATCTAGAATTTTGAAAAGCGGGGTGCATGCAGTGAGGTGCATCATTTAAGAAGATAGTGTTGTGTATGTAATATAGGATTATGTGCTAATGTGAGGCTAGGAGGATGATAGGTTTCTGGAGTCACTCTAAAAGGTTGTGAATGGCATGACCTGAAAAGGCCTTACCCAGTGCACTGACAAAAATTACCCATTACCAAAATCACACATTACCCAACACATATTTTTCTCCAGGTAAAAAGAAACTAGAAGCTTTACAAATATGCTAGGAGCCCAGGCCTGTATTATTCAGTTTTAGATCAAAGCAAAAACAAATATAACATCTTTGGAATGAGTTAAAAAGAGTCTGCAGGGGTGTGAAACAGGAGCTTCATTACCAGGAGCAGCAAACAAACAGCAGAATTACAGAAGAAAGGCTACCTTGATTAGTGGAGCATCAAGATGGTGACAAAGAAGAGAGGGTCATGAACACCTGTGGAATGGAGAGGTTAGAAGGGATCAGGTAGGTTATAATGAGCCATAAAGTCAAGTAACTCCCTCAGCACTGCCTGACTTGAAAAGCTGCTGTCACTGCCAAGAGGTTGGTTTTAAGCTTTGAGGGAATTAGGAATCAAAGTGGGAGGTGTGTGCATGTGTACCAGTGCACCTCTCCTGGATCTGCCCCTGACTGTGAGCCTGCACTTACCTCCTCACATCTGGCTTATCTCATCACATCTTGTGGCACCCTTCAAAGGGTCCTAAGGCAATCCAAGGGTGTCCTGGCACCCTGGTTGAAAATCACTGTTTTAGAAAGTGGCAGCCATCCAGTGTTCTGGGAACTGCCAAGTAAACTTTATTGGCTAACAGGTACTGGGATTGATGTAAAAGTTCCTTCAGCACATTGCCAGACTAGAGTGGCTGCAAAATGGTGGCCAGAGATCTGGACACCAGCAAACACAGTTCAGGTTACTGAGTTCACTAAAGTTTGCCCCATGGTGGGATCACTATGAAGCTCAAACCAGTAAAAACTGATGACATTAGACATTAAGCTGCTGAGAAATTCGGTTTGCTTCTACCTTAGGAAGGAACCAATGAAGCCACAAGACCTCCCCCTGCTTCCCTCCCCCAAAATAACCCTTCCAAAACAACCCCCCCCAGATTTCCCTCCACACCACCCAACCAAAAGTGACCCTCCCTCCCCTGCAAGTTAATACTAAAATCAGGGCATGCTAATTGCTAGTTTTATTCTAGGAAGATTATTTTTGCAGGAGCATGTATAGAACCAGAGACCTCAACAAGCCAGGTTAAAAATGTATCAAAGTGCCAAGCAAGTGCTTTCCAGGGACTTTTGACCCTTGAATGCATTATATATAGAATCTCTCCCTCTTTAAAATTTGAAATGTTATTAAATTTTAAAGCAGGTTAAAATGACATGCACAGGAATTAAAGTATCCGTACATACATTCATTATTAGAGATGTAGAAAGATTCAAAATTAGCTACGTTATCCTTGCCAGATTACACTGAATTGAACAGTTACTCTGACTATTAGAAAGACAGAGAGCTGAAGAGGAGTTTGGCAACGTACAGAAGCATGAATAGATTCTTAACTAGAGTGCCTTCCCTTTGGCCAGGAGATAGATGGTCCTTGTGACCCTGCACCATACATACATACATACATACATACATATATATATATATATATATATATATATATAAACCAGTTCAAAGTAAGCATAATGTAACACTGTCAATCACAATCCCCTGGTGTAAAGGATTTTGTATGGTACATATTAAGAGAGAATCATATCGTCATATTCAGAGTTTGTGGTTAGCATGAGAGGATGTTTCCTTGTTTTATTCCTTGTTTCTACCTCTCCTAGATTCCTGCTATAAGGGACCCAAAAAAATGAGTGTGAAAGACATTGGCTCTTCAAAAACAAAGGAAAATTGACTGGTTTCTTTCTTGAGTTCATTGTTTCAAGGCATGTGTGTCACTTCTTCATAACACAGTCA
Organism: Caiman crocodilus; assembly: GCA_030014935.1. NCBI lineage: Eukaryota > Metazoa > Chordata > Crocodylia > Alligatoridae > Caiman > Caiman crocodilus. The sequence continues at coordinate 76,995,524 of JAGPOW010000261.1, read as the reverse complement.
GCAAGCAGCATGGCTGGGACTGCATGGCTCCATTTTTGTCAGTGCACTGGGTAAGGCCTTTTCAGGTCATGCCATTCACAACCTTTTAGAGTGGCTCCAGAAACCTATCATCCTCCTAGCCTCACATTAGCACATAATCCTATGTTACATACACAACACTATCTTAAATGTCAGATCTTCAGTAGGCTTCTCAGGCTGCAGGGAATTAGGACTCTGGGTACCTTCACCCAAGGGTATATTCCATACATATTGTCTTCTATCCACAGTCCTTTCTGGGCATGTGGATACAGGGAGTCCCTAATGAAATCCTTACTCTGTGATGTCTTGGATCCTCTGTATGGAGTTCTTATGTCCTTTGCCATTTGCATTCAGGACCATCTACACTCACTGAAAGGAAGGAGGAAGGGCAGAGATTTAATTTCATGACACATCTATACAACTTTATTACTTGAAGTTCTCCAACCTTTCCTTTTCCATTACTGTATGGAAGATATTTTCTAGCTTTTTCAGCAGTTGAAATTCAACCTATTACCTGTAGAGTTAACTATATCACAAAAACCTGAGTCATGACTAACAGTCTTATTGGCACTTCCATCACAGAGATCAAGAAAAGAACAGGTACAGAGACTGAATTATCTTTTCATTTTCAAAGATGTTATTCTTGATTAGGTTTGAGATGGTATGAATTAGCTTGCACAATCTCTTCCCACAATGCACCTTCTCTGTGGCTGAACTGAAGGCTTCACTTTAAGGACTAGCAATTTTCACAAAAACAAAATTTACTTGGCAAAACAAAGAGTTGCTCTATGCTGCATACATCTGATTTCTTTGATCTGCAGATCAAATTGTTTCCATAAGCTTCTAGACTGGAGCAAAGAGGAGAATTACACAATAATCAGAAAGAAAGTTTGGGGATCATAAGAGAAAGCCTCTCTGCCACTACTATTATTGCTTCTACAGTTCCTTCAGGAACATTAACCCAAGGCTCAGTTAGAGTTATAATATTTTCTTGTTGCTTCTATTGTTCATGCAGCAACATGATGTTCTTATAAAAGTATACATAAAAAGTACAAAAATAGCGTTGATGCCAACTCCACTTTAGGGAAACAGTTGCTGCTGTTGAGCCTTAGAGTGACTCTTCTTTCTCTGCTGAACAGAACATTAAAATGCCTGTCATTTAATTTAAAATGCATGTCATTTTTAGAGACAGTTTGAATGAAGAATCTTGGATGGTGTCATGGGTAGAAAGCCACTGCACACTGAGATGAGATACATTCAAGTAGTAAAGTTCAGGTCCAGATTCCCCATGTTCAGGAGTGCTTGTATTTGGGATTTGATAGGGATAGGGTTAAACCACAAAGGGGTCAAGGGATTGGAATTACCTCACAAGTATGATACTTTATACATAGCTAATTCCAGCTAAAGTGAATTTGTAGAAGGTTTCAAGCTCATAAAACCAGATACTGATACTTTCTGTGCACAATTCCATTAATTTCTGTGGGAATATTTAAGGAGTCAAGTACTATTCAGCATGGACAGGTGTGGCAGATCTGGCCAAGAGGGTTTCTGAGATAAGAATGAGGGGGTGAGAGAATGGAGGGGGAACAGACTGGACATGAAAGTAGAGTAAGCTGTTGAATAACGTTATTAATTGAACTCAACTCCTGAGTGCTTGTGGGAACACTGGTAACCTCCCAAAACACCAGTGAAATATGTGACAGCTGAAAATTATGTCTGTGTGATAAAGGTTCTTGTTGAAGGCTCTGTGAAGATTAGACCAAGTGTTTTTTTCTGTCATTTGTTCAGATATTAAGCTATATGTTGTTGTTAGAGCCTAATTAAAGTCAAAGATGTAGTGAGGCCTAATAAATTTAGCAAAGCCTTGTAGAAGTGGAAGTAGGCCCTGTAGCATAGTAAAAATTAACCTTATTAAAAGAATGCAAGGCTTGTACTGCTATTGGTCAGTCCTAAAGAAAGTTTGCAGTGGGAGAATCTGGGTGGCTGTAAGTTATCAGCCTAGCTCAGAAGTTATAAATTGGCTGGCACATCTGGAAATCATTTAGAAGGAAGATGCAGCTTTGTAAAAGAAGCTCCTGATTTAAGATTAGCTGCTGGCCTGGATTCAGTGGGCCCGTGGATCTTGAGGAGCCCAAGAACTGAATACCAGGGTCCTTCCTGGTAACCCTTGGACAGTGCTGATCGAGCTTTGCAGAAGAGAAACTTGTTGTACATCAGGCATCAGAGGGGACTGCCAATAAATTGCCAACACAAATTATTATTGTCTGTCCTTGTTTTGTTATTTACATGTAGTTGTGTGTTTGTTACGTCAATAAACCTTTCTTACCTTTCTACCCCTGACCACCCTCTCAATCCTGAACCTGCCACAGGAGGCTGGGACAAAATACACAGCTGAAAAAGAGATTACATTTGGAAGTAAAACAACAGAATTAAGAAAAGTAGTTTTCCAGGTTCTCACACGTAGTTTGAGATTTCCTCATTTAAAAAATAGTTACAACTGTGCACAGATCCGTATCAGAAGGAATGAACCTATGCTGCAGAAACAAAGTGGGTGTGTGCAGTTGACTGAAGCTTGTTCCTCTGTCTCCTGTACGCAGCATACTTAAAGAGCAACCTGTATTTTCTTCTTGGCAGTTTCATCGCCCTTCCTCTTGCTGAGGAAAGACTTCCAGTGGGCCACATATTCTTTAGCTTACAATTTTGTTATTGATTGTGAGCACCCCAGATAACCCCGTTCTCAGCTGGCTCTTTTAGAACTAGTCAATATTCTTATCCAGCACAAGCTGCACCAAAAAGGAAAGCACTAAAAATGGAAGCTTGTTTTAACCATAGCTTTCACCACGTGTGGATGGGCACTTCAGCAGGAATGGCTCTCAAGTGGCTTTTTTGAGTGATGAGCACAGTGGCTAAAATTGTCCAGATCACTTAAGGGAATTAGGAACCCAGTAGTTCTATTTTCAAAATGAAACTACTTCCTAGGTGCAAGACCATTTGGGAACTCAGACTTAAATGCTACTAATATTTTTATCTGTTATTCTACAAGAAAAGTAATGATGCTCCTCAAAACTCATCTAGTTCTTCACAGGAAAATGTCAATCTATTCTCACATTAAAATTAAAAAGAAAATATTGAGGCTAAAGACCACATTTTCCCTAAAAACTCGATGCATCTGATCTAGCTACCTTAGGTACTATCCTGGTCCCTGTTACTAAGTCTGTATATGTATCTAGCTATTATGACAAGTAACTGCTCAGATGCTTATACCTATATTATAAACAGTTTAATGTTGTGCATTTGACAGTGGCAGCTGATAACATATAATCAATTTTGCTGTTGGTCACTTGTACTTCCAGTCTCATGCTAGCCTGTCATTCCTCATTTGCACTGCTGTGTGTGCTTCTTGTTCTACCAACTTTTTTTTCTTAAACTAGCCAGTTTTGTCACATTCAGGTGGATAAAACCCTCAGATTTATCCTAGCTCAGTTATTATCACCTAAGCACAACCTAGATGCAAATTAAGATGGCCTTACTTAAAAATCAGTGGTTTTGCTCAGGTTACTGTGGTAGGATATATCTGATTGCAACTGTCAGTCAAGGAACTGTCAAGCACCTCAATCACACCACAAAGAAATATCTGCTGATAACAGAAAGAGATAAAGGCTACAGCTTTGTCTACTGAAGTAAACAGTTCTACCCTTTACTTAAATCTCATTGCATTTTTATGAAGCTTAAATTACTACAGTATTCCTGCAGTGTAATCTTTTTGCTTAGGTAGGTCAGTTTGTTATGCCTTGGTATCAGGCTGGTCCTGATTTTGCTTGAGGGGTATGTTCTCCTGACATTTAGATCAAGAATTCCCTGGGAAATCAGTCAAGAGATGTTGACATTGCTGCTGGCCATGTTCCAAATGGTTTAGTTTTACCCTCCTTCTTTATTTATTGTGGAGTCTATACATAAATTGCACACTAAGTCCCATGCTAGGGAAGCAGGAAAAGGAGAGAGAGACTAAATGACTATTCATTCAAGTGATTCATTCAAGATTTTATTAGAGGCTTCACAAGAAACCCTATGGACGGATGACTGGGTAGCTTCCCTAGTCCTTATCTATTACCTATCTAATGTGACAGCTTGGAGACTGGTTGTTCTGTCAACTCAGTAAGAGTCAACAGCAGTAGAAAAAAACAAAATTGAAAATGAGGTAGGATTGGAATCAGCTGGAGGGCTGCTGAGCAGGACAGACTTTTCCCCCTTTCATTTCTCTCTCTCATTTTTAACATTATTTGAAAAATAAAAGTGCAAAATAAACACTGTATTCTGTGTTCAGACCTAGCCAGAATCTCCTGCAGTCGCTCACAGAAGAAAATCCATTGCAGTTGTTGCCATAAAATGGTGTGGGGGGACTCGGTGGGATTTAAATGGTGTATCATTACTGAGGTAAGAGGCAAATTGAAATTTAATTATGGAAACAAATGCTTTTTGGGGGGAGTGTAGTTGTCCACTTCATATGCAACAGCAGCTTTCCTATTCTGCATTTCTTTCCTACCCTTTCGAATAATGAGGTGCATAGAAATAATGGTTTGCACATCTGAAAGAGAAAAGATGTAGACATTTGTCTAGGTAGATGCAGCCAGTTGGTCATTTCTTAGGCTTGTACCCAGGGGTGGATCCAGCCAGGATTTGATAAAGGGGGATGCAGCACTCCAGAGGTGGCTGCACTCCCTGCCCCCACCCTTCTCCCCCTGGTCCCCATGACTACAGGAAGCAAGCCCTTAGCAGCTGGTCCTGCAACTCTAAGCCCCAAGGAAGGTAAGCATTACCCCCACTCCCTTCCCTTCTGTGTTCAGACATACAACCCACATCCCTTCCCTCACAATTCCCCCTCCCCACCCACTCCCGTCTGTCACTGGCAGGTGCTGTCCTAGGAGTGAGATGAATTCCTGCCTTTTCTAGCTGGGCTGCTACCAGGGCTGCACATGTGGGGACTGTGGCAGCAGTGCCAGTGACCAGGAAGCATGTTTCCCCTGCCTGCCCTTGGGCTGGCAGGGAACACCCCAGGGGAACAGGCAGGGACAAGGAGTGCACCTGTCCACTATTGCCGCTGTCTCAATGCTGGGCTATGCAGCCCTGCTGGAGTAGGCAGGAGCTCCCATTTCTGCCCTACCACAGCTGCAGGCTGTGGGGGAGGGACATGAAAGGAAAAGGGTGGGGGCATGCCTTTGAACATGGAGTGGGGAAACACTTACCTTCTTTGAAATTTAGATCTCTATCTGCTGCTCCAGTGGCATGGTCAAAAAGCAGGGTGTTGCAGTGCTATTGCACCCCCTCTGGATCTGCCCCGGCTTATAGTCATGGTTCTTACTGTTATTACAATGAGGACCACATTTTAAAAGGGAATCCCATGGCTCATGAGTGAACAAGCGCATGCAATTGTGGGCTTACATTTCCAAGGCCAGAGGTTCCAGTTGCATGCACAAAGCAGATGGCTGCACATGCAAAAGGTAATTTTGTTCCCTCACTACCCATTTGCTCCTGCATTTATTCAACTTCCACTAGTTCTCTCTGTAAGTGGGTAAATAGCTACACACACACGATTATAATAGATTCAGAGATTTTAAGGCCAGAAGGGACCATTAGATCATCTAGTCTGAACTCCTATATATCACAGGCCATTGAATTCCACACAGTTGCATCTCTGTGGAGCGCAGTAACATATGTTTGGATGAATCATATCTTCCGGAAAGGCATTGGAGTCCTGATTTGAAGACATCAAGAGATGGGGAATCCACCACTGTCTGTGGTACTTTGTTCCAGTGGTTAATCACTTTTGCTGTTAAAAATGTGTGTGTTATTTCTCATTTGAATTTGTCTGGTTTCAGCTTCCAGCCAGTGGTTCTTGTTATACCTTTCTCTGCCACATTGAAGAGACTTTTAGCATCCAGTATTTTTTTCCCATGTGGGTACTTACACACTTTTATCCAGCCATCTCTCAATCTTCTTTTTGATAGGCTAAACTGACTGAGCTCTTCAAGGCTCTCACTACAAGACATTTTCTCAAATAGTCTTTTTACTGCTTTTCTGTTCTTCATTTTTTCATCATTCATTTGAAAATGTGGACGCTAAACTATACACAGTATTTCTCTGCTCACCACACTCCCCTGTTTGTGCACACAAGGGTCATGTTAGACCGTTTATCACAGCATTTCATTGGTAGCTCCTACTCAGGAGATTGTCTACAAAACTTCCTAAATCCTTTTAGGAGTCACTGCTGCCTAGGGTACAGCTCCCATCCTGTAAGTATGTTCTGCACTCCTTGTTTCTAGACATTTAATTTTGTTTCCTGGTATGAATGTAAGTCTTGTTTAAATGGGCCCAAGTTATAGAACAATCTGACTACACTGTTGTCAGGAATATTGATCACCAAAGGCAAAACAAGCAGTTTTTATGCTCTGAGCAGTGGTGTTGGCCCTCCAAGTTGACACCTAGCTACATGTTCACACTTAGTTATGCTGTTGATAACCACACTGTTTGTCTGGTGCAAGTTATGAATTTAATCAGCTATAATATTGGATTGACTTTCAGATCATTGATGAAAGTGTTGAGGTAGCTTTCACAGTCTCTGACACCAACAGGTCAAATAATGCCAGTGGAACTCCACCAAAATTGCCCCCTTTAGAGGATGATTCCCCATTAGCTACTTTCTGACATGTCAGCCAGTTCTTAATCAATTTAACATGTGCTATATTGATGGTTTTTTTATCAGAATGTTGTACAGCATTAAGTCAATCACCTTCCAGAAGTTTAAGTATTTACACAACTACCTACTACCAAAAATTTGTGATCTCAAAGAATGAAAGCAGAGTGGTTTGACAAGACGTATTTGTAGAAAGATGGGACAAAGATATTATGCCTGAAAATTGTCCCTATGTTCTCACCCACAAGAAGAAATTGCTATAAAGCATTTAGGTATATCTATATTTGATTTGCTCAAATCAATACAGCAAATAAGTTACAGATCTTACCCAGCACCCAGATTTTTTGACCCCTAAGACCTCTGCTGCAATCATATGACCATCCCTTTATAGATTAAAAAATGATTAAAATCTGCATATAGATAAGTTTTATATAGCTGCACTATAAATTTATATTGAACAAAATGTACCAATATGTCTTTTATACTTGGAAAAGCTTGTTATTTCAGACTGTCTTTTGTTGGTTACAAAAGAAACTGTCCTCCTAACAATATATATTTTATGTTTTCCTCCCAAATTTGATACTTTAGAGGCCACATCTACATGAGTGGCAGATTGTGCAGCAGGGCTGTGCAAAATTTTGCCAGCGTTTTTGATTTGACACTGTTTTGACTCATTTCAAGCTTGAAACAGCAAAATTGAATCTAAATGAAAGGCTTCGAAACAGCCTTGAAACAAAATGAGGCTAGTCAAAACATGTTGAAAGTTTTGAAACGTTTGGAGTTTCAAAACAGCCAGCAGCCAGGTGGTGGGAGACAGGGAGCACTAGTGCTGTGCTCAGAGTGGCTCCACAGCCCCATGTGACTCAGTTGGGAGTGCAGCCCTGGCTCTCTCTGCCTCCCACAGCTGGGCTGCAGGAAGCGGATCACAATGCAGGAGAAAAGAACTGAGCCCAGCTTGGCTGAGTTTCCATCCCCAGCACTACGATGGGGCTAGGCTGAACCTGGGGTGGCAGCACCTGGCTTCCCTCCCTCATCTGGCAGGCAGATCGGGAGCCTGTAGCCTGGGGAGGACTGGCATAGCCCCTATAGCCCTCCCGGGGTTGTGGGCCCCCATCCACCTGCTGGATGAGAGGGACTGTTTTGAGCTTTCCTGTTATAGCACATGGGAGAAACGTCAAAACAGTGTCACTGTTCAACGAAACAGAATGGAATAGCAGTTTTGAATTGAAATTAAATTTGAAGTGAAACGCTGCTTCATCAAACTTCAGAACTCAAGTTGAAATGGAACAGTGCCTTTGTGCACAGCCCTCCTGTGCAGTTGTTATGCCACAGTCATTTACCACTGGCTTAACCAAGTGGCAAATGACTGCGCAGTAACTTGGATTGTTGCTGTACCGTCACGGCACAATTTTTTTTTAGATGCTACTGCACAGTAGCAACAAGCTATCATGGTTTGTGCCCAGGGACAGTACGGTGACATAGCAATGAACTCATCGCTACTGC